>JAUMHN010000019.1:2751953-2775247 GCA_032360265.1 Heliamphora ciliata | reverse complement strand
GAAGATGAGAAGAAAATTTTAGACGAGCCATCTGGGTCATATAACTTTTATGTTAACAAGTAAAAGATAAACTGACGATTTGATTTGAAATTTAAGGAGATATACATATATTTAAACCATATTTTCTCGTCAATATAATGAACTTAGAAGATCAAACCATAGTTTTAAGAATAAATTTAGATAAGTTTAGAGGAAGTTATCAAACCTGAATTGGTTTTAGAAGTTATTTGACTAATTCAAGAATTTAAAAACTTGCACACTAAGTTTTATTTGTGTTGTCTAATGTTTCGAATGTAAAATGGGTAAAGTTAGAATATTTGAATAAGGTGATCATAATGTGAGTGGTATGTGTTGTTGAAATTCCTGGATTGATTAGCTTGCATTAATGAGCAAATTGATAATTTACTTAGGAAATCTTTTTGTAAACTTAAGATACTTTCATTCATGCGTGGCTTAAATAATGAAATGGATGGGTAAAGACATAATATATAAAAAAGTGATTTTATTTGATTCATTAAAGTATTGTGAGAGCTTTATAACATCAATGTGAACCTTATGACATAAAGAATGATGTACGATAATGATAACATGAAACATAATTTGGAATATATGATATTGAACTAGAAAATGGGGCAACTTAACGATAAAAGAACGTGGTTTCTTTAAAGTAAAATTGATGAATTATGTCAATATTAAAACTGAATCCGTGATATAAGCAAGAAATTTGGAGTAGTTATGGAAGTTGATTCATTCCCGATTTAAATGTGTTTATCAAATGAGTTGGAATCTTGTGTTCATGAAAGGGATTTTTTTGTTGATAATGTTATGATATTAAGAAAAATAATATAAATCTTGAATTTGAAATTGATGATATGGAATCGAAAACAGAATGATGTAACAATTGTGAATGAAATGGAAGATTATGTGATTGTGAAATTGGATTCGGGAGATGGACTCCTGGTTGTTTATAAATGTTGATATGATTAATCAAAAATTGAACCGAGGATAGTTGATGTGAATGTGATAAGTTGGGCTTGACTAGTTCCGCGGTGAAAGACCAGAAACTTACGCAAGTAGGGTACCCTACCGATTGGGTTAGTATCCGAAAAAGTGTGCATGGGTTGCCTACCCGTCGGTATTTCTTAGGAAAACCAAAAAAGGCGGTTGTCGTGGTGAGTTATGGAGCTATCTATTACCCAATGATTTCGCGTAGCCTATTGGGAGAATAGGAAGGGGTTTCTATAAGCTGCACCCGACGTCGATTCAATATCAGAAAAATAGAATAAAATGGAAATGTGAATAACAGATAAATGAATTGGAAAGAAAGATAACGAGAGTATAATATAACTAATGAAAAGGAAAAAGAATAGGAAAGGAAAAGAAAAAAAAGGGAAGAATTAAAAAAAAATTGGGATGAATAAGACACTGAAGCGAGTTAATGATAATATAATATTCGAATAATTAATAGACGAATTAAGTGAAACGGTCAGAAAATTTAATGTTAAGAAATCCAAATGAATCCATAATATCATTGAAGTTTATACTAACTAGAGGTGGATGTGAATTGTGAAATGAATAAAAAGAATAAACAAAAGTCGAATAATTTAATAAGAAAAAACAAATATATAGTAAATAAAGTATAAAGAGATGATGAATAGAAATGGTAGTAAATAAAGTATGAAGAGATGATGAATAAAAAAATAGGTTATAAATATGATTGAATAGGGTTGAATTATATCCTGCTCACTCACATCTCACAAATCATGCATTGCACTGTTTTTAGTTTTTTTCCTATGAGTTTCGGCTCACGTTTGTTGTTTAACATTTTTTTTCAAATTTGAACGAACAAGAATAGATGTCAGGTTTGCTATGGTGTAGAAGTGGTTCTTTTGAAGATTGAAGGAGGAACCTTATTCTTTGTTGTATAAAAGTAGTCAATTAGTAAATTTTAGTGAGTGATAAATGTAATGAATGTGAGAATATAATGAAGTTTATCTTTGTAGTTAATTGATGAATTGTTATGGATTCATGGCTTAATTTAAATATAGGATTCTAGTAGGTGATATCCTAATAGAAGGATGAGAATGGATTTCTTTAGAATGTGAATGTGGTTATAATGGAATGATGAATGTTAGTTTTAACAGTGATTGTGGGTTGAAATCCAGGCGATGCCTGAGTACATAATGTTATTTGGATTCTACAGGTTTACAGGAAATTTGGAATAGTCCAAAAAATAGAAGAGACTCTACCGAAATTTTTAAGAATTTTACTTGGAATAATTTTGAAGTTTAGGAAAAGAACTTCTTTTGAAACAAATCGCATTCAGATGTTTATCTTTAAAGGTGGTTCAAACCATAAATAGGGTTTCATAGAAAGAGTTTCCTCAGTTAGTCTATAAAGTTGAGTTATCATGCGAGGTTCACGCACCCCGGAGCTGGGGGCGTGACAACCTGATACCCGAAGGAGCCCAACCAGGAGTGGTACCGCTTGTGTGACCGGGAGTCTCGAAAAAACCCGAGGAGTTGAGGATTACATGTTGGACGTGGAGGGACTTTGTTTGTTCCTTAATACAAAACTCCCAAAAAAATTTAAGATGCTTGACATGAAGAAATTCAACAGAATCCGGGATCCGAGAATTCATCTGAGAATATATGTGGGAACTCTATCGCCCATGAGAATTAGTAACCAACTGAAGGCCCAAATTTTCCAATGGCCTTTGCCAAGATTTGCTCCAAAATGGTCTCTGTTGTTGGATGCTATGAAGACGAGAACTTGAAAAGATATTGCTACCACGTTTATCAACCAGTACAATTACAACATTCAACTCGATGTCACGACCCAGGAACTTGAGACTACCAGACAGGATGTCAATGAGTCTTTTGTTGAGTTTTTGTCCCGTTTAAGGGCCAAGGTAGCCAAAATAACAAACAAGCCATCGAGAAGGAAAAAGTAAGGATGGTGGTGAAGAACCTACAATCACAGTTTCAGAAGTATCTGATCACACAACCTTTAATGACGTTTGAACAAGTATTCGATGCTAGGATACTAATAGAAGATGCTTTGCAGTCTGATGATATTGAAAATGGAACCACAGTTTCAGAAGTATCTGATCACACAACCTTTAATGACGTTTGAATAAGTATTCGAGGATGGGATACAGATAGAAGTTGCTTTGCAGTCAGGTGATATTGAGAAGGGGGAATCGAGCTAGAGGACAACAAGAAAATCTTATGCGATTAACCCCAATAACTCTACCAATTCGATAAGCTAGAGATACAAAGTAAACCTATTAAACCTGAATCCGAACTAACCCATTTCATCTACCCAGCTTGCCACTCAAAACCAACCTCGTAACTGGAAGAGAACCTTTACCCAGCTAGTCGTTTCTTTATCTTACATTTTGAGCTGTCTGATCGAAAGGGGTCTCTCAAAATCCTTGGAGCTGACCCCACCACCAAGTCCTTTACCACCAAAATACAACCCGACCTAGTATTGTGCCTTTTACCAGGGGCATAATCATTTGACCAATAATTGTATGAGGCTTCAGCACGAGATTTAGGACTTTATAAACAACGAGGTGATTCCCTCACCAACTGCTACTCAAAAGCTGAATGTGACCACCAACCCTTTGCCAAATCACTCAACTCGGCAAAATGTCAATGCTATCGAAGGAGAAATGAAATCTTTGACCCCACAAAATTCATAGTTCTAGCAACTGAGCCAAAGCCTGCTGTAAACATGTCGTCTGGCCACGACGTATTGTTAATCAAAAACTTTGTTGAGGAATTGGTGCACAATGACTTTGACAATTTCCTGATCTTCGTTATCCACGAGGAAGATGACTTTCCTTCCTCCAATAGTGATGATGAGGAAGATGAAGAGGTCAGAGGTCTTTGGAAGGAATCGGAATGACTCGAGACACTTGTGGGCCTAGAGGAGGCCAGAAAAGAGATTAATTGGCATGTTCTAACCACTCTGAGCATTGGTACAGCATGGTATGGTGAGGCCAAACGGCGTTCAAAGATTGTGGATTTAGAGACAAAGGCATTAGTTGTGGGAGAATCATCAAATGGAAAAGGAATCGACAATAATGGGATCAAACAAGTGAAGAAAGCATCGATTAATGGAGAACGAATCGAAACGATGGAAGAACAAAGAGGAAAGGGGAAAAGTCTGCCTCCAGTAAATTTCTTGGGTATTACGAGTCCCGCATTTGATCCTTCAGTTTATATTGTTCCGTTTCATGAGAAAAAGCTAAGAACTCCTTTACCCGGGGGAGCGGTTCTGTGCTTTCTTGATGTGAATGAGATCTTGTACGTAAAAGAGAATGACCTATGGGAACTCGAAGAATCAAAGGAAGGACTAATGGACATGGAAGTATACGACGATGAAGATGGAGATGTACCGGAATGGCATCTAATTGTAGAGGAACCGTATGATGATGGAGGGCCCTGGTCAATTGGAGAACCTTGGGTACCTCCTTCGCTGTATGATTATAAAGATCCCTTTGACGAGATTGCACTTCCTCAGCTATTTAAGTTAGAAACCCATGTTAATGAGAAATCTCACTGGTTCATGCAGAATGTAATGGGAATAAAAGAAGATCTTTGGAGAGTTGGAAAGGTAGATAGCACGTGGGCAATAGAAGAAGTTCAGCAAGAAGGCAACTGAGGAAAAGGAAAGGTGGAAGATTTCTAGGCTTTCCAAGGAGAAGAATACTTAGTAACAAAAGTCAAGCAAGTAATCGATCAGTTTAAAGGACTGTGGGAACCCGGGGAACAGGTAGAACAGTTAACAAGGAGCGATAAACACTTCAAGCCCACTCAGTTAGAAAAGTGGCAGCCAAGTAAAGGAGCTAAAAAAACAAGGAAGCATGGAGAAAGACAAGACAGCGAGGAACAGGAAGTGGTGTTAAAGCTTTTAAGAAAGACATAGGCAAACGTTAGTTTCTGGGGATTGCTAGTGGCTTCTCACAAACACAGGCAGGCTGTGCTGAAAGCCTTAGACAAGGTAAACATCCCAATTGATGTTTCCTCTTATTAGTTGGTTGGAATGTTAGTACTAGAAAAATAGTGCAATCTGATTGCTTTTAGTGATAAGGATTTTCCACCGGAAGGACCATTTCACAATAAGCCATTGCATCTAACCATTAAATGCTTGGGAAAGTGGGTCCCGGTAGTTCTGATTGCTAATGGCTACGCACTCAATGTATGCCCATTACGTACGACCTACTGCTTAGGATTGAAAATATAGGATTTCAAACCAAGTGCATAGGGAGTACGAGTATATGACAATACACGGAGGAATGTTTTAGGTTTAGTGACCTTTGCTGTGGCAAAGGGGCTACTAGAAAGTGAAGTGGAATTCCATGTTCTTGACATGCCAGCCTCATTCAACCTGCTACTAGGAAGACCTTGGTTACACGATCCAGTGATAAAAGCGATTCCGTCAACCCTACACCTGAAGGTCAAGTTGATAAAGGTAGGAGTGACTGTCACTATCTTGGGCAAAATAGGCATCCTAACCCCTCTCAATGACACCACCCTACGCCTTGAGATTTAGCATGGAGAGGAAGACCTCCTCCTCAATGGGTTTGATTTTGATGAAACCAAGGCTATCCAAGTGTTAATGAATGAGGAAGACAATTATGTGAACCTGAAGGATATTGCGATGATGAAGGGAAAGTCCTTTTTCTCAGGAATGGGACTTGGTAAGAATTTGTAAGAGTTACAATGTCATCCATGTTTATCACAACCGTCATTAATATGGGCTCGAGTATAAGCTAGAATCAAAGAGTTTGAAGATTGGGGAATATGGACCAACATTAAATGGGTGCTTTATCAAGGAAAGAGATGGCTGCCCCCACTATGGATTTCCAGAACCATGGATCAAAGAAGGCAGTAATTAGAAATTGCTGGGAATAGAAATCTTCTTCAGTCATCAGCTGTCCAACAGTGAGGAAGAGATGGAAGTATGGAAAATGGGTTTTACCAAGACAATACCAGCTAATTGGGAAGACCATTTTGAGAAAGGAGATCTGAGTTCTTTCTTCGATGAAGAGATGGCATAAATGCGTATAGGCAATGAAGAAGATGAAGCTATGCTGATGATAGATGCGGACGAGCGGTGCGGATCACACTATGCCCATTATGGACATTGTTGAAGTGATGCACAAAAGTCAGTCCCTATAGTCTTTTTATATGTGTAATGTAGAAAGTGAGTTGAAGTACGAGTCCAATGATTCTGTATAATCGAGTCAGTAAATAGTCCTTGTGATGACAAGTCTGCCGGGAATGCACCTGTTAGCATCCTGAGTTCTTTCTTCTTTAACTCCGAAGCTGTAATCCCTTTTGAAATTAATGAAATGAATTCAAATTTCGTTTACTTCGTTGTACCTCAAATATCTTGCATGGATTCTGAAAATTTTAACAAATTCAAGGTGAATATCCCCATGAATTAAAACTTTTAATTGAAGAGGAAGAAGAGATGCAAGCTAAGCCAGTAATAGAAGAAACTGTTTTAATAAATCTTAATAATGAAAAAGATCTGCATGTGGTTTAGATTATTTCTTCAGTCTCTTCGAAAGAACGTGAGCAGTTAACCTTTTTATTAAAAGAATTTAAAGATGTTCTTACATGGTTCTACAAAGATAATCCCAGAATTGATCCCGACATTATGCAACATCAAATCCCTCTTTATCCCGATGCTAAGCCTGTCAAGCAAAAACTCAGAAGAATCTGGCCAGACTGGGATCTCAAGATTAAGGAAGAAGTGACCAAGCAGATTGATGCCGGGTTCCTCATAGTCACAGAATACCCAAAGTGGGTAGCCAACATTGTTTAAGTACCGAAGAAAGACAGGAGGATCCAAGTATGTGTTGACTTCAGAGATCTTAACAAGGCCAGCTCTAAGGATGATTTTCCCCTCCCCCACATAGATGTGTTGGTCGATAATACTGCTGGGAATGCACTCCTATCCTTCATAGATGGATTTTTTGGGTATAACCACATCTTGATGGTATCGAAAGATCGAGAAAAGACTACTTTCACGACGCCTTGGGCTACCTATTGTTATAAGGTCATGTCGTTTAGGATAAAAACGCAGGAGCAACCTATCAAAGGGCTGCAACCACACAGCTACACAATATGATACACAAGGAGGTAGAAGTATATGTGGACGACAAGATAGTAAAATCTAAAACCAAGGAAGGGCATCTGGTGGCATTAAGAATGTTCTTCGAGCAGATAAGGAAGCATAAACCCGTAGAAATGCTCTTTTGAAGTAACGGTTGCGAAAATGCTCGGATTTATGATCACGTAGCGAGGGATAGAAGTCGACCCGTCAAAGATCAAGGCTATTCTTGAGATGCCTTCCTTGAGAACTAAAAAGGACGCAAGGACCTTTTTTGGAAAAATTCAGTTTATCGATCGGTTTATTGCTAAATTGACCACGACCAGTAAACTCCTATTCCAACTCTTAAAGAAGGGAACAAGGTTGATGGGATCAACGGCGCCAATACAATCTTGATGCTATATGGAAATATCTACAAAACCCTCCAATCATGTTGCCACTAGAACCCGATAATCCTCTAATACTGTATATATCAGTGACTAGTTCAGCAATAGGATGCATACTTGCACAAGAAGATGAAGCTAAGGTGGAAAGAGCCATCTACTACCTAAGCAAAAGATGACAGATTGTGAACGTCGGTACACACCTTTAGAAAAGTCATACTGGGCACTAGTTTGGGCATCTAAGAAGTTATGCCACAACATACTAGCAAACTAAATTGTTCTAATCTCACGAATGGACCCGCTTAAATATCTCTTTGAGAAGCCAGCATTGACAAGAAAGTTGGCCTGATGGTTGCTAATGTAGGTCGAGTTTGATTTACAATATGTCATGACGAAATTGGTAAATGAGAGAGCTCTTGCGGAAGTTTTGGC
Organism: Heliamphora ciliata; assembly: GCA_032360265.1. Classification (NCBI taxonomy): domain Eukaryota; kingdom Viridiplantae; phylum Streptophyta; class Magnoliopsida; order Ericales; family Sarraceniaceae; genus Heliamphora; species Heliamphora ciliata. Next base: position 2,767,301 of record JAUMHN010000019.1, on the reverse strand, counting down.
CGATCATCCAATTGAAGGAGAAGATGATCCCGAGTTTGAGTTTCCTGACGAGCAAGTAATGAAAATCGAGAAAGTTCTTTGGACCCTATACTTCGATAGAGTTTTGAGCCAATATAGATACGGGATAGGGAAACTCTTGAATACCCATGATGATTCTCATATCCTGTTGGCTTAAAAATTAAGTTTTGAGTTTACAAACAATTAGGCCGAGTATACAAACAATCAGGCAGAGTACGAAACTTGCTTAGCCGGATTGGAAGTAGCCTTAGAACTAGGGGCAAGAAAGCTGAAGGTTATAGAGAACTCAGCTTTGGTTGTATCCCAAGCAAAGGGAGAACAGAAGGTCAAAGAGGAAAGGCTAATTCAATACCACCAAGAGCTCGAAACAATGATCTCCTACTTTGAGAATGTGGTGTTCACCCACGTCCTGTGGTTGCAAAAAAAGTTCGCAGACGCCCTGGCTACTTCAGCATCAATGGCAGACATACCACCCAGAGTAAGAATGAAACCCTTGGCAGTTCAACAACGAGATGTACACGCAATTAGTAATGTAGCCACTACCCAAGAAGTCAATTACGAACTGCCCTCGTATCATGACATTTGGAATTTTATCAAAAGGGGGGAATATCCCAGTCGAGCTAGCAAAAAGGACCAAAAAGCCATTAGAAGACTTACTACGTAGTTTGTAATCTGTGGAGGGAAGTTGTACAAGAGAGGGTATCTAGGAGTTAATAAACTCTGTGTCGATACATAAGAAGGGAACGAACTGATGAGGGAGATTCATAGAGGAGTCTACGAACCTCATATGAATGGGTTAATGTTATCAAAGAAGATTTTACACCGAGAGTACTTTTGGATGTCGATGGAAACAGATTGTTACAAATTTGTTCGAAGATGCCCGAAATGCCAAGTTCACGCAAACCTTATGAATGTGCCGCCATCTCAACTTTATAGCCGTTTTCAGTCTAGGAAATCGACGTGATAGGAAAGATCACACCCAAAGCATCGAATGGGCACGAGTTTATTCTTGTGGCTATTGATTACTTCACAAAGTGGGTTAATGCTACCTCCTACTCTATTCTAAAAGCCTCCTTAGCAGCTAAGTTCGTCAAGAAAACCTCATCTACCGATACGGGGTTCCACATGAGATTATTTCTGATAATGGCTCTCATTTTTAAGGTGAAGTTTTGGACCTCCTAGAGGAATATCAAATTATTGCTCACAAGTCTTCTCCATATAGACTGCAAACCAATGGAGTTATGGAAGCTGTTAATAAGAATGGGAAGAAGATTTTGAAGAAAACAATAAAAGCAAGAAGGGATTGGCCGAAGAAGCCGCCATTTGCACTCTGGGGATACCGAACGTCGATTAAGACGTCCACTGGAGCGACACAATACATATTGGCTTATGGGATGGAAGTAGTCTTACCCATAGAGCTGGAGATTCCGTCTTTGAGGATAGTGGCTAAAAGAGGCATCTTAGAATCAGATTAGTAGAGAGATAGATTTGAATAATTGCTTTTGTTTGACGAAAGGAGACTCAGGGCACTGTTTCATGTCCAAAGGTATTAGAGAAGAATAGCTCAGGCATTTAATAAGAAGGTTAAGCCCTAAAATTTGAAAGAATGTGACTTGGTTCTTAAATAGATTAGAGCTCGAATTTTCAACCCAAGAAAAAGTTCAAACCTAACTGAACTGGGCCTTATCTCATGAAAACCCTGATGTCAAGAGGAGCCGTCATCCTTATGGACATGGATGGGAATGTCTTTCCTACACCAATCAACTCATATTAACTCAAAAGATTTTATCCCTGAGAGAAAAATAGAAATAAAAAGAAAAGGTCACTAGGTTAAAAATTGAAAAGGCGGCTCAGTCAAATATTGGAGCAGCCCGCAAGGCCGAAAATCCGAATGGGCAATCTTGGAAAAAGTTATAGCAATGAAAAGATGAATGTCAATACTCGAGTGTAACCCAAGCCTCAAACTATATTATGGCCTGATTCCTTTCTTCGAGACACGTAGGCAACTTCTATCAGAAGTTCGGCTTAAACCGCTGTTCAAAGCTTTTCTTCGTAACTATGTTTCAAGTAGTTGATTAATGCAAAAGCCCACTTTAAGTTTTTCTAATAGAATGGTTATGTTGCAACATTAATAAGTTTTACTGATTCAGTTTGATTCTAAAATAAGGGTGGCTTACAAGTCCTCATCCTTTTCCTAAAAAGCTAAAAAGAAAACAACAAGATATTGAGGCACAACAAAGAAAAGTCATAACTTTCTTCTTTTTGCAACTCCTCCTTATTTTACACTGCGCTTCAACTCCTTCCCTAGCAAAGCTTTGTAATCATCGAAAAGTTCGCTATCAAACTCATTGCCAACCTGCATCATCAGTTGAGAAGACCAAGCCCACTAATACTGGCTCAAGAAGGAAGCCTGATGAGGAGAACTATATAAATGACTCACAACAGCGTCAGGTCTAGTCTGAGTGTGCCTGAATTGACGGAGAATACGGTATGGATGGTAGAAAGTAGCCAGCTTCAAGCCAATCAATAGAACTCCCAGGTGATCCATGGTAGCAGCAGTCATAAGAGAAATCTTCGACCAGGGGCATTGCCAAGAAATATCCTCCACATTCAAAGAACTCAGAAAGTTCTTCCATGCAATTTCAATGGAGTAAAGGCCGCAAACCCGACGGTGGACGAATGATCTTGTGTTGTAGTTATCAGACACAGGTTTCTCTAGTAGATGCGCCATTTCCATCAACCAAACCTAAGAAAAATGTAGAAAAATGAGAGCTAAACGAAAAAATAGAGAGAAATAAAAAAAAAAGGAGAGATGAGCAGAACAATAGATAGAAATAAAGAAAAAGGAGAACTGAGTAAGAAAAGATAGAGAGAAATAAAGAAAATTGAGAGCTAAGTGAGAAAAGAAAGAGGAAAATACAGAAAAAGGAGAGTTGAGTGGACACCTATGGCAGTAAAGCACTGTCCGAGAAGAAAGGAGCACAATGAGTACGAACTGCTTCAAGCACGAGAAGTGTCTTGGCAACGACTAGTGGAACAGGGTCTCGACCCTCATGAATCTGATAAGCTACGTCCACCGGAGAAGAACTAACCCGTCCATCAGAAGATCCTAGGAGGAAACAGGCCAATAAACAAATATAAAGAGCATAACGACGTTGAACTGAAAGGGAAATCAACAAGGGAACCTCAGGGCCAAAATAGGTTAATGATCCGAACAAAGTCAAGAACTCCATCATGGGTAATAAGCTAAGCTTCACACTTGGAGTAGCCGTAAAGCTACATCAGCCGTTCCTTGAAGCTCGAGAATGGAGTAGGAACTATGACCCCATCCCGAGATGGATTCTCGAGAATAATAGAAAAGTCTTCCCCCATTGGGCATAACTCCTCATATTCGAAACAAAATGCGTGGACATCGGGGTCCCAAAGTTGGGTAACCCCTCTCAGAAGATGCAAGTAGATCCTCATGGTCTTCAAAGAAAATAATGCATTCAAACCAAAGTTAACAAAGCACGTGCGCTGAACCGAGGAGAACTTGTCCATCCATGACGAGAAAGAGTTGTTGAAGGAAAGGGCCATGAAGGAACAAGGAGAATGAAGAGTATCCCCAGGCAGTGGGGTTTAAACTAGAGGATCCCCTTTTATAGAGCCAAAAAGGGAAGGGAGCACAGAATTAGCTTTGTTTTTCGTACCAAAAAGTTTTGTCACAGCCGTCATCTTTTTCTCACTGCCATTATATTCATTTGTCACGACCGCCACCAATGTTCACGATAATGAACTTCAGTCCTTCAAGGTGTGAACTTTTTATCACTTTTGTTTTGTCCATAACCTTTAATTATCACGACTGCGACCATTTTTGTGTAAACTTTTTTACAGCATCCCTCCTCTTTGCGAACATGCTCAGTTCCTTCCTAAGAACCTGTAAATAACTCACAACATAAAAATATACTCGCAAGATTAGTAATTCGACTCACAAGTCACACATCATACATAAATAAGAGACTAAAGGAAGAAACATGTTTTTCATACAAAATTGATATTCAATAAAGCATCCATAATGAATATAACGTAAACTAAAGCCACGAAGGTCTATCCATCAATAATAGCATAATGAAGAGCAGTGTATCAAGTGTAAGGATCGACGGGCACGCAGACCCAAGGAAAAAGAATTGGCACTCAAGCCTCTATGTACAGGAAAAAATGATAAAGGAAAGAAAAAAAAAAGAGAAAGTAGCAGGTAGGGGATGGGGGATGGCCACTCCAGTCTCATCCGCGTCCTTTGGATCACATACCCTCCCTGAGAAGACTCCCCAGCTGTGGACCCAGTCTCCTCCTCCTCCTCTGAGCTCTCGATAGTGTGGACGATGCTGGGAGTCCGAACTCTAGATAAAGAAGTTGAGGTCGAAGTACGATCGAAAGTTGCAGTTGGCATCGCACAGCCGCCTCGAGTCCTCGGGCCTCTACTCCGGTTACACTACAAGAAAAGATGATATCAAGAGATGTATATAGATAGAAATGAAAGTGCAAAAAGAAAGTCGAAAAGGTCGAAAACGTACCACAATAGGGCCATCCCGAGGAGCGGCGTGGAGCTTGATCCTACGAGACTGGAGGGTGTTATCCATCCAACGGAACAACACCCTTAACCGTGTGATGACCTAGAGGCACTTATCACCCCACTCCCTGGGAAGTTACAAGAAAAAAGGGATATGCATCAGTACAGGCAAGAAGAACATATTCGAAAGCTGTAAAGGAAAGAGAAGAGAGAATGATGTACCTGCTCTGCACCAGGGGGAAGGTGCATCTCCTACATTGCTAGACGGGGGATCTCGATCTGCTAGAGGACCTCATCCACAAATGTGTCCACGGTCCAGGACAGCACAGGATAGGCATCTTCAACAGGCTCGGGGACAGCAGGAGGAGGACCCCGTGTAGCAGCACGAGCCCTTATGGCAGGTATGAGCCTCTCTCGGGCAAAAATCACGTAATCATGATCCTCGTCCTCGAGTAGCATCACAGCATTAACCACCTCAATAGCGCGGATGATCTCAGTCATACGCAGGGCGTCACTCTGATGCATCCCGGCCGGAGGAGCCCACGGAATACAAAAATGGTCGTACCCTAAGAACTGCTGAGCCACGCGCTCACTGATGTACCACTCTCTACATAATGGCCCCTCAAGCAAAATGCGGGTCTGGCTGACCTCTTGGCTCTGCATTAGATCTGCGCCAGCTCACTCCTCCATGCCAACTCAAAGATCCCAGCAAACCAGTAAAGCAAGAAATTTCATCAGAAGGCAATGCATACGAAAGAAACTGAAGTAATAGATAAGAAGAGAAAGAAGAAGCATACCTAGTCAACAATGAGGGTGTCTAGGAAGTACTGGTCCCCATCTAGATCCTTCCCACCTGGCTTCATGCCTAGTACCTCCTTGCCCATCGAAGTTCCCAGGGGATCACTGAATGATCCTAACATGAGTTCACCAGCGTGCGTATGCCAACGAACTCGTAGGCCTAGAGTTACAGGAAATCAAGAAAGGAATCAGTACGGTATATAAAGGTATGCAGGTGTGGAAATAAAGAGGTAAGCAAGAATGAAAATGGAAAGAAAAACAGAAGCATACCTCCTAGATGCGCCAGTAGCCGCATGTGCTCCGATCAGACGTCCGGGTGGTAGCACTCGTGTAGCCGTAGAGGGTAGCCAAGGAGGCTCCCGCCAGTCATACACGCCGATATCGTCCACCGCCACCATTACTGCGAGGTGGTAGAGGTGCACTCTATGCTCCAAGTTCAAGAATACAGATATCCCAAACATATAGAGAATAAAGGTATGAGCCACCCACTCGAAATGGTGGGTATCTGAGCAGACATAGTTTCAGAATGTCATCCTCATCCAGGTGTACCTGATGCTCCTTTTGTCGATGGCTTGGGGCACCTAATCGAAGAAGAATGTGAGAGCTTCGGGGCTCTGAATGGTGTCTCAATCAAAGGGGATTGAGTCGCCGCCTACTCGAATCCCCATGATGCGCGCGAAGTTAAGGGGAGTGAGAGTCGCCTCGAACATCAGGAGGTAGAAGGTGTTAGTGGTATCCCACCGCCTCTCAGCCAATGCTGTGAATTAGACCCTGTCGTTATTGGTCTCCTCCAGCGTGGTAACAAACCGACCGAATCCAACTTGGTCGACTATCTCTCGACTCCTCTATAGGAGGGAAATGTACAACTTCAACACATTAGAGGAACCCCCGAAATCGTGAATACAAATGCTCCCCTGAAACAAAACAACACAACAAAACATAGATCAATAAACAAAAATCAACAATGAACATCTGCAATATCATACAAATTGATTAATATTGAAACATGCAAAATCACAGTTATAAGGCAATGCACATATTGTCAATCCATGATTTTCAAGAAACCCTCCCCAAAAGCATGCAAAATAAACTCAATAAAAATCTTTAAAGTTCTCAAATGTTTCTGAAACTTATAAACCGAAACAAGTAGACCTTTTGTTTTCATCCAAACTCCCCCCAAAATTAGAATTTCTTCTTTACATCCATGAATTCAAAATCACACAACTAGCATTCACCCCATTTTGAATCTAACAAATGTTACATGAGATAATCTAAACATTCAATGAAAAGGTAATTCAAATGTTTTCTAAATTGATCAAATGACAACCATTGTTCTCACAATGGTAACTACGTTATTCAAAATTCAAACTCAACTTTATTTGATTCAACTCAATTTTAAGGATCAATTCAAACCGAATTCATTTCAATTCCAATTTTAATCTCAATTTCAAATTCATTTCCATGTCTCAATCCCGTTCAACCCAATCCCAACTCAATTTTAAAAATTCAATCCAACGAACAATTCTAACACAATTTAGATCAATTCAATTCAAACTCAAACATCGAAACTAAAAATTGATTCAATTTTTATTCCTAAATATTCCAAATCAATATGATTCAGGTTCAACTCAACTCGACTCGATTCAGGTTCAATCCAAAACTTAACCCAATTTGTTTCAATTCAATTTCAATCCTAAAAATTGATTCAATCCAAGCCAGTTTAAATTCAAATTATAGTTCAATACAAAATTCAAATGTCAAACCCACTCCGTCTCAATTTAAACCAATTTAACCCAGGACTAAATTTAACTGCAATTCAACTTCAAAACCTAATTTTAAGATGTTCAGTTCAAATCTCAAATTCAACTCTTGTTCAATTCAAATCTCAAATTCAATTCACGTTCAATTCAATCTCTAATTTCAATTCTAATCTCAATTCAACTTAGTTTCAATTCAATCTCGATTCATTCAACTTGGTTTTAATTTCAACTTCAAGATTCGATCCAATTCATTTTAATCCCCAAAATTCAACTCAATCTCAATTCAAGCCAATCAAATTCAATATTCATTCTAACCCAATCCAAGACAATCAATTCAATTCAATAACAATACGAGTTTTTCATGATAAATCTCAATTCATGGTTTTCACAACAAAACAAGCAAAAGTATAACTTTTGAAGAATGTTTTGATGTATCGGGAGGTTCGTAGCCGATAGGTGCTCCCCACAGCGACGAAGTAAGACCTCGTGCTCCTCGTGGATGTCCAGAAGAACAAACCTCTTCTTTCCCAGCTTCTCGAACCAATGACGAAGAGGGATGTATGTGACGAAGTTGAAGTGGCCTAGCATGCCCGATGCAGCGACCCCCTCTTGTGGTCATGCCTCCTCAGCACCATCATCAACGCCGCCACCTCCTCCGGCACCGCCACCTCCTCCGGCACCGCCACCTCCTTCAATACTGCCTCCTCAAATACCAATGCCGTCGCCATTGCCATCTTCACCATCGGCCCCCACCACAACCATGTAGAGCAAGGGAAGAATGGCCAAAAGAAACATTGCTGCCAAAAAAGAGTTGAGAGAGAGAACCGATTTTGAGAGAGTTGAGAGACAACCAGGAAAAAAAGCCGAGAGAGAGAGAGAGAGGTGTGAAGAAAGCAAGAGAGATGAGGACGAGTTGAAATAAGCAAAAGAGATGTGAGAAAGAAAGAGGAAAACTGATTCGTGCGAATGAAAAATTCGAACCTCCCCAAACTTATAACCTGATAGTAACTTCGTGGCGGCGAGGTTCGCTCCTTTAAAACACGACTGTCGTGGCCTTCGAGGCCAGGCTGCAAACTCCCGTCCTCACGATCGTAACTAATTTGAAAGGTTCGTAATGGCCGCAAGCTTCAAACCTTTATGTCGCAATAACCCTAGGGTTAGTTGTCACGGTCGTGACTTCCAAAACACCACGGCCATGAGGTTTTGTGGACCCTACATGTGTATCAACTCTCGAGCATGTGGGAACCCTTGTTTTGGCTTAATTAACCAAAACAAGGGTTCCCACATGGCTTGTTTATGGGAAATAGACCATAGCCCCCTGACTCTTCGGTTTCTACATGACCTAAAACTGTCCCTCAATAAAACTGGTCCTTCTTATGACTATAAAATAACTCTCCGGTCCTGTCACGACCTAAAACTGATCCTTGATGATTCTTTGGTCCTATTCATGACCTAAAACCGATTCTCTTTTTCTTCGATCCTCCGCATGACCTTAAACTAACTTTTCGATCCTATTCATAACCTAAAACTAATTCCTATTTTCTTCAGTCATGTTCATGACCTTAAACTAACTATTTGGCCCTCCTCATGACCTTAAATTGACTCTCCAGTCCTATTCATGACCTAAAATTAATTTTCATTTTCTTCGATCCTGTTCATGACCTTAAATTGACTATTCGGTCCCCCTCATGACCTTAAACTGACTCTAAGGTCCTATTCATAACCTAAAACTAATTCTCATTTTCTTTGATCCTCCTAAGGACCATAAACTAACTCTCCGGTCCTCCTCATGACCTTAAACTGTCCCTTCGATCTTGTCATGATCTTTGGTCTATGTTGTGACCTTAAAACTTTGTATTGCACCTGTCTGCATCACGAGTTACCTTTAACTCATCATGATTAGCCTGTTTACATCATATGCAATGCCCCATGAACTACGATTTGTCTGATCCCTTATAATGGAGTACGTAGGAAGCTCGATGAAAATTCGGGTTCGACCACGCTTTTATGTCTATTTTTGTTTATGCCTAAGATTTGCAGCTTAGTCAAACGGTTTGTCTCTAGAGCTCTGACATTTGATTGCACCACGGATTATTGCAAGCTATGTCAAAGACGAGCAATTGTAGACACCCCAATTTGACTAAACCGAATCTTAGGCACCCGTCTCGAATGCTCCTTGATGATGAAAGTATGAAATTATGCTCAAAAATGCTTCTAAGCAATTGCAATGACAAGAATTCGACTCAAAACCTAAGAAAACACCCATCTCTTCAAAAACCTTTAGGCCACGACCTTTTAAATCCTCACGGCCACAACCTTTTTATGATCTTACCCCATGTCGTGTCCTTGAGGTAACAACCGTGACCTTTTTGTAATCCAAGAACAAACCGTGAACTTTATTCTTCACGGCCATGACCTTTTTATGATCTTATAACAGACTACAACCTTTGAAGGTCACGGCCGTTTTGGTTCGTACAATAAGTTCATGGCTGCGACATTCAAGTACACAATCGCGTCCTTTGGACCTTTTTAGATAGGTGTCAGCATCCCAGAAGATCTCTATGCTGCCCTAAATGCCTATAAATAGGCATCGTTTTCCAGAAAGATGAGAGAATATTTATGAGATATTGAACGCTGCCGAATTTGTTTCCCACCCGATATTCCCGATACTACCACTCCGATATTACCTACTTTCGAATCGAGTGCACGGCATTACTTGTGTTTAGAAGGCATCCAGAGCACGGATGACTAGACAACTCTAGCCTACCATACCAGAGGGGACGTTCGAGGTGTTTGACTACATTGGATAACCTTAGAAAATCGTGACATTTCTTAAACTCCTACTTTCTCTCTCCCAGGAGTTGTCACGATTAAGGTTTCCATTTATCGATTTTCTTTGGTTATTTTGCAAATGACTAATCCATGTTAAGCATGTGTTGCCTTTGATTTACAATAGTTAGTAAATAAAATACGTGGAAGCATGTTCGTACATACTCTTTTCATGAAAAAATTTGTGTTTAAAGTCCTCTGTAAAATGTAAAACAACATGTTTTTGATGAGATTTCATGTTCACTGGCACACTAGACACAAAAATGTCTTTGCATTTCTTTAAACATAACGGACGTGACCTTCTGTTGTCATGGCTGTGAGTATTGTTTTCCTTATTATCGCGGCCGCTACATATTTTCTTCATGGCCGCTAGCTTTTTCTTATTTTTGTTAGAGCCACAACATTCTGTTGCCACGGCCTTGATCTTTTTATGAGACCAGTATCTTAGAAATCATGCTCGAACCTCTCTATTCTTTCTATTTGATTATGTACGAAGCATGTTAGGAATATGAACCATACAGTATGTCTCCCTCAGGATTTTTTGCTTTCTTTTGATAAGATCCTTAGTCCCTGTTTGTATATTTTAGTTTATTTCGTTTAAACAATAAATGCGGCATGTTTAGAAATGATAACCATATTGTATGACCCTTAAGGAGTAATTATGAGTAAGACTTCTAGTGGAATACGGACACGTATCAGCGGTTTTTGCAATTAAGTAAATCTTATAGCGATATCTACAATTATGGAAAACCAGCAGCGATTTCTGCAATTTTCATAAAATACTGAATTACAGTTCACACCATTAAAGAACTATAATTACACTCTGACTCATAATCTCAAGACCATCTTGCATTAAGCTCCTGTTATTAAATTCTTACCATTTCTCCACATATTAAGATTCTCAATACACGCCAATTAAATTTAATTACTGATAATTTAATTTAATCGGCATCTTGATATTCCTTAAGCCCTTCCGCCTAATTTATTCGACCACCCGATAATCAAATCCACCTGAAGGGTTTGGTTCGGTCAAAACGTATAATCTTCCTTAAGGGGGTATCGTCAATCCCGTTCCTTCAGGACGTGAATTTTGTTAATAATTAATATTCGTGATAAAAATAATACCGTTATCCGACTCATCAAGAATATAAATCCATATAAGATCTCACCCTCTATTAATTCAAAATAACGAATATTAAATATACGCAAATCAATAATTATTTTAGGATTAAGAGTATGAGAACTATTCATAATAACCTTAAAATGTGAATTAATTTATATAGTCAATATAAAATTAATTACCCCAAATGTCCCGTTCAATACACACAAAATGTACTAACACAGAGAATCGAAACCATTGACGACGCTATTATCTGTTCCCCATAACCAAGACATGCCTCCTAAAACTCTGTGCTATAACCGTACCGATGGTATATCCAGTTCTATCTAAACTGTGAACATAAAACTTATATTTCGCAAGAATCTAAAATCTGATCTTCTGTGTGCAAATCAAACTCAACACACCAGAATTAAATACTATACAAAATATTGGACACCCATGCATAACATTAAAGAAATGATACGCCTACATTACTCATAAAGATACTCATAAAATAAAAAATTAATTTTATTAAAATAAAATTAAATACTAAAAATATGATTTCCAGTATATTAACCCTAATAGACCTATACAAGATTGCACACTCTAATGAATCAAAATAACGAGTATTAAATATACGCAAATAATTAATTATTTCAGAATTATGAGTATAAGCACTCTCATAATAACCTTTGGGGTGTGAATTAATTTATATAGTTAGTATAAAATTAATTACCCCAATGTGTTCCGTTCAATACACACAAAATGTACTAGCATAGAGAATGGGAACAATAGACAACGCAATTATCTATTCCCCGTAATCAATACAGGCCTACTAAAACTCTGCGCTACAGTCGAACCGATGGTATGTTTATTTCTATCTAAACTGTGAACAAATACTTACATTCTGCAAGAACCTATAATCTGGTTTTCTATGTACAAACCGTACTCTACACACCGGATTAAATACTATACAAAATAAATAACATCCATGCATAACATTAAAAAAATGATATTGCATACAATACTCATTAAGATTCTCATAAAATAAAAATTTAATTTTATTAAAATAAAATTAAATATTAACACCAAATAAATCTATAGTTTTTAGTATAGAACCCTAACAATCTCCCACTTATATTCAATACCATGCTACCATACATCTGACTTCCATACCCTTTACATGACTATCAAAAGTCTTAGCCGGTAAGATCTTTGTAAAAGGATCTGCAAGGTTGCCTCCTAATGCAATCTTGGTCACATCAACATCACCTTTTTATACAATTTCTCGAATCAAGTGATACTTACGCTCTATGTGCTTTCCCTTCTTATGGACTCTAAGTTCCTTCGAATTTGCAACCGCTCTACTATTATCACAATAAAGTGTAATAGCCGACTGAACTGACGGGACCACATGTAAATCCAACAGGAAATTCCTGAGCCGAACAGCCTCCTTGGCTGCTTCAGAAACTGCCACGTACTCGGCCTCCGTGGTGGAATCAGCAATGTAAGACTGCTTGATACTCTTCCAACTAATAGTTTTACCTCCTAAGGTAAACACATATCCAGAGGTAGACTTACGAAAAATCTTTATCTGACTAGAAATCTGAGTCTGTGTACCCTAAAAGTACTACACTGTCTGCCTGATAAATCAACATATAATTCTTAGTCCTTTTCAGGTACTTGATTATATTCTTTACCGTGGTCTAATGCTCCCGTCTTGAGTTAAACTGATATCTACTAACCATGCCAACGATAAACTAGATATCAGGTCAAGTGCAAAGTATAGCATGCATTTGGCTTTATATTACCGAAGCATAAAGAACCGTCTACATCTTTTCTATCTGATCAGGTGTCTTACGACACTGATCCTTAGATAGAGTGATTCCATATCAGAAATAGAGAAACCCTTTTTTAGAATCCTGCATGCTAAAATGAGTAAGGATATCATTAATATCTTGTGATAAGCCCAATATCCTTTGTTTTCGATCTTGCATAAGCTTGATCCCTAGGATGTGACTGGTTTCTCCCAAGTTGTTCATATCGAACTATCTAGATAACCATACTTTAATCATAGATAATGTCCCCGACATCATTTTCGATGAGTAAGATATCATCTACATAAAGTACTAGAAAGACCACCACGCTTTCGTCACACTTCTTGTACACACAGGACTCATATGGACTCTGATTAAATTCATAAAACTTTATGGTTTGATCAAACTGAATATTCCAAGACCTTGATGCTTACTTAAATCCATAAATAGATATCTTAAACTTGCACAACATGTGCTTCTGGTCCTTTATTATAAAATCGTCAAGTTGTACCATATAGATACTCTTGTCAAGACTATTATTAAGGAAGGCTGTTTTGACATTCATTTGTCAAATTTCGTTATCGAATTGAGCAGTAATGGATAAGAGAAATCGGATAAACTTAAGTATGGCTACTGGCAAAAAGGTTTCTTCATAATCGATCCATTCTTTCTGAGTGAACCGTTTTACAACAAGCCTAACTTTAAAGGTTTTAACCTTCCCATCTACTCCTCTCTTCCACTTGTAGATCCACTTGTATCCAATGGATTTTATCCCATCGAGTTGTTCTATAAGTTCTTAGACCAGATTAAAATACATAGATTTTATCTCTAAATTCATAGCCTTTTGTCAAAGATCTGTATCTTTATCCTGAAGTGCTTCATTGTAGTTATAGGGTTCGGTATCTAATTTGCCGGGATCTTGTCAAAAGAGTCTCTCCCAAGAACATATATCAATCAAGTTGATGAACAACCCATCCACTACGATGAGGCACTACCAGTGTCTGTGTACTAGCAGTAACACGTTGTGCAAAATCTGAACTCTGTGCATCAGCACTCTGTTCATAATTTCCACATGTCCTGATAATCCTCCCACTAAGAAGAGGTAATGGGATATCAGTAACTTGTGGTTCCTCTTCCGTTCTACTGGTATTTTCTTTCTTTTTTTTCTAGAACAATTTTACTATTGGGCCGTGGTCCATAATATAATTCTCTTCCAAGAATCGGGCAGTAGTTTTAACAATGACCTTCTGATCCTTAGGATTATTAAATATACCATCCTTTGTTCCCTTGGGATACTTCACAAAGAAATAGACTTCTGTCCTCAATTTTAACTTACTCGGATTCCCTTTCGACACATGTGCTAGATACCCCCAAATTCGAATATATTTCAGACAAGGCTTACGCTATGTCTACAATTCTGTGGGACTAAAAGGTACTAACATAGAAGGTACCAAGTTCAGAATGTAAGCCATTGTCTCTAATGCGAGTCCCCAAAACAAATCAGGTAATCCTGAATAACTCATCATGGATTTTACCATCTCCATAAGAGTCATATTCCTACTTTCTACTATACCAATATGTTGCAGAGTGCCAAGTGCAGTCAACAGGGATATAATCTCTTCTGATGACAGATAATCTCTAAACTCTTCAAAGAGTTACTTTTCACAACGGTCAGATCATAGTGATTTGATACTTTTACCCTGGCGCTTCTCTGCCTCCGCCTTGAATTCTTTGAATTTTTCAAAGTATTCAGACTTACGGTGCATCAGGTAAATATATCCATACCTAGAGTAGTTATCAATGAAATTCACGAAGTACTCAAAGCCACCTCTAGCCCGGATTGTCATAGAACCACACACATCAGAGTGAATCAGTTCCAACGGTTCTTTAGCTCTATCGCCTTTGGCCAAACAGGGTCTCTTAGTCATCATACCCTCTAAGCAGGATTAATAGACTGAAAGTGTCTCTACTTTCAATGAACTCAAATGTCCATCTTCTACCAGTCTATTTATTCTTTTTAGATTAATATGACCTAAGCGCAAGTGCCAAAGAAACGTTTGGTGCATTAAAGAATGAAACTTTCTCTTATATGGTAAATTAGATGTATTATTCAATTTTGTCAGTTATAGTGTATGAGAGATTGGAGTAATAACATAAAGATCATCCGCCAATGTACCAGTACAGATAACCCATTTATTATCCTTAATAACCACATAGTTATTAAAATAAATCAAGTATCTGTCTTTAATCAATTTAGGAACGAAAACTATGATCCTTCCAATAGAAAGTACATAAAGACAATCTCTCAATATTAAAACCTGATCTCTACTAAAACTAAGAGTGATATCTCCCACTACAACTGCTGTCACCTTTATATTATGGTCCATATGCAAGTAAATATCCCATCACTAAGTTGTCGGGTTTCTTAGAACCCCTGCAATGAATTACAAACATGATTAGTGCCTCTCGTACTACACA
>JAUMHN010000019.1:2734611-2745174 GCA_032360265.1 Heliamphora ciliata | reverse complement strand
AAGGGGAAAAAAGACAAACAGCGTTTACTTGAAAAATTAAAATTTCCAAATAAGAACTAGGGGGGGAGGGGGAGGGATACCATCACACTATTCTGAAAATTTTGAAGTCTATGCATTGACCATATTATTTTCTGAATTTATATATACTCCTCTATACACCATTAGATTTTCTCAATTCTCACCATAAATATAGTCTCCGCAGACAATGATGCTTCATCACTTCATTATATTCAAATATGTTAATGGGCCAGAAAGCATATGTTTGTCATATTTTTAATAAATAAATAAATAAAACTACAATAGCAGTAAATCTAGATAAGTACTACTAATCATCAAAGTTTCAGAATTATCATTTATTGAGCTGTACATACAGCAAAAAACACCAAGTGGCAGATTCAATCAAGAACAAAATCAGTCTGGCCGATAAACTTTAGCATCCCAATAAGACAGCCAAGTGCTGCAGTTACATGATCAAATCTTGGCAAATCTTTAATAAAAGAATGAACTGAAAACTCACGCAAAAGCTTACAGAAACATTAAATTCAACCATTACACATCATCTAATATGTAAAAGTGAGACCTAAAATCAACAGATTAAGAGGAAGCATCTGCTAAACAAATGTTTAATCACTTTGGACTATCCTTGCACCTGTTTAGTGACTTTAATCCCATCCAATGTCCCATATCAATTCCAATATACAGACACGTAATAGATATGTCTAGTTATTTAAAAATTCCAACCAACTTAATTGCTATCCCCAAAAAGAAAAATAAAGGAAAACTTCTCTACACTAATTTGGCACAAACTTACCCTCCAGATAAACCAAAATAAGCCTTTATCTGGGACACACTCCAAGAAGTGCTCTCTCCTTCAGCGACCTCTTTAATTGCCTGCTCCAAGAGAGCACAAGCAGCAATATGTGCACCAGCTGACTGCCCCATTAAATAAATCCTAACACAAAACCATAATAAAAACATGGCATACTTAGCGATAATGAATTCTCATGCAACATGATTTTGCTAGGGTATTAAAAGAGGGAAAAGAACAACAATAACAAGAAGTTCACAAAGTTACTACCTGTTAGGATCACCTCCATATTCAGTAATATGATTGCACACAAATGAGATCCCTTGAGAAGAATCCTTTACCATATCGCTCATGGTCCCCCGAGGGAAATTTCTGCCAGATGATCAAAACCAATAATTAAGTTTTATATACTCATGCCTATGAAACATGCATGTTCACTATAGTTGTCAAATTGTAAATCGAATCGCGAATCGTAAGATTCAGCATAAACAATAGAGATGATGTTAAACACTTAAGAAGTGTTAAGCAAAATAAATAAAGTAAATATTGATACAAATTATGCAATAAGAATATGACCACATAATCTAATTAAGAAAAATATATTTACCTTAATCACTAGAGAATTTAACTCAATACAAACTAACCATAAGATTCATGAAAAATTATAATATGTCCCTTGCAATTCGTAAAATGGATCAAGAAATCTCACCAATAATAGAATAAGTGAAAATAGTGAGTGGGAACTCTTTTTAGATGAAACACAAAATACTTTAAAACGCGTGTTAGATAATTATTGCTAATAATAAATGTTACGAAACCGTTGAGTCCAACTCATCCAACCCATCTCATATTAAATTATGTTCGAATCAAAAAATAGCAAAGCTGCCACCAAATACGCCCTAAGATGACATACACTCAAGTGCTCAACACTTCGAGACATTGGTCAAGTTCAAGAAGTATTGGAACTTGACCTGAGGGACAATCTTTGTCTACACAACTGCCAACTTATCAAATGATTCAAATCTAGTTGGGTTAACATCTCTAACTGCTAAAAGTGTATGCGACACCATATCTGTGAGTCTTTTCGATTTTCTAACTTCTTGTCGAGGTCTATTTATTGCAATAGAATCTTCCTAATCCTCACAGATGTGTAGCCTACTCGTTTTGGCACCTTAGAGTAAGCCTAGCTTTACCATGTTTTGCAAAGCTTTCTCCCCAACATGTCTCGAACACGTATGTCAACGTCTAGTGGTGGTTGCATCAATCTTGTTAGGCTTGTTACAATGAGTGGTAGCTCCTCATATAACAATTTTACTATTCCTCAGTAGAAAATACAGATTGCCACACATGGTGCCTTTTATAATCACATAAGCTCCCAACGCCACTTTGCGAACTCCTGACTCCACCTTTGATACTAATTCTAAACCCTTTCAAGCCTAGAGCTGTAAGTGAGATACAATTTTTCTTCAAGCTTGGTATGTACCGAACGTCTAAAATTACCATTTTCCATTAGGCATCTTCAAACGGATGCTTTCTATTCTTTGAGTCCTACTGCTATTGTCATTACCCATAAGCATTGCTCTATCGTCTTTGTGAAGCTCAAAAACCAATACCGACTAGGACATATAATAGAAATACTCAAAATCCAAAATCCATTCATCAGAATGGCAAACAAATAAACATGTCAAGACGGTGTCAAAATCTTCATCATCACTGACAATATTGACATTAGTTGAATTGTAAAGTAGCGATTTAGAGTTAAAGAAAAAAAAAAGAAGAGATAGAACAGAGAAGTATATTATTATGAGAAAATAATAAAACTTAATTATAACATTTACACTACATCAGTATTTATATAAGAGATATCAAGATAATTACAAAACAACCCTAACAGACATAAGTAATTATCTAACACTTCCCCTCAAGCTGGAGCATAGAAGTTGAACATGCCCAGCTTGGAAAGAAATTGCTAAAAACTAGAAGTAGCCAACGGTTTGATAAGACTATCACCCAATTGATGCTCGGAGCGAATATTGGGAGTGAAGATTTTCTTTTTCAATAATAAATCATTAATAAAGTGACAATAGACCTCAATATATTTAGTACGTTCATGTAAAACTGTATATTAGCAATAAAGATAGCGGCTTGATTATCACAAAACATCTTTGTGGGTATAGATGGCTGGATGCCAAAATCTTAAAGAAGGGATCAAACTCACAACACTTCAGAGCCAGTATGTGCCAAGCACGATACTCAGCTTCGGCGCTGGAACGAGCAACCATATTCTTGCTACGTCGAGTGACTACCATCAATAAATGTACAATAATCAGTGGTAGACCGCTGATCAAGCCGGTTTTCGGTCCAATCAGCAATACTGAAGCCAACCTTATATAATTTATGAGATGGCCGATATAGCAAGCCACGACCCGCAGCACATTTCAAGCAACAGGGAATATAATAAACACATCAAAATGGGATTGATGAGGAGCATGCATAAACTAATTGACAACCTCAACAACATATGTAATATCGAAACGAGTAAAGGTAAGATAAATTAACTTCCTAACAAGTCGTCAATACTAACCAACATCTACAAAAAAAAAAGGCACCCTGTTCAACATCAAACTTAACAATGGTCTCCATTGGAGTGTCAAGAGGTCGTGTCTCGAAAAAACCAACTCAGAAAAAAGATCAAGGATATATTTTTGTTGAGAAAGATAGATACCCCGAGAGGAACGAACAACTTCAATACCAAGAAAATAATGAAGAGTACCAAAATCTTTAGTATGAAAGTTATTTCCTAAATGCCGTTTTAGATCAACAATACCAACCAACTCATCATCCGAAATGATTATATCATTAACATACGCAATCAACATAAAAGTGACAGTAGATGAGCAATTAACAAAGACAGAGTGATCAAAAGTAGAGCGTTGAAAACCATAGGAAAGTATAACAAAACTAAATCGATCAAACCAGGAACGGGGAGACTGCTTCAATCCATATAGAGCCTACATAAGCGACACACAAGATGCTCGCTACCAAGAACCACATAACTAGGTGGCTGCTTCATATACACTTTCTCCTGAGGAACACCATGAAGAAAGGCATTTTTGATATCAAGCTAATACAAAGGTCAAGAATGATTAACGACAATAGATAGGAGAATTCAAACAGAGTTAAGGCAAGACACCGAAGAGAAAGTCTCTAAGTAATCAACCCCGGACGTCGGAGAATAACCTTTGGCAACCAAACGTGCCTTAAGACGTTATACAAAACCATCTGGAAGTTACTTCACTGTATAAACCCACCAATAACCTACCGCGTGCTTCGCAGGTGGAAGTGCAGTGAAAGTATGATTCTGATAAAGAGCTCTCATTTCTTCATCCATAACAAGTTTCCATCCAAACATCGGCAAAGTCACACATCAGGGCAAATCATCATGTTTAACATTGATAGGTTCGGCATCAGCCAGAGCAAAATGTTCCAAGACAACTCAAACAAGAACCAATAATCAAAAGTGGTATAGATCGAAGCAATAAACCAAAAAAGAACAAACCAGTAGTAGGTAGGCACCAAAGAGAAGATCTTGAAACAAGAACAATCCAAAACAAACCAAAAAGGGGAAACCAGAACACAGCAGCCTCAGTAAGGAAGGGCCCAAACCCTAAAAGTCTACCAAACCAAGCACAAACTCGATTAGAAATAGCGAACAACCTCGAATCATAGGAAAGAGGGCCCAAGGACAGTCGATGAGCACCGAAAAGAATATCTGAGACGAAAACAAGGCAAGTCAGTGACCAAAAAAGGCAAGTCGGCGCCTAGGGTTTTTTGCCGCTGACATTGTTGAAGCTCGAATCCTTGTCACTGGAATTCGAATCAACCAATCAATGTCCAAGGAGCCTTGTAGAGATGATTTCGGTACCCCTTGAAGAGATCTCAACTACCGAAAATAGATTTGGAGCTTCAGTCAAACAAATCACGATCTAGGGTACAAAAAATTCAAAGATCATTCCATAAATCGAAAGACCCATCAAATGGCTTCAAAAACTTTTACAAAAATCACCATAAATCTCAGAGTGCCAACGAGTCGATCAGAGTAGTTGACGGCAACGTCAGTCTGTACAAATGATAACGTCATGCTCACGTCATCGTACAGAGTTTGACGTCAGCCTTTCTTGTTTACCCCAAATCAAGTTTTAGAGGTTCCCAACGTATTTTAGAGTTAGATCAGAAGTCTTTGATACCAAGTTGAATTGTAAAATAACAATTAGGGTTAAAGAAGAAGAGAAAAGACAAATAAGTGTATTATTATGAGAAAATAATGAGCCTTAATTATGACTGTAACATCTCGAATTTTGTAATTATTTTATAATAAAGAATAAATTAATTAATTAATGCTCTTACTTGTATAAGAAAAATATAATATATATTAAATTTAAAGATAGTCTTAATTTTTGCTTATTTTTGTAAGATAAGTACGATATAAAGTGTTAGAGTTGATGAGAGAGTTTCTAGGAATTGAGTGTAGGTGTTGGAGTCAAATAATGCTTTGGATTAATATGATTATGGATTGGGTGAAAGTTTTTAGAACGAAAAAATTATCATTAGATTAAAAAATATATAACATAGATAAATATACAAGAATTTGAGATAAAATAAAATACTAAGATTAGAATCCTATATGTGTGTACATAGAGGATAGCTGATTTCATTCTTTGAGAGAAAGGAAGTAAGAGAGAAATAAAACCAAGAGAGAATCTCCGAATAGGAAAGAGAGAGAGAAAAGAAAAGGTAAAAACTAGAGAGAGAAGAAAGGACGTAAAAGAAACACAAGATATTCACCCATGGATCTTAATAAATGGCAGCGATTTGGTGTGACAACTTTATAAAGGTTAAGGCAGAGTCTAATTTATTTGATTTGATCGGGTAAGTTTTTAATTATAAAAAAGAGTATAGTTTTCTACTTTTCATCACGTAAAATCTGATTTGGAAATTATTTTGATGAAATTATGATCATAAGATATTGATATAAATTAAATAAATAAAATATAAGCTTAACCAGTTAATTGATAATATCAACGGTGTAGTTTGACCCGATTATCGTAATATTTTAATATGTTGTCACTCGAATTTATATGAGAATAATTAATGGTTTTGATTTTATTGAATATTAAATAATAATAATAATACATATCAAGATAGAAAATAATAAGTTAAAAATATATTATTCGATAAAATCAGCGGTAAAACTTAATTCAGTTATTATAATATTTTAATACATTATTATTTGAATGGAGTTTGGGGTAATTAATGGTTTTGATTAGGCTAAATATTATATATTAAAAAATTAAATGATTACTTAAAGTAAATAACAATTTAAGGAAAATTAATACAACCGGAATCCTAAAAGGGATTAACGTAGTAATTAGGTATTGTTTGACTTGAACATTAATTAATAGCAGTCTTTTATAATAGTATAATTCATGGTGATATCCGTTTCATAGATCTTTCCATTTATCGCGCGTAATACGTTGTTGAATCTAGGTAAGTAATTTTGCATGCTATGTGTCTTTATTGAAAATTCCCTTTTCCTAAAAATTATTGGAGAAATTTATGTATGATATATATTCTTCAAAAATCAATATTTGATAATTATTAGAGTATTCCACATGCTTTACAAAAAAATAATAATAATTACTCGTGGTGATATGTCATGGATAACACACAAGGATATATACACAATGTTAAATACTCATGGACAAATACTCAAGGTTAAATATGCATGAATATACTTATGGTTAAATACACATGGTTAAAAGTCCAAGGATATGATCACCATTGAGAAAAATGTGAAATTTTGAGATAATATTATCTTTTGACAAATGGGTTTTGTGTATGAAATTTGAAACATGGATTAAAAGTTGTGATAAAAATATTTTTACCAAATTGTTGTGGTACTCCTTATTTTGAAATCATGGCTTTTGTTATCAATTTATTTTCGTCCATTGATTTAAAATTGTATATTAATGTGTGCTTTATCATTCACACGGCTATGAGCTTATGAAATCCATTAACATTTTTCAAGTGGCACGTTGAAGAGTATATGACTTTTGTGTTGCCGAGGACACCTTCTCATGTGATCTCCATTAGGATGTTGAGTTAGTTTCTATTTCGTTTAAATAACTAGCCAATTTTCAGCAGATCACATTAGAATTTTAGAATATTGTTAATTTTTTTTTGGAATAATATGTTTCGTGTTTTAAAGGTTAACATTAATTCAGTTTTATTCTAGACTACTCTCATGTTGTCTTGTTATTACCTTTGGTGGGCTTACGTGTTCCACGAATAATAATTTGTGATTCACGGCTAGTCATGTCCCTATTTGGGGTGTGACAATAACATCTACACCACAACAATATTTATATAAGAGATATTAAGATAATTACAAAACGACCCTAATAGACAAATAATTATCTAATAGCAGTAAAAGGTTTGTTTTTTGTCACATGTTCAGCTTCGAACAATCCTTTTTTAGTGCCGAAGTTGTGGCAATATGCGCACTAGTCTTTGGCAATACGGCACTACTTTTGCATCACATGATTTGGAGTAGGAATTTTTTCTTTTTTCAAGATGCTTCGAATCAAAGTTTCCTCTTGCTATCAAGGCTTGACTGGATATATCTTGGTGGACTTGTTTGTCCATCCCACGATACCCGTTATTTACCAAAACAATAGATACATTGTTAAAACTAGTCTTTTTCTTCCGATACAAGAGTGTGATAGTTAAATGTTTATATGCATCGAGAAAGGAATTCAACAGCAACAAAGTATCTTCATCTTGGATCATGACATCCAAGTTTTGCAAATTAGCAAGAATCTTAGTATAATTGTTCATACGCTAAGAAATACCATCATGGAACTTAAATCAGAAGAACTTCATCTTTAAATAGATGCAACTCTCTATGCTCTTTTCGCTAGGTATTTCTCTTCTAATTTCTTCCAAAAATTCTTTGCTCTCGATTCTTTCATCACAAAGTACTTCTAATCTTTGGCAACACAAAAAATCGTGCCACAAGCACAAATTGTTCCACAAGCCTAATGATTCAACTTATCCCTCTCATTCTATATCTCACATATCCTCGGGTTTGTCTTTAAAAGTAAAATCCAACTCCTATTGGATAAAAATATCCATCATCTTGCATTGCCACATTATAAAGTTGATAGTTCCACCAAACTTTTCAACCTCAAACTTTGCGTTGGACATTGTGGTCCTCCGTACATAACTACTTGAAGCCTTTGATCTCTCCTCTATAGCAGATTTTGCCTTTAAAACTCTTCAGACTCCACCACAATCAATATCCGACACCTGAAAACGACCGAAACAACCATCTTTATATTCCAATAAGCAAATCAACAATTTAGGAGCCGAATTGAGCAAATCTAAGGCAACGGTTGGATTCAAAATGATTGATTTAGCTGAAAACTGGACTAAGCTACTTCAGAATATGCCAAAGCATACTGAACAAGCCGTAATTCCCAACATGAACCGGATTTGGCAGGTTTAAAATGGTTAGGTTTAGACCGGTGCTAAGGTGAGACAAGGCGAGCGGCCTGAGGTGTGCGGTTCAGGTTGGGCGGATGCGGTGGATTACGACGCAGGTCTGGCTCTTGAACATGCGGGCCGAGCAGGAGCAGACAAAACAGATCAAAGCCTTTGCGGGTTATGGAAGGCTAGCGAGCACGGATCAAGATGCAGGTCTGGGGTAAAATTCCTGGCCAAATTGCAAAAAAGGGAAAAGAAGATGTGTGAAGGTGCATTTGGGGCGTCTAAATTACCTGTCATCTTTAAGGGCCACGTCTGTATGTCCTTTGCTCGGTGCTATATAGGAGGTGTTTGGCAAAGCTACTATTAGTAGCTTTTAGCTTCATACTACTAATTTTAACTAAAAGCTACATTATTACTAAACACTCATAACTTCTGCTACAAATTATAACTATTTTTTTTCCTATTTCAACTATAAGTTGCATTTTTTGTCAAATCCTCACAACTTCTGCTACAATCTATAAGCTACTAGTTTTAGCAATGCCAAACACCACCACACCTTGAGCTCGTCTCTGTGAGACGAAGCTACTGATGCAAAGTGACATTTGATCACTTCGGATTCTAGGCAAAAAGCAAAAATGAGCTTTCCAAGCTCTTATACCATTTTGTTGTGCGAATTGAAGGCTCAAGACACTCAAAAAACGCACAAAAGACAGAGATTTCCATGGTTCAAAAATTTGCCTACATCCAATAAGGAGAAACAAATCAAAAATTCTTAAACAACTCTCAAACTAACACATACTCCTATGAATTTCTCTCTCCATGTAAACTAATTTCTGGCTACACTGAGCTGTCTGCGAAGATACATATATAGAGAGAGAGCTAACACATAATGCAATTATAAAATAACTTCCTTAAGCCTTCAAATTTGACCATGAGCCACCATAGCCACCGACTTTGAAGCCTCCGTTCTTAACTTTGATAGGAAGTGATGGATTTGAGCCAATCTTTAACACTACTCGTCCAAACATTGTCAAATGGTCTGAATGCCTCTCAATGGAGGATCTCTTCTCATTAAATAGAAAAGTATTACCATAATTTTAACCTACAATCACTCCTATCTCCCTAAATCATTCTATAATCACTCGTATCAATCAATCTCCATCAATCTCCCTAAATCAGTCTATAATCACTCATATCAATCAATCTCCATCAATCTCCCTAAATCAATAATTACAATAATATTATAGCAAGTTATTACAGCTGACATCCCCCCTCAAATTGATGTTGGTGGATTACAAAGCAACAATTTTGTCAACCACGAATTGATGTCAATGACGAGTTAGAGTCTTGGTGAACACATCAGCCGTTTAACACTAAGTGGAAATGTAAGGGAGAGTAATCACATGTTGGTCAAGTGCTTCACAAAGAGAATGAAAATCTACTTCAATGTGCTTTATGCGCTCATGAAAGATCGAATTGGCAACAATTTTAATAGCACTGGTGTTATCAGCATGAAGGGGAGTACGAGTAAGTTGAAGAACACCAAGTTCACCCAACAGACCCCAAAGCCAAACAATCTCAAAGCATGCGGATGACATAGCACAATATTCAAACTTTGTTGAGAATTTAGAGACTCGATCCTGCTTCTTACTCTTCCAAGAAATAAGAGCATCACCAAGAAACATGCACTAACCAGTAACTGAATGACAAGTATCAGAACAACCAGCCCAATCCACATCACTAAAACCCATCAACTGTAAAGAAGTCCCAGTATGAAAAAATAACCCACGACCATAAAGTACCTTTGAGATATGAAGAATACGTCATACAACGGCTAAGTGAGAATGGCGAGGAGACTGCATAAACTGGCTAACCTACTGTACAGCATAAGAAATATCAGGTTGAGTAATTGTCAAATAATTCAAACTCCCTACCAGCTACCTATACGACGAGGGATCAGATAATAGCTCGCCAACCTCTTGCTGTAACTTCAAGTTGACCTCCATACGAATAAGGACCGAGTTGCCAAACTGAAGACCAGCTAAGGTGAGAATCTCTTGAGTAAGTGCTGATGTAGAAGTACCCCAGTCAGACAGCGGTGTACCTCAAGACCAAGAAAATACTGCAGAGGACCAAGATCTTTCATATGAAATGTATCGTTAAGATGCGCATGTAGTTGCTTAATCATCTGAGGATCAGACCCTTTA
>JAUMHN010000019.1:2682393-2694605 GCA_032360265.1 Heliamphora ciliata | reverse complement strand
TCAACACCAAGATAATAGACCCCGATCTTCTCATGCCCCGAAACAATCATCTTTTTGGTTTTGAGGTCCTAAAATCAACACCAAGATAATAGACCCCGATCTTCTCATGCCCCGAAACAATCATCTTTTTGGTTTTGAAGTCCTAAAATCAACACCAAGATAATAGACCCTGATCTTCTCATGCCCCGAAGCAATCATCTTTTTGATCTTGAGGTCCTAAAAAATACAAGTAGGAGAAAAAGTTACAAAGTATTGTAAAGATTTAGTTGACTAACTGAATGCAAGTTAAAAGAAAAAACAGAAATATAAAGGCAAGAAGATAAGGCGAAAGAAGAGTGATGAAGGACACCTTGCCCTTGAACAGGTCAAGATGAGCCATCAACTAAGATTATATGATCCCTCATAGGAGTCAAATTAGAGAAAGAGATAGATTACCAGACATGTGAGAACTGACTCCTAAATCTATGACCCAAGATGGGGAGATAAGAGTCGCACATGCAATATTACCTGAATTCACTAAAGTAGCAGTAAAAGCGGGAGGCAGAACAGTGAGCAATTGCTGAACAATCTCACTAACAGTCTGGACCAGTTATAATTCTATACGATTCGGTTTTGATTCGTATAACTAGAAACCCAATAAAAACGGTTCGGTTCTCGGTTCTTCTGATAAAGTGATGGTTCGAGCCAAACCGAACCGTTAAATCTATTAAACAATAAACAAAGCCATGACACCGGTCCACTGTCCACACTCGGCACTCCATCACAGCATCACTCAATTTTTTTCGTTTTAGTGTTTTACTCAATCCAGTCACTAAGTCACAGAGACTCCCCACCCCACTAAGATACAAAATTGAAAACCCTAATAATTTTTCACAACCCTCTCCCTCTGATGCACGGCGGCTATTGTGGCGGCAGCTCATTGCAATTTGCGCGGCGATTTGCAGTGGCCCTCTCCATCGTCGCCCCCTGGTGCTCTCCTTTGTTGTCCTCTCTCCTCTGCCATTGAATCTCAGCAAGTCCGCGACGAACTTCGCCCTCGCCACTGGTCATCTCCATCATCGCCGCCGATCTCCTCTGTCCTCACCACCGACCCTCTTCGTCGTCAGCGCTGGTGGTAAAATTACTTTTCTCTACTATAGCCTGACCAATTTTCAAATTTTGATATCTCGGCAATCTCGTTAGATTTCGGGTTGTTTGGCGGGAATATAAGAGAATATTGAAAACACTAGCTCATCTCTTCGGTGTAAAAGGAAACGTTATTGATGAGCTGGAAAAGACAATTTTGGGTTCAATTTAAGCTTACTTTATTTGGTCTTGTATATGATTTGAATGAAGGTGATGATGAATGAGATGAGGTTTATTAGGGTTTACATTTAATAGCAGAAACCGTTAACAAAACCGTGACTGATCCATTTTAATGATCGATTTTGGTCCGATTCTGTTACTTGAACGATTCGGGCACAGTTCCAAAAAACCTAGAACCGTTGCTGACAGTCTGGTTCCTGATTTCTTAAAGAACCGAACCAATTTGGACAGCGTGCACCCCTATCACTAAGCTAAGTAATGAGAGCATCATGAAAACCAGACTTCAACTATATTAGATCAAGTCAAAGAAAATAAGCCAGATCCAAACAAGACCAAATCACGAAACCAGTTTTGATCTGAATAACAAAACAGAGCCAAATTGAACCACGAAAGGAAGAATCACAAGAGAGTAGCTGTCGGAAACTTAGTAGAAAGCAAAATCGAACCACATAAGAGCCAAATCGAACCAAGCAAATCAGTTCTATATCATAAACAAACAGCCGAAGAAAAAAAAGAGGCACCAACCTGTGCGATGGTTCAAAAATAAACTAAATGCCAAGATTTACCAAATTGACCACAAATTAGACAGATACAGGAAGATTCGACACCTATAGGATGGGTATCAACAATCAAAAACAACTTGCGAAGCCTCGATTGACAGATCACGAACTAGAGTTTCGGTGTTCTAGCGTCGAAATCAACTTGGATTCTCAAATCGACTTTGAAACAACAAATCAATACCAAATCGAGGCACCACCAAGTGTGACAGCACCCACTAATGGCATACCAACAGCCGAAAACCCCTTGAAATCCTCCAAAGCTCATATCGAAGAAATAAGGTTCACAAAACCAAATAACATTCAAAGAATTGAAAGACTTACCAAACGGCTTCGAAAAAATTCTACAAAAATCACCACAAATATCAGGAGGCTTAGACAAATAAAGGCATGCGATCGCCGCACGTACAGGAGCTAACGTCAGTGTACGGACAATGACGTCAATGCGCCATAATCAGCTTGCAGCGATGCTCAGAGTTTTCTGACGTGTTCTTGGGTTGGATCGAATAGCTTTGATACCAAATTGAGGTGTAAAATAGTGATTTAGGATTAAAATGAGAGAAGGAATGAAAGAGAGATAATAATAATAATAATAATAATAATAATAATAATAATAGAAAATTAGGGTAATAATGAAGAGATTTAAATTAGCCACTACACCCCAAAATATATATATGAATCACAAATAGATAACTACAAAACTACCCAGTAAAATATAAAATAAACTCTAACAGTATCCACACGTCAAGTTCATCTAGTCCTATAACCTTAGGGCTAGGAACACTGCCCAATTATCACCATAGCTAACTTATCACCATTTAGTAATTTAAGGTAAGAACTGGATTTTGTGTGGATAGTATTTTATTCATGTTATTCATTCTCCCTATTTGTCGTTTCAGGGTGTTTTCTCCGGGACTTGATATTGGAGTTGAAAATAGCTCCCTAAACAATGGGTACATCCACTAATTTGGAATTAGCCACGTATTAAAAAGGAAATTTTTAGAAAATCTTATACCACTTCCACTGCATTAGATCTATTTTCTGCCATCCCTTGGCAGAGTAATCTTTCTAGAAAAGTATATTTAGCACCTAATATTGGAGCTTTTGGTGATGCCCATCCTAGGCCTTGATTTTCCTTGCTTAAGAACTAACCCTCCATTTTTGGGCATTCGCGTATTTTACAACAAACAGAATTCGAAGCAAGAAAATTTGAAAGTACAATTGTCCTGACAAAAGTGATCCCCCCCTCGTACCAACATCTAAATAATACTTTGAAGCGGACAGAAGGATTGATATAAAATAGTAAAATTACGTTTTAGAGTGTTGGCCAACTTGTCTGCGAACTAACTGAACTCTTAAGACGTGTACCACATCACTGAAGCAGGTATGTACCAAGCATTTTAGTACTTTAAGTGGATGGTAGGGATGGCAATGGAGCGAGTGGGGCGGGGGGCAAATTTCCAAGTCCCTGTCCCCAATCCCCGATACAATATATATCCCCATCCCCGACTAGATCCTCTAGAGGGAATTTGTTTGATACCTCATCCCCACCTCCTAATGGAGAGTGGGTACTCTCCCCCATCCTCTATTCCCGACAATTGGTTTTTTTCGGTGCCGCCGACTGGCATATGAACAATCTCTGTACAATAACACTAGACAACTCCACCTCAATAATAAACAATCGGAAAACAAGAAAGGAAAAAAAACAAAAAACAAAAAACAAAAAATAAAAAAGGGTAGGGAAACCACAGTGAAGCACTGACTTCTTTTTTTTTTTTTTTGAAGCATTGGCAACAAATCTCAACATAATTAAGCAATCTGTCAACAAATACCCTACAACAAGCAAAACATGAATCTCTCCCCTAGCTGAGCTTGTTGCTATTCCCCATAGAATAAAGAAGGTGATGTACAAGAAATTACTAATTAGGACAGATCTGTTGGTGGGAAGAAGAAAGAATGAAAGGAAAGTGCTTTGATGCAGCAGCAAGGAGAGAAGAAGAAAAAGAAGAAACCAGATTGATGAAGAAGAAAAATGAGAATAAGAGAAGGAAGGAGAAAAAAAATGGGGATCCAACTCCCAAATCATATCTCATGATTCAATACTCAAATCATAGTCTTTCTTAAACCATCATAGAAGGCCTATTTATAGGCAAACAGGCTACCATAATCTATAATAAGGAAACCAATGCAAAATAAGAAATTAGATCCTAAAAAAGACTCAAATTCATAAATAGTTTAAACTCCTCAATAAAATAAGTTATAAATTGTCACTGTCTTTATCCATTTTCATTTTTGTACCCCATCATCCATAGCTGACGGAAATCTCCTCCAGAGAGTTGTAAAAGTAGTACTATGGGAGGTGTAACTCGCGCTTCTAAAGAACTTCTTTAACCCATATGGCTTGCAATTGGTGAAGTCAGCTCTCAACAAAGCAATATTGAGAAACCACACGTGAGAAAATGATGGCCCAAGTGTCCATAGCATCACTAATCTGATAACCACAAAATGTATGAGATGAAGTGGCTAGAAGAACATGTGTTGCTGGTCAAAATGTACGAACATCTCCTTATGTAGGAACACCAACAATCAAAGGAGGAGACTCCACAATTTCTCGTTCAAGTATTACATCTTATTCAGCAAAACATATGTTAGATCCATATTCAATAATAGCACAAATGGCTCCATCTAATGCCAACATATAATACTTGAAAGGATAGAAATTGTGGTGCAAATCCTTGATGACTAAGATGATTGCAAATTCCTCAAGTGAAGTATCAATATCATGCCAAGACAATGGATTAACACACTCATGAGGGGAAGAGAATAACACAATTTCATTAAGCTTGCACAGGGATGGAGAAAGGACCAACTTGTAATTATTTCTATTAGCAGTGGACTCAATGACTAGATCAACATATTTCATGAAAACTGGTACAATGTGTTCTTCTCAAGGGTCATGGCATGTGATGATTCAACATTAGGCCCAAAATCCCTAATCACTTTAAGATGAGCTAAACATGCAAATAATCACAATGCTCATATGCAATACAAGTCCAATGCAAGGAAGGACCCCTGTTGACTCCATCCACATTTTTTGACAAATGAAGTTTCCGACTTGGGGGTTTTGTCATCAAAGGGACTAAAGAAGGTGCAACGGCAATGTCTTGGTAACTGTTAAGTCACCAATTATTCTAAAAACTTAAGTTGTTAGAAAATGAGCCCAGCAATGTATATCAAGCTATCCAACACTCCCACTCACATGCGACTCTCGCTCACATGTGGAGAGGTGAACAAACTGAACAGATGCATCAACACACATAGTGTACAATAACAAATATAACAGGAAAACACATATTACGAAACTTGAACCCAATACCTTGTGAACTAGAATTCTGATACCATGTTAAGTCACCAATTATTCTAAAAGCTTAAACTGTTATGAAATGGGCTCAACAATGCATATCAAGCTATCCAACAGTAATCACAATGGGCACCTTGTAAGAAGGTGACATATAACGGTGAACCTTTCTTTCTAACATCGTCATATACATCCACTAAAGTGCTACATGAGGCTAACATTTTGTTGCAAATCTTTTGTCTCAACTCACGAAGAAATTGTTAACACTGATTCAAGGTTCCGTACCTACATTCTATATCTCCCTAAGATATTCAAATTGTGTAAAATAGTTAAGGACACTAGAAGTGTAAAACATCTAAGACTGAGCCATTGATTATAAAATTGACTCCCATGGGAATATATGCACACATTTTCTTTTCAAGAGTCATCTCATTTCAACCCATATAGTGACACGAAACCTTCCCAAACAAACTCAACTTCTTTTGATTTCTCATCCAAATTGTTAGGCAAAACCCGTCAATTTCATTCTAAAAATCTGTGTTCTAAGGCTACATAGTATGCCATTCAAAATATCCTCCAAATCATCTAATCTAACCTATCCAAAAATTCCGTAGGGGTTGCGGTTCCATCAATAATTTGAGGAATTTTGACTGACTTGGTTCTATTGGAAGGAGGGACATAAAATGAATTGTGGTTATTCATGATTGAATCTTTGAAAAGAAAATTAATTAAGTGTATTACTATCAATGATAGAGAAAAATAACAAATAATCGGTTTCTTTTAAACCAAAAGCACAAGAAGCACACAAAACTATGCACTACCAAGGTTACTAACTTTCAATAAATAAAATTTGTTATCTCAATTTTCTAAAGGAGAATAGTACCCGTTTTGAGGCCCAATTAATCTTGAATCCCCAAATGCTTGATTCCAAACTCTCCAAATTTTATGGTTATCCCAAAATCCTAAAGAAATCAACTTCCAAAATAAATCAAACTTCAAAATAAAATACATTGCAAATCTTCAATATGCCCTCAATTCCCCGTCCAATTCCTTTTCTATCCTCATCACACTTCTTGTAACAAAATCACAAACCCCATGGAACAGCAAAGGCTTGTTCTATACCACGCCACTAGATTGATACAGCCAGATTGAGGGAGATTTCTGCCGATACATGTACTGACCCAAAAAATCAAGAGCTTAAATTAATCGCTGGGAAAATTAAATCTAAGATGTTGGGCTGATCTCTCAAGTTTCATGCCTATAACTTGTTTCCTGGACCATAGTTAGCTAGAATTCCAAGATAGTGGGTGTTTGTTGCAGCTAAACTTATGGAAAAAAAAAATATTATTGAAAAGTAAAAGCCAAAAGCACCCAAATGAAACTTCTCAAAAATCAGCTTTTTAAAGTTGTTTCGGCCCATAAACAGAAAAAATAAGCTGTGACAAACAAGTGCTGTAGATCAAAAAAGATTTTCAAAAAAGGTTAAAAGCTGAAGCCGAAGCTTCGACAAACACATGCATAGTAACAAGGTGAAGCAAAAAAATGAGATGCTAAATGATTAAAGAATGTAGGGTATGCATGCATGAGGTCCAATAGTAACAAGCTGCAGCTTTTCTTAAAACTAAATTTAACCAATATGCTAATCGAGAATCAATTTCCCAATTCAGGGGCAAATACCAATACCTAGAACCATTTACAATCTGCTTCAATGAAAAGTAAAGCACCTCCTTAACCAAGCAACAGACTTCTACCATTTCCGGAGATTAATCATCACTGAGCTTCAGATAGGAACTAGATGAGTAAGTTTTCTAGCTACAAATGCTTTCAAATGACAGGGAACCCTAACAATTAACACAGAGAGCGATAGAGAGTATTCCAGTCCTGTATAGAAAAGTTGGAACTCACTAGTACAAGTCCCAAGTATCACTCTACTACTTCGGATTAGGAGCCTCATGGAAGATTGAGAGTCATGTCACAGGTGAGAAAAATGGGAAAGTGATAAAGTAACAAAAGCAGATAAATAACAAGACAACACCTAAGCACTTCATGCAGGTTTCCCCAAATTCTCATCTTTTCCCTCAGGTGTTTCATGTACTAAATATTTCTATTAGTGTGTTTCATTTGTCCCTGTGCTTAGTGGCTACACCTCAACATGTCCTAGTGAAACCAAAAAAATACAGGCAATATGTGGAATAACAAAGCCTATTCTATATCTATGTTATGCAGGATGTAAAATAACAATGGTTGAGAATGCAAGTAGCAGCTCTAACAAGACAACGGTAATAAAGATAGAGCAATACTGTTGAAACAATCACAGGAATTGCAATTAAAATAAACCCTTTCCAGGATTTTGCAATTACGAGATTGGGAACTTACCCAGGGCAGATCCAATCTCCTTTCTTCATTTCAACATCATCTGAACCAACTCTTTTAGGGCCATCTTCTTTGCATTTAAGGCATCGTAGATTTCTAGCAAAATTCATGAAGTTGCAACTACAAAGAAAGTGAAAGGACTCAATCCTTTGTCTGGAGAAAATCTGTGACTCAGTTCAAGAAAGTTAGTTGAGACTACATGTTGCAAGTTAAGGTTTCAAGATACAACTCCCTGGCTCCCATATCCGGTATATTCAGTCCATCTTTTTGTAGGATCAGTTTTTAAGCAATTCAAAAGAGAATATAATGTCAAGAAAACAATCGCATCTATGCCTGAGAGTAAAGCCTCCAATTTGATTCTTTAATTTTAAAGCACTTCAGAAGAAAACAATTTCCAAGTAAATGATCACGCCCATGCTTTGAGGAATAAAGCCTCTAATTGTATTTTTAAAAATCAAAATAATAGAAATTGTACATTCTATAGCTTTAATAATTGCTACGTATCCACTAATTCAGCTAAATACGCCTGACCAATTATGAAACTTTTATTAACCTTAATTTTAAATAATGACAAGAAAATATAAAATACCCAAAAATACCTATGTAAAAAACGTTTCTGTCATGCACTTTCATTAACCCTAATTTTCTTTATTTCAATGCTTGTATAACTTCTCCCCTTGTTATAAAACTGAAAATCATGAAGCATGTTTAATATGAATAATGATGTTCTCATAAACATACGTTCGTACTACACAATGCCAACATTCTAATGTACAAGTATGTAACATGATATCCAAACATTGCTTAACAAAAAAACAAAGATAAAACCAAATAGAAAAAGGTTTAATAAATTAAATAATCAAGGAATCAAGCAAGAAAATAATGAAAGTTTGAAGAAGAAGAAGAACTAAGCTCATCCAAGCTTGATAGTAACTCAACTTTTGTAGAATTAGAACTTAAAGATTGGACACTCAAAGTATGTAAAGCTAACTAAGCTCATCCAACCTTGATAGTAACTCAACTTTTGTAGAATTAGAACTTAAAGATTGGACACTCAAAGAATGTAAAGCTAACTAAGCTCATCCAACCTTGATAGTAACTCCAACTTTCGTAGAATTAGAACTTAAAGATTGGACACTCAAAGTATGTAAAGCTATGACTTTTGCATATGCTTGATGTGCCTTGTATGTATTTTAATAAGTGGAAAATGAGAAAAGGTGATCTTATACACAATATCTAGTAAAAACAAAAGTATAACAATCGAAATGGTTGGAAATCTCACTGCTTATTATGGAACTCACAACTCACCCTCAAAATTCTAATTGAAAACTCTAACCCCACCCCACCATATTATCGCAGAACATTGTTATTAACTTCCATATCATTTTGGATAAATATGAGGGTCATTTTGTACAATAAACTTCTGCACTGTTTTCAACTTCTTCCTTCAATCTAACTTCTCTACTAAATTAATTTTCTACTTCATTGTTCCTCAATTTCCTTTCTCCCCATATTATGTCTCTTTCTCTGCATCAAAATTGTACAATTCACGACATGTATCACAAGATACGATTTGATATACCAAGCAATTAAATTGTATTTGGGCGTGGATCAATGAAAGAATATATCACATCAGCATCATATGATTCACAATATGTATCGCACGATTCGATTCAATACACCAAGAGCTCAATTGTGCTTTATCCACATGTTATCAAATATGAATGCATTGTATCAAATTTATGTAACTTTTGTGGGTTGAGTTTTATATTTTTTAAATTCTTGTATGATGGATCACGGATTTCTTACTTCTTCTAATTCATAATATTTATGTTAGATAATTGCCCCGCAGTATGTATTAAGCCACCCAAGCTTGGTTCATATAGTCTACAAGGTCTTTCCACTCATTTGCAATTACTTTTAGGTTGGATGCCTCCAAATTTTAGCATATCATTGGGCTTTAGGTGGTCTTGGGGACCAAGTCTTTGCCTTTATTCGTTTCACTCATCTTTCTATCACCACCATGTGGAACAAGGCCACACGTGCCGGTGAGTGTTAGAGACTTGTCCCACGTTGCATCTCTAAGCAAACCACCCAAGCTTGGTTCATATAGACTAGATGCCTCTCAACCCATTCTCGATTGGTGTTGGATTAAATGCCCCAAAATATATTGTCATAGAAGATAGCAAAAAACGTAATATAGGATCATAGATTGCGTTGAGGACTGGACCTCCATCTCTAGCATAAAGGCAAACGTCCTATCGATTACACTATTTACTCCTAAAGTCATCATTCAAAACAAGTTTTTAACGTATTTATGTCATAATTGGATTGATGTTACTTTTAATATTGCTAACCATCTAGCTTGGGTTAACTTACCTGCCAAGTATCCTGGGTGTTCATGTCTCTTTCTCTCTTTGTAGATTCTTGTTCCATGACCCTTCAGCACAATTTCTAATTCCATTTCATGGAAAGGCCCTCTTCCTGCCTAGCAGGTGAGGTGTTCCACGCATCCGGGCTATACTAAGCTCCAATCT
Source organism: Heliamphora ciliata (assembly GCA_032360265.1). NCBI lineage: Eukaryota > Viridiplantae > Streptophyta > Magnoliopsida > Ericales > Sarraceniaceae > Heliamphora > Heliamphora ciliata. The sequence goes on along the minus strand of JAUMHN010000019.1, from coordinate 2,684,475 downwards.
CTTGACATAAGGCCTTAAGTTAACTTATCCGTCAAGTATATTGAATGTTCATGTCTCTTTCTCTCTTTATAGATTCTTGTCCCATGCCCTTCAACACAATCTCTAATTTCGTCTCACGGGAAGGCCTTTTTTGGGCATAGCAGGTGAGGGTGATCCACTTAGCATGATCCATCTGGGTTACACTAGGCTCCGCCCAATCTCTTGATATAGGGCTATTTAATTTTGTCAGGTCGGCCTACTAAGGGTTTGGTCAATCTCACCTCAATAACACATTTTTAATATCTAATTTGAAATACATTTTTTATATTTTAGAAATTATAACCGAGTTTTATGATTCACAATTTGATTAGATTATATTCGATTCGTGATTTGGGAATTTGTAATTTCGATATATAATTTGATATTCAGTTTGACAACTATGGTCTTTCTATCTCTACTTCTTCTCCAACCCAAAATTGCTAATAAACTAGTCCTGCAGGTTTGGCTTTCTTCTTTTTTTTTCAAATGATGTTGGGTTTTGATCTTTTCTTCATTTTTTTCTCAAATTTTGACTGAAATTTTGATTCATTTGTCTCTCTAAGGTTGATGGAGCTTAATAATGTGTTTTTCTTCTTTGTTTTTGTCTTCGCTTGGGTTTCTGATTTTGTTCACTCTCCAGATATACAGCCTAATGCATGTATAGGAGTCGTCCATATATATATTAAAAATATACGTATGTCTATCAGTCTATGTGTGTATGTACATAATCTACTAGAACAAAAGGAAACCAGAAACTTCCGTGTTAAGAGGCAACCAGAAATTGGTAGAGGCAACCAGAAATTGGTAACACGTCTGGGGGTTTGGTCATTGGTGTTGTAATATATAAAACACCTGTATCACATGTTCTCTTTTAGTTCGACAAAATTCAAGTTTATTTTGAATGCCCTCAGGCCTCTACTTCTTATTAAATGTTAAGTTGTGGGGCGTAGTTGGGAAGTGTGTTTGGGAGTACATTGCCCCTTGTTGCTGGTATAAGAAGTGCTTATAACTGTCATTGTTTGTTCCGTTGTTAATTTGGTGCTGTTTGCCGGTACCAAAGTTGCTGCTCTTTGTTTCTGGCATTTAAATTGTTATTGGGTGGATTTGATTGTGCTGAAGCTTTGGGATCTAGCTGCCTACTTGACTCACTCGGCCTGCTTTACATTGTTGATCTCCCCACTCCCAACAGAAAACCCTGGCTCCATCCCTCTTCATTGCCATGAATTATTTTTGGATGTTTGGAGTGTAGTCAATGCAAATTGAGATATTCAAAGAGCAACTTATGGAAGAATCCTTCTCTTTTTACAATTAAGCCAATCATTTGCCAGCCCAAACCAATAACAAGTAACAACTATCACTTAATAGATTTTCTCAATTCCGTGTAAGGCGGAGGAAATAGAATGAAGGGACCCGCAGGAGACTGAAAAGCCGTAGTGCACTAGCGCTAGCGATGGATTTTTTAAGTTCCAATTGGGGCACCCCCATGGCTTTGCCGCCCAAGCATGTAGAAATACTTACTGCCTTAAATTCATGTACAGAGCTGCAAATGATTAACTAAAGCTATATATTAAGAAACGGTGCATGATAAATTCCAAGAAAAACTTACTTGGGACACATCCAATCTCCCCTCTTCATCTCAACATCCGTAGAGAATTCATCATCAATTAAATTTGGAGTCTGTTCCTTCTTATGGGAAGCATGTGAAACAGGCTTTGGAAGTGCAGGATAGGGGGAATTTTCGCTCAGTACAATCAAGTCCGAAAGCAAATTTCTAGCTGATGCTTCAACATGAGCTCTACCAGGAGGCTTTTCTCCACCTGAAATAACGAGTGGATCTAGTGCATAGAACAACAAGATACGCACAATATCCACTGTTCGTGCTGCTGCTTCAGATTCTTTTATTATTACGTAAGCCCTATCGCAAGATCCTCGTAGATTGCAAGCACTGCATACCTGCACTTCAGTCAAGCAACTCAGTTAACTCAAATATAGCTGTCTATTTCGATGGAAAACATTTTCTGTAAAACTTTTTTCTCATTTTCTGGTGTTTGGTAGGTGAAAAAC
>JAUMHN010000019.1:2635448-2669644 GCA_032360265.1 Heliamphora ciliata | reverse complement strand
ATACTTGATAAGATTCAAGTATACATTGCCTCAAGTGTTTTGACTTGAATTTCAATTGAGATCAACACAGAAGAAAAATTCTACTTAAAGAATTCTTAAATGTTTGAATCTTTTGAGATATAAGTCATACCTTTTTGGCTAAGGTGTCAACCTTGATTGTTCAAAATGAGTTAACACTTTCATTTTGGAAATAAAAAATATTATCCAATTAAAGACATTTTATTTATAGGAAATGAATTATAAAAATCATCAAAATCAATTAAAGAAGCTCTTGGACTAACAGACTTTATCAAAATTCAGGAATTAATTTGCATTGAACTTACTTAGATTCAAAAATGGTTAAAAACAAAGAATGTGGCCGAATTTCTTAAAAGAAGCTACCTACGTGTTCCAAAAAGATGGAATCAGGCCAGAGCATAGTTCGGGCTCGGTTTATTCTCGAGTATTGACACTCTCCTTTTGTAATGCCCTAACTTTTACTAAGGTCACTCTTTCAAATTTTCGGCCTTGCGGGCTGCTCTAACTTTTGCCTGAGTTTTTTTTTTGATTTTCAATTCAGCGTGCTTTTATTTTATCTTTATTTTTACCTCAAGGATAATACTTTTTGAGCTGATCGAGGTTAACTAGAGTGGAGAACACATTACCATCCAAATCCATGATAATAAATGCATCACCAGTTATAATGATTTTGATGAGAAACGGTCCGGACCAGTTTGGCTTGAATTTGCCTCTCGGGTCAAAAATAGGAGCTCTGATTTTCTTAAGGACCAAATCCTCTTATCTGAGATCCCGAGTCTTGACTTTCTTATTGAATGCTCGGGCTATCCTCCTTTGGTATCCTTGTACATGAAACAGAGCCTGTAACCTTCTTTCATCAAACAAGAGCAACTCTTCCATTCGGTTCTTTTGTCATTCTGCTTTCGTGATACTGGCCTCAGCCACTACTCTAAGCGAGGGGATTTCCACCTCAATGGGAAGCACGGCTTCCATCACGTACACTAAAGAGTACGGTGTAGCTCCTGTTGAAGTTCTAATTGACGTTCTTTATCCCCAAAGTGCAAATGGTAGATGCTCTAGCCAATCCTTATATGAGTTGATCGTCTTTTGTAGGATTTTCTTGATGTTCTTATTTGCTGCTTTGACTGCTCCATTGGTCTGCGGCCGATATGGTGAGGATTTGTGAGCTACTATCCGGTATTCCTCAAAAAGATCCAAGACCTCTCCTTGAAAATGTGAGCCATTATCCGAGATGACCTCATGGGGAACCCCGTACCGGCAAATGATGTTTTGCTTGATGAACTTAGCAACATGTGAAACTTTCAATACCGAGTAGGAGGCTGCTTCACCCACTTGGTAAAGTAGTCAATGGTCACTAAAATGAACTCGTGCCCGTTTGACGCCTTTAGTGTTACCTTGCCGATCACATCGATGCCCCATACTAAAAATGGCCATGGTGACGTCAGGTTATGTAACTGAAATGGGGGAACGTGCATGAGATTTGCGTGTATCTGACATTTGTGGCACCTCCGCACGAACTGTATGTAGTCTATCTCCATTGTCATCCAAAAGTACCCTTGTCGTAGGATTTTCTTGGCTAACATGTTCCCACTCATGGGTGCCCCACAAACTCTCGTGTGGATCTCTTTCATCAATGCTTGGCCTTTTTCAGTGTTTACACACAACTTGTTGATGTTAGAATGTCCTCGTTTGTACAGTCTTCCATCACAAATGACAAATTGCGCAGATAATTATCGTATCGCCCTTTTGTTCTTTTTGCTGGCAAACTTGGGATATTCTCCTTTCTCTACAAAGTTTTGAATGTCAAAGTGCCATGGGAGGTCATCAGTGCTTTCCTCGATTGCGGCCATCATCTCTTATGTCGATTTTCTCTTCTATTCAATTATGAAAGGCCTCATTCGGACTCCAAGTGGTATATCAATCATGGATGCTAGGGTGGCCAGTGCGTCAGCGAACTTGTTCTGTAGTCTTGGCACATAGGTAAAGATTACTGATTCAAAACACGGTATCAGTTTCTCTAGCTCTTGATGATAGAGACACAAGGTTAAGTCCCTAACCTTCCATTCTTCTCTTACTTGTGAGGCCACCAGTGCTGAATCTCTGATGACTTCCAGTTTTCTTGCCCCTAATTCTAATGCTGCCTCCAATCTAGCTAAGCATACTTCATACTCAGCTTAATTGTTGGTTACTTCAAAATTGAGCTTTAGAGACAACAAAACGTGTAATTCGTCAGGAGTGATCAGAAGGACTCCTATTCCATAGCCGTATTAGTTGGACGCTCCATCAAAATATAGAGTCCACTTGTCATCTCCGACTTTCATCAGTTGTTCGTCAAGAAACTAGAAGTTTGTGTCTTCACCTCCTTCTACTGGTTGATCAGCTAGGAACTCTGCCTTTGCTCTGTCTTTGACTGATTTCTAGGTGACATAATGGAGATCAAACTCAGATAACAGCAGCAACCATTGAGCCAACCTTCCTGTTAGTGCCGGCTTTTCAAATAAGTACTTCAACAGGTCCATCTGGAAGATGATATTCATTGTAAAAGACAACATGTAATGCCTCAGTTTTCGAGAAGCCCAAACCAAGGCCCAACATGTCTTTTCCAATGGTGTGTACCGTATTTCTAATCATGTCATCTTCTTACTTAAGTAATAGATGACCTTTTAGATTCCAGTTTCACCTTGTTGCGCCAGTATACATCCCATAACTGAATCAGTCACTAACAAATAAAGGATTAGTGGCCTGTCAGGTTCGGGAGGAGCTAGAGCAGGTGGATTTTACAGATACTGTCGTACGGCATCAAAGGCGCCTTGACCTTTCTAATCCCATTCAAATTCGACTCCTTTCTTTAGTAGACGAAAGAGTAGCCTACACGTAGTTGTCAGTTTTGCGATGAACCGACTGATTAACTGTATTTTACCTAGAAAGCCCCTGACTTCTCGCTCGATCTTCAGAGGAGACATTTCTAGAATTGCCTTGATTTTTGAAGGATCTACTTCGATACCCCGTTGAGTGATCATAAATCCAAGCATTTTTTCGACAGTAACTCCAAAGGCACATTCTTGTGGATTGAGTCGCATCTTATATTTTTGAATTCTTTCAAAAAACTTTCGCAGTGCTATGATGTGACCATCCTGATCATTTGACTTGACTATCATATCGTCCACGTATACCTCAACATCCTTATGTATCATGTCATGTAGTAAAGTAGTACCAGCCCTCTGATAGGTTGCCCCTGCATTTTTCAAACCAAATGACATCACACGATAGCAATAGGTGCCCCAGGGTGTTGTGAATGTCATCTTTTCTCTGTCTTCGGGATCCATCAGAATCTGATTGTACCCGGAGAAACCATCCATGAATGATAGCAAGGCGTGCCCTGCTGTACTGTCTACTAAGACATCGATGTGTGGTAGTGGAAAATCGTCTTTCGGGCTAGCCTTATTGAGGTCCTAAAAATTCACGCAGACTCGGATGCGTCCGTCCTTCTTTAAAACTGGCACGATGTTGGCTACCCATTTTGGATACTCGGTTACCATTAGGAATCCATCGTTGATCTGTTTGGCGACTTCTTCTTTAATCTTTAGAGCCCATTCTGGTCGAATCCGTCTTAATTTTTGTTTAACCAGTTTAGCATCGGGGAATAGAGGGATATGGTGTTGGACAATGTCAGGATCAATTCTAGGCATATCCTCGTAAGACCATGCGAATACATCCTTGAATTCTTTTAATAAAGTTATTAATTATTCTTGTTCAACTAAGGATAAAAAAGAACCAATTTGAACATTTTCCAGTTATTTTCATTACCCAAATTTATTGACAAAGTTTCTTCAATTATAGGCTAAGCACGCATTTCTTCTTCTCTTTTTATTAAAAGTTTTATTTCTTCGGGAATATTCCCATCGAATTCAAAATTGTCAAAAAGCGTATGAAATAAATCAAACAACACAGAATAACTAGAAATTTCATTCATTTCATTAAAAGAAGAAGGAATTACAAACTCGAAAGCATAAACAGGGTGAAGTGCACAAACAGACGTGCCCTCAACCACAGATTCTAACTCGAACTTGGTCCCAGGACAGACAATACGTACATCAGAAGACTCGATGGTCCAATTCTTCACTTCATTTGCAGTTGCATCAACAATGAGCTTGGTGCAGTCGACTGGTGCACTGAAGCCCATCATGAAGCAGTCCGAGTCGGTTACTTGCAATTGTGCCATCTTCTCATTAAAAAGTATTCCCAAGTCGTTGCCATCCAATTTGCCAGCCCAATTTTTCTCTTGAACCTTCTCTTCCCATTTCACTATTTCCACTTCTATGTCAGACAACTGATGGCTGAAAAAGATCTCCAGCCCTAGCAGCTTTTGGTTAGTTTCTTCGTCGATCCACGGTTCTGAAAAACTGCAATACGGGAAATCTTCCCCTTCCTTGACGAAGTACCCAATAAGCGTTCCAGAATAATTGGCCTTTCGTCCCCTCTTAGGCCCTTCTAAATCCTCCTCAGTTGGCTCATACCCAAGGCCAAAACGGTGCGAAGTCGGCAATACCTGAACGGGTTCCAAGATTCCTTGCTGCTTACGTTCTAATCCCAAACCATGGAAAAGGGACATTTTCCTCATCATTGTTACAGCCCGCGGGTTGATGTACATTTCCTCCTCACTCATTAGCATCTGGATAGCCTGTGCTTCATCAAATTGGAAACCACTAAGCGATACATCATCTTCACTATGCTGAACTTTCAACAAAGTTGAGCCCTATCCTTCTCTTGGGGGATGAACACTGTCTTCTCCGTGAATAGTTAGAACTGTCCCATTTCTTATCAACTTTAGTTTCTGATGGAGAGTCGATGGTACATCCTGGACACTTGGGTCATGCAACCAAGGTCTACCCAATAACAAGTTAAAAAACACCGATACTTCTAGTACATGAAACTCAACCGATGTCTCCAAGGGCCCTACTGATATTGCGAATGATACAAGTCCCAGTACATCCCTCCTTGTGTTGTCATAAGCCCGAACTCCTTGATTGCTCGGTATGAAATACTCTATCTTGAGTCCTAAATAGAGTGTTGTTCTGAGCGGACATACATTTAATGCAGACCCATTATCAATAAGAGTCACAGGGACCCATTTGTCCAAGCACTTAGCAGTAATATGCAGTGATTTGTTGTGATTCCTTCCCTTTGCTGGCAGATCTTTATCGAAAAAAGAAATAGCTTTTGGTTCAATTGCCGGCAGGATAAGTCCAATTAGTTGCTCTGGGGTGGCCTCTATCAAAACGCTGGCTTTATTCAAAACCTTTAGCACAACTTGTCTGTGTTTATACGAGGCCATCAGTAACCCCCAAATGCTGATGTTAGCTTGCATCTTCTTTAACTACTTCAGCACCATATCATCTTCTTCTTCATGTTCTTTTTCCTTCCCTTTTCCACTCGGTTGCCCCTTTTCCAGCTAGGCTTGCTTAAAATGTCGCCCACTTCTGGTCAAATGTTCTATCCCCTCCTTGGGATCCCATAATCCTGTTATTGTGTCGCTGGTCTGTCGCACTTCGTTCACAAGTGGATGGCTTTCGAATGCCCACAAATTGCCTAAATCAGTGATTGTCATTCTTCCTCTTCTCTCCTCATCATCTTCAATGGCCCATGTATTATCAATTTCTTCCCATATGTCCTCTTCGATAAAGTCCACCTGTTGTTCCTGAGTGGCCCAAAAATTGGTCCACTCTGTTCCATCGAACTTCAGCATAACTCTTACTAGCCAATAAGATTGCATTTCATCCACATTTACCCCTTCCTCAAAAAGCTAGGGAAGGGTAACGTCATCGAGCACGTGACCAAACCCGTATGGTCGGGCTGGGTAATCCAAAGGCCAATCATCTTCTTTGTTGCGCACTTCTTCTTCTAGTTGGGTAGCAGGGAATGCTGTCTGATACCACTCCCAAGCACCATCATTTCATTCCTCCATCCTATCTCGACTGCCTCAAACCACGATAAATGAGCATGATGTCTAATCCTCAGTTACTGAAACATGAGGGCGTGGTAGGTATGCTGAACAAATGTGCTGACTCGTGTCCTCTTAATCCCCTAGAGACATGTAATTTACCCCCACTTGCTTGGCATGATTCGGCAAGGGGTTAGTCGTTACGTTCGGTTTTAGAGTAGCAGATGGTGGTGGGATCACTTTGTTGTCAATGAGATTCTGGATCTCATGATGCAGCCTCATATATTTATCAGTCAAATGCCCATGGCCTTGATGGAAGGCGCAGTATTGAGAAGTATTAAACCTCGGCGGTAGGGGATCAGGTACAGGCATGGGGTCCAATGGCTTGATAAGCCCTTTCTCGACTAGTCGACTCAGGGCGGTGGGCAATGAAATGTTGAGGGGAGTGAACACCCTCCTTGGCCTATGTTGTTATTGACCGTTGTTCGATTGATGGGTATTATTGGATGGTTGAGCAGAAGAGGCTGGGTTCAGCAGGTTCACCTCGTTTGAATGAGACACGAGATTGGTGGTAGCATACTGGTTTTGGTTATTCGTGGGGAAGGTCCTCTTGGGTTTCTGACTAGGTTCATCTTCATCAATATCCCCAGACTAGATTGCATCTTCTATCTGAACCCTGGCATCAAACAACTACTCGAATGTGGAGAGTGGCTGCGTGATCAAATAATGCTTCAACGAGGACTGCAGATTCTTCACTATTATCCTCACTTGCTCTTTCTTAGAGGGCCAGTTTGTCATCTTGGCGGCCTTACCCCTCCATCAAGTTAGGAAATCAACAAAAGACTCCCGACTTTCCTGTCGAGTTGTTTCGAGCTCTCTAGTGGTGACATCTAGTTGAACATTTTAACTATACTGACTAACAAATGTCGTAGTTATGTCCTCCTAAGTTCTGGTCTTTGCTACATCGAGGGGGAGGAACCATTTATGGACTGCCCCAGAAAGAGATCGGTGAAAGAGTTGAGCCTTCAACTAGTTATCAATTTCCATTGGCGATAGGGTACCAACATACATTCGGAAATGAATTCTGGGGTCTCCAGTTCCGTCGAACTTTTCCATATCCGTCATTTTAAACTTTTCTGGGAGCTTAGCGTATGGGAACAAACATACTCCTCCCACATCTAGCATGTATTCTTCGATCCCTTTGGCCTTTCTAAGGACCTTCTCCATCCAGTCGATCTTCTCAACCAACGCAGACTCTTTGAACTGAGGGGTGTTTTCTTCCTCAACTATCACCTAATGAGGGATCTGCGATGGTGGTGGAACAACTTGCGGTCCATCAAGGACCTGATTATCATCCCAAAAATCTTCCCCGTTACCATTTGGGTCATCATGCTGTTCGTTCGGTACTGGAAAACGGGCCTGAATTACCTGAATCTGTGCCTGGCACTAACTCTGAGCCTGAGTTTGCTGCTGCATGGCCCTCTGTATTTCAGTAATTGCTCTCATCAGAGCTATCAAGTTTACCTCGTTCTCTGCAATTTCAGTTAACTGTTCAAATACTCTACAGAGTCTACCTGTCACTGATCTTTTCCAAACACGTATTGACTGTACTTTTCTTGGCCTAATGGTAAACCCATAGAAAAACTTGGATTCCAAAAGTAGAATAACCAGTATCAGACACTTTTTGGGTAAACATTCTGACAACAGATTAGCAAATATCTTGGATACCCCAAAATAGCGAATCATGAGCAGATAAACATGGAGACTGAAATAATGCCCCTGTCGGGCTCATGCTAGCAACATAACAACAGGATGACCTGGAATGACGGCTAAGGAAAAGATTAACCAACTTCTAGAGGGAAGGTTTATCTAAACGGACAGCACTCCGGTAAGAAAAACAGTTCTAACCCTCAAGAGATCGGTTCGATCTAGATTTCTAGGAAAAATGGGCAGCATAACAGTAGGAAACTAGCTCACACGGGTATGACAAGGGTATCCTAAACAAAGGCGGAGGAAGCCAACAATCTGAGAAGAACTCGAAGGAGAGAGAAATTGCCTGGAGGCTTCAAAACGAAAGATGGGCATGATCCCTGAGAAGAAAAGCTATAATGTGAAAATCGAACATGGTGAGGAACAAAGCCCGGGTAAGAACCCGAAAGCAAAAAACTAATCTAATCAAGGGATAACGGAAAACCCAGGCTAAACCCGAAAAAGAAACTAGCTTAAACCCGAACAAAACAATCCTAACCATACACAAACAACACATACAATGAAGAAGATACGTAATCCTACTAGGGTTAGCAGCTCCTAATGGGGGGTTCTAAGTTCACTACATACAAAAGGTCAGTTTTGGTCAATCGAACAGGGTACCTTCTGAATAAAGCCGGGTATATACCTCCCATGCCTGGAGTAGTGCAGGACATGGTCAAATGGTACGCCCGAACTCTTTTACTGCACCTATAAAAGTGTACAGTCAATAAGGCTTGCCTGTCATCGCAACAATTCCCGAAACAGATAAACGATCGGGGCATCGGGTCGACCAAGTAGGGGATTTGAAGAACAATGCATATGCATGCGAAAATGCAAATAAAAAATTCTTATTAAGAACTAATTATGTTTTCAAGTCTAGCCCACTTATTTGATTTTATAAATCAATCTCCAGCAGAGTCACCAGAAAATACTGTGGCGTTGGGATTTAAGAGGTTTTGAAAATGGTCAAAAAATATAAAATTCAAAGATGTTTAAAAAATTTCCTTAACACCTTGAAAACCAATATTTGAAAACACATTTTATTGAAAAGGGAGTCGCCACTTAGTTTTTGAGAAAAACTAAAAAAATAAAAATGGCTACTGATCTTTAAAACGTTTAACCAGAGAAAGAGGGTTCGGAGGTTAAGGTACGAATTGGGGAAGGTGTTAGGCACCTTGTTCGCCAAACCGTAAGGTTGGCCTCTACCAATCATCATTGGTTTTTTAATAGAATTTCTCAAATATATGCAAATAAATAAAATAGATGCAAAGAGAGAACATCCAAAATCAAATATGAAAAAATACATAACATATGTACATAGCACTCCAAATTAGAACAAATAAAAGGATGAATTCCTAAGTCCTATGGCATGCAATTTCTAACTAAAGAATACATGAAACGCTTTCACCTGCAATATTCACAAAAATAAACTAACTATCATGATTTACATAAGTGAACAAAAATATGCTAGAAAATGTTAAAATTACCTAAACATAATTTATTACAAAAGATAAACTAAACTATTCTAAACATGATTTCAAGTGAAGAAACTAAAACATGCATTAACATTAACATGATGAATAAAGAAAAAAAAACAAGAAATGTAAAATAAGAAATGCATAAAAGAGAAAATTCTTTATTAAAAGAAAGCTTACTTAACAAAGAAATTTAAAATAGAAGGATTTATAAAAGAGAATTTAATGATTTAAAGAAAAGAAGAACTTTACGAAAGAAAAATTATGCTAAAATAAAAATAGGTTAGAAAATATTATTAAACTATTGAAAAAAAAACTTAACTATTTACACTTTGTACTTTAAAAGAAACAAAAGAAAACAAAAATAGAAGAAAAGAAAAGAGAAAAAAATTGCTATAATAAGAGAAAATTTATACTAACATTTAAAGATGAAAATTAACTTAAGAGACTTTTTGTAATTTTTTTTTTTTTGGTTTAACAAAAGAAAAGAAAAAAAAGAATAAGGTAAGTATTATAGAGAGAAAAGAAAAAGAAAGGACGAAAATGGAAAAATAAAATTAAATTATAAGGAAAAGAAAATAAAGTTACATTACATGGAAAAGGAAATAAAAAAACTAAAATGCTAAAAAGAGAAAATAAAACTACATTACAATTAAAAGAAAATAAAGTTACACTACATGAAAAGGAAAATAAAAAAGAAATAAAATGCTAAAAAGAGAAAATAAAACTACATTACAATTAAAAGAAAATAAAGCTACACTACATGGAAAGGGAAATAAAAAGAAATAAAATGCTAAAAAGTGAAAATAAAACTACTATGAAGAGAATAAGAGAAAATGAAAAATAAAGGCTAATGAAGGGACACTAATATTTAAAAGAAGAGGGCATTAAATTAATATTACAAGAAAAGAAAAGAAAATAAATAAATAAAATAGTAGAAAAATAAAAGAAATTAAATACAACTATTTAACTAAAATGTGAAATGTAGTATTAATTACTATATTCACATAAATGTAAATGTATTATTATAACAATTAACAATACTAACAAGTTGTAATTACCAAAATATATTAGCACTATTTTGATGAATGAATTAAAGAAAAAGACAATGTACTTAGTGTGGAAGTATAAACTAAGCAATTAATTGAAAAGATTAAACTAAATGAATCAATTTAAACAATAAACAAGATTAATTACGTAAAGAAAATAAATGCACAAATTAAAATTGAAAGTTAACCTGATCACTCCAAGAGAGAGGAAATGGAGTTTAGAAGGATCGGAGATCCAAACGAGGTACCTAGATTACCGGAGAATCCCCGAGTCAGGAATGCGCTTCAATGGTCCAATCCTCAGGTGGTGATCCAAGTAAGGATTCAATGTAGGCGTCGAATGTTTGGATCTCGGTATTTCGGCAGGACTTCGGCATCGGGACTCGGAATTGCTCGGCAACTCGGCAGAGCTTCACTCACTAAAACCTCTCACTCAAGTTCTGTCCTGTAAACGTACTAGGGGATTCGGTATGTATAGAATTTTTCAACCAATGAGATGCTGACACGTTCTGGGACACGTCGGGATTTTTTGAAGTTGGCGGTCGCCACTTTTGGCTAGGGTTTCCACAAGGCTCTATTGACGGTCGCCAGAATGAGAGTTGGCGGTTGCCACTTTGGGAATGACTTGCGCAACAAGTTATCGATGGTTCGACAAAATTTCATTGGTTTGAAGGTTTTTGATGATTGGTTTCAAACACCGAGCTTGGATCACTTCCCGAAGATCGAACTAAAGTACTTTTTCACCTGTTTTCATCATCGGATTCACCTAAAATTGGGCGGGGTCAAATTGGGGTGTCTATAACAGGTAAGAGCATCGAGATCGAAGATCGAAGGCTCATGCAATGGGTTATCTTTTGTTAAGGGGGGTAGAGAGGAGTACATACCAGGAGAAGTTTTAGATATCACCTCAGGAAACACCGTTAGAACCCTATAACTTTATCCTTATAAGTTCCATACTCATTTACCCCAAGCCTTTGTACTAATTTTTATACCCGGTTGAAATTCTTTGCTTATCCTTCCTTCTAATAACACCAGTCTCGAATATTTGACATTGGTGAAATCTTTTGCCCTCATTCAGTTCTCTCAATCTTGATACCACACCTTTATGCAGTAATTTTGTGAATTATTTGTTTACTCGTGAAATCCCAACTTGGGGAGTCAACTTGGATGCTTGGATTGAAGTACGTTAGGCGGACGTAACTTCAAGAAAAATATTTAGTATGGTTACCCATTGCTTAAACATATCTTTTGTCAAGATCTGATGTTGCACAGAATGGTCCGAAGAACATCCCCTTTGTAATCTTCATTAGTTGTTCAACTCTTATGTCCAGTGCATCTAAGCGTCAACCGACCTCTCAATTTGGGTCAACAATGATTGCCTTAGCCTTGACCCCTTGCCCTAATCCAATCTATCTTTGAACCACCTAGGTTCCACCCTAAGATATTCTAACCCTGCGCATGTTTTTGTTTGTCAACTTTTAAAATCTTGCCCCATAGATCTATGAGTAACAACAATCGTCAGGATATTGCGTCATTAGGCCTTAACGCTATCACGTGAAAACTAGGACGGTGCACGAGAACCTCCTAACACCTATTCAAAGAATGAAACAGATTTCTCCTTGATGTCACGGCTTAGAATATCTGTTAACATCCGCATTTAACAAAGTTTTGAAGATCAAGACTCCTGTTTGCAAAAATGGTTAAGTAAGGGCTTATTCAACTAACTATATCTTTTTAAAGGTCCTGACAAATAGAACTACGCCATCAGCAATCTAAAGTTAGAAACGACAACTTCACACCAAGGGTTTCGTGACACCACCATATAGCAAAATTTAAACTTTTCCAGACTAATTCATAGCTGACCCACCTATTTCAATAGACTAGAAAGCACAAGATTCATTCCGATAGTAAGAAAGTGAAAGACGAGAAATAACCTCAAACTTATGATAACCTTAGTACGCTAGCAAAGGAGATACATCTATATACATCGATATTCACGCTAGCCCTTCCCACTAAGATGTTAGAATCTGGGTTTTTCCATCACTATATGAGAACGAAGAATCGTGACCACAACAATGAACGTTTGAAACTTGATGAAGAATCAACCACTAAGTCACAATGGGTCACAAGAAAAAAGTACATCCGTGAGATTCTTCACCAACATGAGTTCTCTACTATACTCAACCGAGACATGCATCTCACCTTCAGATTGATAGACAATCCGCACGCACATTTCCAAGTCGACAAGAGTATGTTAAGAGTTTACGTAATGGGAATTAAAAAGGTAGCCGAGGAACAAATTTACCTTTGGTCAGAGCCAACCTACAACAACAGCTCTCAAGCCAACTTTTGCAATTATATGAAGTTTTGTGAAGAAGCAATGCTACAAGTTATCAATATGCGAAATAGAAACCGAAGGGACTGATTGGTAGGAACATATCTTTACTAGCCAATAAAGTGAGACCTAGAGTCCAATACAGGAATTCATATAGAACCCTGGATAGTAGCCATGTGTTAACAATCTGTAGTAAGAACGATGAAATCTCGTCGAATAGGACTTTTCATGCTAATAAACTTGTTGTGTGTCATGCCTTCACCTTATAAGTAGAGCTAACCGTATCAAACAATTCAATGACCCTTTTTTTCTTCTCTCTTTCTTAAAGATGACAAGGTAAATACAGAACCATAGATGCTCAGTAAAAGTATGTGGGACTGGGAAGGAAGTGAACATCCTGAGCCTAGCACAAATCTTGCAAGACCTAACAGTCAATTTGAATCGATCACATGGGAACGCACCCCGAATGGGATCATGGTACTTATCAGACCTAAGGTTACAAAATATTCAAGCACCTAAGAAGAAGGATGTTTCCCGAACAACTGAGGTTTGAATCAAGGTAACAAAACAACAGCAAACAACGGTAAGAACTTGTTATAAGTGCAACCAACCTGGGCATAAGATGGCTCATTGCCCGCTAAAAAGTAAAGAGGATAATCGAGGAGGACCATTAAGGAATGACAAGAAGTTCACGTGTTCAAAACTTTTCTCTCATGATAGCAGAAGAGAACAACTAGGAAAAAGGGTGCCAAAATTAGTAATCTGCTATCATTGCCAGAAATTAGGACATAAAAGGTCTGAATGTTCAATACGAAGAGGATTAAACTACAACAACCGTCAGGAGGGATAGTGCTATAAAGATCAAACAAGTCTATTGCAGCAAGAAATGAGTGGTTTGAAAAAGGTAGTGCAACCTGGCCAACCAGAGATCAATAAATGGAGTGTTCGCCCCTCACAGGAGAAAAAGGAGTATGTGTTGATGACCAGAGGTACGCCGTATTCGCAAGCTCTAAGTTATACATTAGTTAAACTTGTTGCATCATCCTAGAAAAGGGTATGCTTGAAGGATAAAAGCTGTTAGGTTAACACTAATCGAACAACACATGCGCCATAGGTATGTGATTTGGTCTTAAAAGTTGTGTAGTAGTCGGTCCAAGATTTTTGTAAAGCGAAACAACAGTCACTCAAAGCTATTGTAAGGCGAAACAAATGACTGAAGTAAACATGGACACAACGTTGAAGAGAAGTGAAGCTATAAACCATCCCCAACCTTTCACACGATGAAGTACGGGAAGAAATTTTGGGGACAAAATTTGTTTAAGGGAGGTAGTTTGTAACAACCCGGTTCGGACCTTAGTTGTAACAACTTAGTTGATAATGACCCATGTAAAGACCCAGCCCAAACCCTAAGCATTAGTGACGGATAGCCCACGAGGCTATAGAACACGGAAGAGGTTCGAAACCCTAAAACCCTAAGTTTGATCCAAAAACCCTAAGAAGGTCTAAAGCTCAAGCAATAAAACCAACACCTGAAGAATCTCCCAACATTCTAAATCAAGTAATTATCTTTAAATAATGAATCAGAAATCAAAAATTCTCATAAGTAGGATAAAATGACCGTTTTGCCCCTAGTACAGCAAAAAGTCTTAAAAACTCAAATTTTGACGCATGAACACCTTAAATCAAGGATTTAAGTACATTTAAGTAGTAAAAGATAAAATAACATCAAAAATAACAAAAATACCCCTTAGTGGCCGACCACCTTGGAAGTTGTGCCAAAAGTAACTTTTTGCATTCTTTTAAGCTTAAAAAGATGAGAAAGATATTAAATCAAGTATTATGATGATCTAACACTTGTTGAACAAGTAATATACATAATAATATGGTATTATATGTTAACAAAAGTAAATAAATCATTATTAAAGTTCATACATAATAAAATAAGTCAAAAGTCATATATTATCAAACTAACTAAATTTGACTTAAAAGATTATATCTATTTAATCAATTGCTCTGAAAACTATGATAATTTATGAAAATACTAAATTTATTATAAATATACTAAAATAATAATTTTTAGTAGGAAAAGACACCAAAAAAATATATCAAATTAACTTTTAAAGTATTTTCTTGCACAAAAGGACACACAAACTAATGCAAAACCCCGTGATTGATTGAGATCAAAATTTTTGTCCCCCAAGCTGACCCTAGCTGTATTTTCTTCCCTTGATATGATATATTCCCTCAAAACTTGCTCCAAATCAAATCAACCCATGTGAAGGAGAGGAAAAGTACTAAAGTGTGATCATTTTGTTCCCTTTTGGTTCCCTAGTCTTTTCCTATATAAACCAAGCCAAACACCCTCCCTCTCCACTTCATATTTTCGGCCAAGAGAGGATAGAAACCAGATTTTAATTGTTCTTGAGGTGTTCTACAAGTTTAAGAGAGAAATGAGAGAGAAGAAAAAAAGAAAGAAAAGAAGAATCAATGAGAGGTGTTTTTCTAAAACTAAATCCTTTCATACTACCATCCTTTGAGCCCTCTAAACAAGTAAGTAAAATCTCTAAATCTTATGCATAATGTCAATCAAAATATCCCTCAACTCATCTCTTTAAACACTTTAAAAATCGAGAACCGAAAACAAACCGAAAAGGCGTCGTATTTGAGAATTAGGGGTTGTTGTGTTTTTGGATAATATGAGATGTAGTTGTGTTGTTATTTTTGAGTTTGATGTCTTAGAAGTGTTCTGGAACCTTCATATTCATGTCTAAAACACAAGCATGCAAAGAAATGGAACAAAACCTTAACACATCATAAGTAGGAGCCTTGAACTTAAAGGGACTTGATTTTTGAGACCTTTGATGTTTCTATCCTGAACTTTGGAACTCCATAAATCAATGTAGAAGATTGATCTAAGCATGTTCTTTATGTCCAGATTTAGATTTGTGTGTTATTTTTCATCTAAAGTTAGTTTCAACCCATTTGAGTAAGTAAAACTCGACATATTGCAATTTTACCAAAGTGTGTTGTTCTCGGACCAGTCGACAATACCAAGCCTAACACCCTAGTTTACAATGAGATCCGTGCTTTGACCGAAACATAAACGTTATAGATAACATGTATATCTAGCTATCTACCAAAAATGAGTACAAAATATTGCATTTTGATAAGCCAAAACCACTTTGAAACTGTCAATTGTGTTTTAGCTCTCAAAGAACACCTTTGTCACATATTTTTGTGTAGCCCAAAACCCCTATTTTTAGTAACCTATTCCACAAGTGATCTACATGAACATTGTATCTAACATATTGAACTACACTTTATCCAAAAACCAAACCTAGATGCCTTGGGAAAGTCCCTCAAAATAGTTTCAAACTCACTGTCCAAAATCGACTTTGCTGAGTTTTGGCGGCTGACAGAACCTATTTTATAAAATGGCCAAAATCTTTAACTTTTTTCAAATAACTACCCTTAGCACTAAACAGAAAATTTGTAGGAGACAAGTTTATCTGGAACATGTCTATAAATGGGCTCATTTCAACTTGATCTAATACCCCAAAATCGAAACCAATAGAGACATATTTTTGGCAAAATTTTAAGTGCTGAACCATTTTCGCTTAGAATGCTTTATTCACCCGTTTGCCTTAGGTTTTGGCCTTAGTGTTAAACATAAGAGTTTTAGAAATATTTTTTATCTAAATGGTGTTTAAAAATCATAACTTGATTTCAAGTCAAGATGTCCCAAAATCTTGTTGATTCTTTTAATTTAATACTCGAACTTGGCCTTTAAGGTTACTATGTGTATGTTTGAGTATCTTTTGTCGTGAGACCCGAGTTCATGTTTTGATTTACTTGAATTAGTTGATTAGTATTTTTAAATGAATGTACAATGATTAGAACTCATGCCTTTAAGTTTGAATTTTATCTTGAGAATTGAACTTTGCCCTGCTAGTTGATGCCATGTTGTAGATAGTTGAATTGAGATCAATATTACACATTGTGAACATTGTCACTTGCATCCTGGCATGTGATATTCTGGTACCCCACATCAAAAAGAGAGAAGGAGTTCATAGGCTATAAAGAAAAAATCTTGGACCCTTACATTCAATGAGGCCTTTTTTCAGGTGGTAGAGACCCTAGCAGAACTCTGCAGTTAAGCGTGCTTGGGCGGGAGCAATGCAAGGATGGGTGACCCCATGAGAATAACAAAATCATGAGAGTTTTGCCCAAAGCAGACAATATTGTTGTCATGTGAAGAGTCGGGGTGTTACAGATGGTATCAGAGCCAACTCTCCTCACCTCCGAGTGTAGGCCCCTGTCGTCTTGCATGACATGTGGGTGAGCTACTGAGGGAACAGGTCAATAAAGACTGACAGGCTACCGGAGCTGACAGGCTACTGCACAGGGACGTGCAACCCTAAGGCAGGATTGTGATATCCTGGTATCCTACATCAGAAAGGGAGAGAGAGTTTCTAGGCTATAAACAAAAAACCTTGGACCCTTACTTTCAACGAGACCTTTTTTCAAGTGGTAGAGACCCTAGCAGAACTCTGCAGTTAAGCGCAATGCAAGGATGGGTAACCCCCTGGGAAGAACAAAACCATGAGAATTTTACCCAAAACAGACAATATTGTTGTCATGTGAAGGGTCGGGGTGTTACATGGCATATTGGAGTCCATCTATGTAAATCGTTGTTGGGATGGGCTGTGTTGAATTGTTCTTGGTTCTAAATCTAGGGCATCCCTAGTTACCATTTTTGTAAATATTTTGGGATATATTCCCCTTGTACACCTTGGGTACGTCTCCGGTGTTACAGATTTGGTTGGTGTTTGAAATGGTTTATTATGGAGATTGTTAGGCACCATAGGATCGTCACTAGCATTCTAGTTTTGATGATTTAGACTTTGAGTTGACGCCAAACGAGCATCCTGATCCTTAATGTTGAATTATTTGAGCATTATTACTTTGATTATTTTGGTTTGCCGGAGGATAAGGATAGATGTTATTAACTCGGCCCCATGCTGTTGCCCTTGAATAAAATAGCTGAGGCATGAAGCCAAGGCGAGCGTTTACCTTTCGCAACAAGGCGAGGATAGGTTTGATGATCAAATTTCCATAAAGTCTACTCTGGTAATTCCCAGCATGAATTTCCTATTTTGATCTGAGTATATGTTGGGTTGGACATTTGCATCGCATCCATTTGCATCACATACCTGTACACTTGTTCTTATATAGGTTTGTCATGCTATAATTGTCAAGTTTGTATATCTCCTTGACTTTAAATTGTACTGGATGTTATATAATATGCATTGTGGTGAATTTTGGGTCGTAAGATTAGTTAGAAGGTTAGAGTGTTTTGCTTCTGGATTTTGGCTTATGGCATTCGTGCCACAGGTGAGGAGGAGTTCTTGGAGGAAGTCATCCCAGATGGAGAAGAAGAATTTGAAGAGCAGGGTAAGTTTCAGGAGCGTGTGGTCCCCGCTGATGCGTTTTGAGGATTCGACACCTCTATTTTTGTTCTTTTGTTTCAGTTTTCCTATAACTCTTATAATATCTTTAAAATCCTTGGTGAAACTGTAATCGTTACATACTTTTAATTAGTTTAGAACTCCTTTATGATGTAATAATTAATGTATGTAAATATGAATGAATGGCTAGAATATCCCTTTATTTATATTTATGTATGCCCGGACGTGCCCAGAGGACGAGGCGTCACAAGGAATGTTTTATTACCATCACGCAGAATTAATTACATTGCCTACAAACTGGTGATAGAGACTACAAGATTTATCTGTGAATAAATTCTTTCGCCCACTTAGATTTTTTTTAAAAAACAAATTGAGGGTTATAAAAATTCGTTTAATTAAAATAAATTTATTAATTTTAAAAACCACACGATATAAAAGAATACAAAATATTTTTCCGTGTACACGATTTCAAATATTTCGATTTGTCAAACCATCTTTTTGTGTTTTAATACGTAACAAATAAAATATCTGATGAATACATAATTGTTTCTTTAGCTTTTCAGCAAATGTAGTGATTAAAGATATTCAATTATTTTATTTTTACGTCACACATTTTTCAAAAATAGTAATTTATTAAAATTAAATATTTATTCATTTAATTAACTCAAAATTCAGAATTAATTTTCATGTTTTTCCACGATATTGGATTTAAGAACAAATCGTCTTAAACGTATTATTTTGTAAAAAAATAAAATATCTAAAATTTTTCAATTTAATTAAAAATGTTTAATTAAAAAAACTTAATTTTATTTTTCTTTACAAAATTTTAATTAAAACTAAAATTTTCAAATTAATTAAATTAACAGGAATATATAAAACAGATATATATTATCCACGTAATTTAAAAGAATATAAATGCAAGATATATATATATATATCCCGATTTTATGATCAAAATGGAACTCTAAAGAGTTTCAATTTTCTGCAAACTTATAAACTTCAAGTCTTTCAATCATTACAGAAAGCTGCTTATCGGCATCAGAATACTACCAGGATTCTTCGATAATTAGTGTTATAAATATACAACACATCTCATATCAGTTATCATCAGAAAAACAGCCACCAAGGTCTCGAACCATCAGCTACCACCGCCGGCCACACCACCAGTCCACCGTTAGCTTGTGTCGCCAAATTCCCGAGGTCGTTCTGACCTCATCCGAGCTTCGATTTCGTCCCCATTTTTCTAGAATGTTGCTAACGAAATATACTATTTTCTGTCAAAAAATAATTGAAAATAGCCCAAAAAACAGGCTTCGATGGTCGCCGAAATAAAAAAAAATGCTGCTGCGCCGCAACAACACTGCACCGCCAACTTCCCGAGGCCGTTTTAGCCTCATCCGAACTCCGTTTTTGTCCTTTTTTTTTTAAACGTAGCTAACGAAATATACTATATTTTTTAAAAAAAACAGACTTGAAAACAGCCCAGAAAGAGCCATCAAAAGCCCGAGAAGTCGATGCGCCGCACCACCCACCGCCGCTTCTATTGTGTCGCTTGTTTTAGCTTGTTCCGTGGTTGTTTTGACTCCCGTTTTTTGCTAATTTTAGTACTAATATTCAGAAATATGATGCCTCGAAAAATACCTCAAAAATAATCCCAAATAGGCTCGAAACGGAGTCCCGAAATAGCCCGAACAATTGGCTATTGCCGCCGCACATGCCGCTGCTTTTCAACTATTTTTGGTTTAGGTTTTAGCTATGTTTTCGAATTGTTTTTCCAGGCTATTTTATTGCAATTTTGTGGCAAAAAATTGCTCAAAATTCATCTCGAGAAAGTCACAAATCCATGCCAAAAACGAGCCCCGAGTCGCCAGCCAAAGCCGCCACCCGTGGGCTATTTATGCCGCTATTTTTGCTACAATTTCAAACTTATTTTTCTACTGTTTTTACTACACAAAACCTACAAATAAATTACCGAAAAAACCTATTTCAAAATTGTGCAAAAACTACCGCGATTCGTGGCCCGAAAATCCTGAAACCACCGCCGGTGCCGCCGGTTATGCCGTCGCCTGTTCTTCATATTCTTGGATATTCAAATATGTTCTTAAATATTCTAAAAAATATTTAAAAATGAATAAAAATTTTTACATAAAAAACTTATGTCCCGAAGGCTCACATTCGAACTAAAAAAATTTAAACTATCACGATTAACCCTTATGATTAAAAAATAAATTATAATCATCATTCAACCATTCAATCAAATATGAATAAAATAATGATCATGTAACCGAAATTAGAATGCCTGTAAAATAAAGTTAGCACAGTTCTTAATCGACCTGACTCCTCGATGAATTGTAAATATAATCAAAACGACTATGATACAAATTGTTGGAGGCAAGCTACCAAGATCATTGATTTGTAAATAATTTTTTAAAAAATAAAAATAGAAGGACAATTGCCGAAACAGGCTCAAAATAAAAAAATTTTGATGTCGAACGATCAAAAATAAAACCTGTGTCACCACAGTTAATTTAGATGAATACCTTTTGGTCGATTCTCTAACTACGAATTTTAATTTCTCAAGTTGAAGTTTCGGTCAGACCTTCTAGTGTATTTTCGTTGCAATTCTCGAACGTAGTGTGGGTTACGATCCTTCGAGAACTGAAATCGACAAAACCTGGACAACCTTAGTCTTGAAAGACAACTTATGAATTTGGTTCAGTCTACTCGCATATTTATAAGGCTACAGTAGAGATCTATGGAGTAATTATGACATAAACTTCTAGTGTAACCCAATACCCATCCAGCGATTTTCGTAAATATGCTAACCTCTCAGGGATTAAGGTAATTATGAAAATCTTGCAGCAATTTCTGCAATTTTTATAAAGTACTAAATTACAGTTCACACCATTAAAGACCTATAACGGCACTCTTACCAATAATCTCAAGACCAATTTACATTAAGCTCCTGCTATTAAATGTTTAACTCATCTCCCCACGTTAAGATTTTCGATACCCATCAATTAAATTTAATTACTGACAATTTAATTTAATCGGTATCTTTAAAATTCCTTAAACCCTTCCGCTTAATTTATTTGACTACCGGATAATTAAATCCACCTGTGGAGTTTGGCTCAATCAAAACTTATAAGCTTCCTTAAAGGGTATCATCAATCCCGAATAACCAGGATGCGGATTCTGTCAATAATCAAAATTCACAATACAATTAATACCGCTATCCAACTCACCGGGACTACTAACCCATAAAAGATCGCACCCTCTAATTAATCAAAACAACAAATATTAAACATGGAGTGTAAATTAATTTATATAACCAGTATAAAATTAATTATCCCAATGTGGTCCTGTTCAATACACACAAAGTGTCCTACCACAGCGAGTCGAAATAATAGACGATGCTATTATTTGTTCCCGATAACCAAGACAGGCCTACTAAAACACTGTGCTACAGTCATACCGATGGTTTATCCAATTCCATCTAATCGATAAACAAAACATATATTTTACAAGAACCTGTAATCTGGTCTTCTATGTGCAAGTCGTACTCTACACACCAGATTAAATACTCTATAGAATAAAGGACAACCACAAATAATATTAAAGAAATGATATTGCATATATTACTCATTAAGATTCTCAAAAAATAAAAAAATAATTTTATTAAAATAAAATTAAATACTAAAATCAAATAAATTCATGATTTTAGTATACAACCCTGATAATTATGGCATAGACTTCTAGTGTGACCCGAATACCTTTCCAATGATTTTTGCAAATATGCAATTCTCTCAGCGATTTCTGTAATTATGAAAATATTGCAGCAATTTCTGCAATTTTCATAAAATACTAAATTACAATTCATACCACTAAAAAACTGTAATTGCACTTCTAGCCGTAATCTCAAGAGCAATTGCATTGAGCTTTTGTTAATAAATACTTAACTCATTTTTCCATGTTAAGATTCCTGATACCCGCTAATTAAATTTAATTACTAACAATTTAATTTAATAGACATCTTTGAAATTTATTAAGCCCTTCCGCTTAGCTTATTTGACTGCCGGATAATTAAATCCACCTGTAGAGTTTGGTCTGGTCAAAACTTATATGCTTACTTAAGGGAGTATCGTCAATCCCGAATAATCGGGACGTGGATTCCGTCAATAATTAATATTCATCATATAATTAATACCGCTATCCAACTCACCAGGACTATTGACCCATAAAAAATCGCACCATCTAATGAATCAAAACAACGAATATTAAATATACGCAAATAATAATTACTTCAAGATTAAGAGTATAAACACTCATAATAACCTTGGGGTGTGAATTAATTTATGCAGTCAGTATAAAATTAATTACCACAATGTGGTCCTGTTCAATACACACAAAGTGTACTAACACAGAGAGTCAAAATAATAGAAGACGCTTTTATCTGTTCCCCATAATCAAGACAGACCTACTAAAATTCTGTGCTATAGTCGTACTGATAGTTTGTCCAATTCCATCTAAATTGTGAACAAAACTTATATTCTAGAAGAACATATAATCTGAATCTTCTGTGTGTAAGCCGTACTCTACACACCAGATTAAATACTGTACAGAATAAAGGACAACCATACATAACATTAAAGGAAAATGATATTGCATTCATTGCTCATTAAGATTCTCATAAAAATAAAAATAAAATTATTAAAAATAAAATTTAATACTAAAACAAAATAAAATTCATAATTTTTAGTATACAATCCTGATACCCATCCGAAGCCAGTTTCTACATAAGATTTACCTTCTCTACCAGCCAGATCTAAAAAGAGACAAAATAGGTAAGAATCGAGACAAATCTTCAAAATGAGACATGTGTGGGGAAATAAAGAGAGATTATGAGAAAAGAAGAGAAGAGCGGTAAAATTTGAGAAAAATCAACAAAATGAGAGAAGAGCGGTAAAATCCAAAAAAATCATCAAAATGAAAGAAGAGCAGTAAAATCCAAAAAAATCAGCAAAAGGAGAGAAGAGCGAAAAAAGGAGAGATTTAAGTTTTACTTGGATAAGCAGAGGGCTACCGGCAAAAGACGTGGTCACACCCCAGTGGATAGCATCTAAACCAATCAAGGTCTCATCCAAAACTAGGGGCACGAAATCCTTCCCTGCCCTTATTTGCTTAGAAATATCCACCAAAATAGTTCTAGCCCGGCCGTCACAGGAAATAAGAAGGTACCGGGCAAGCAGACAAATGCACAGAACATAACGAGGCCGCAATTGGAAGCTGAAGTCACCAAGGGAACCGGTAGGGCAGAGTCTGTGTTCAGTGAATCTCTATAGAAAAAGAAAGAAACCTCCAGGCTAGTCAGACCACAAAGGCGCATGACCTAATTCTTCGTAGAGACGAACATGAAAGGTAATGCCACGAACTCCCGTGGGACGAGATCAAAAATGTCAATGAACTCCTCTACTATGGAGCATAACTCTTCAAGGCCAAAACAGAAAACATGAGCCCATAGATCCTAAAAGCTGTGTAGCAGCCCTCAGCAATGGCTCATTGATCAAAGCCCTAGCGCACTAGGCACCCTCTTCCAAATCCTAGTTATATGCAAAGCGTTGTCTAGGTCCTAGGTTCGTGAGACAACCCTCAGGTTTTCTAAGCCCTGGTACGCCAATCAAACTTTCTTAAAATCCTAGTCATATGCAAAACATTGCCTAGGTCCTATGTCTAGAAGGTGTCTTAGGTTTTTTCCAAACTCCAGTCCATAAGGTGTCTAGGTCCTAAGACCAGAAGGTGTCCTAGATTTTCTTCAAACCCTAGTACATATGGCATCTAGGTCCTAAGTTCAAAAGCTGTCTTAGGTTTTTTCCAAACCCTAGTCCATAAGGCGTCTAGCCTCCAAGTCTAGAAGGCATCTTAGGTTTCCTAAGCCCTAGTGATCTAGGCACCCTAAGTCCAGAAGGCGTCTTAGATTTTCCAAACCCTTGTACGCTACGTATCCTATGTTTCAAGCCCTGCTTCTTAGGCACCCTAAGTCAAGAAGGCATCTTAGGTTTCTCAAGCCCTACTTTTCAAGCACCCTAAGTCCAGAAGGCGTCTTAAGTTTTCCTAGCCCTAGTGCACTAGGCATCCTATATTTCAAACCCTACTTCTCAGGCACCCTAAGTCCAGAAGGCGTCTTAGGTTTCTCAAGTCCTACTTCTCAGGCACCCTAAGTTTAGAAGGCGTCTTAGGTTTTTCAAGCCCCACTCCCTAGGTACCCTATGCCCTGCTTCCCAAGCACCTATGTCATGATTGCTTTTTTTATGTATTTTTAATGTCTCTATGATGTGTTTGTTTGCCTGTTTTTTGGATTTAAAAGTAGTTTTAAAATTTTGACTTGACTTTTTAATTATTTTTTCTCCCGTTCTCGTCTTGAGTTTTTAGGTCTTAACCCGACTTATTAATTCATAGTGTTTTCTCCGATAAAAATAATTTTAACTCTTGACTCGACTTTTAATTATTTTTATCCCGTGCTCGTCCCGAGTTTTTAGGTTTTTCACTCGACCTATTAATTCGTGGTGTTTGCTTCGATAAAAATAGTTTTAAGTCCTGACTCGACCTATTAATTTGTGGTAGTTTCTTTGAAAAAAATAGTTTTAAGTCTTGACTCGACTTTTAATTATTTTTGTCCTATGCTCGTCTTGAGTTTTTAGGTCTTGACTCGACCTATTAATTCGCAGTGTTTTCTTCAATAGAAATAGTTTTAAGTCTTAACTCGACTTTTAAGTATTTTTTGTCTCATGCTCGTCTCAAATTTTTAGGTCTTGACTCGACTTTTAATTATCCTTATCCCGTTATCGTTTCAAATTTTTGAGTCTTGACTCGACCTGGTTAATTCGTTGTTGCTTTCCCGGTAAAGATAATTTCTAAGATCTTGACTCAATCATTTTAATTATTTTATCCCCAACTGATCTTGACTCGATTTTTAACTTGTTTGATTGGTTATGCCTCCTTTAGATTTTGACTCGATCTTTAGGGTGTTGTTTGATCATACTAGTATTTGCATCATGTTTGTATCTATATCATGTTTTGCATTTGGCATCTGTGCATTTGCCTAAGGAACTACGTTTTGATCTGATCCCTAGCAAAGGGGTACGTAGGCAACTCAGTAGAAATTCGAGTACGACCAACATCATAGGCATTCTTGTGTGTTTGTGGCTGAAGATTGACATCTCTGTCAAATGGATGTTGTCTATGGATCTTTGACATAACTTGCATCATGCGTTGCTGCGTAAGTTATATCAAAGAGAGGCAACTGTAGACACCCTAATTTCACCCTGCCAATCTTAGGTTAATCCGGGTGAATCCGATAATGAAATCAATTAGAATGGTACTTTAGAACGATCCTCGGAGAATGATCCAAGCTCAATACCCAAGCCAAATGATCAAAACTTTCAAACCAGTGAGCCTACATTGTCCAAACCTTGAATCACCAACTTGAACCTAGAACTGCCACCTTACAACCATGGGGCCGCCACCTTGCATTATGGAGACTGTTTAAGAAACTTGTAGAAACCCTAGCTTGATGTAGCGATCGCCAACTCCAACCATGGGGTCGCCTTCATGCATAGTGGTAACCGCCATAAGGAGCTTGTGGAAACTCTCCTGAAGTAGCGACTGCCAACTCATGATGTGGCAACCGCCACTTTAGAAAACCCTAACGTGTCCCAAAACGTAGTAGCATCTTATTAGTCGGCGAATTCTATAAATACCGTACCCCTGGTACATTTTTTAGGACAAGAATTTTGAGTGAGAGATACTCTGCTGAAGTACTGAGAGAGTACAAGTTTTGATGCCAGCACCCTACTGCTTCGCGGACGTACGAGCTGCATTACGCCTATACTCTGTCGAATTCTTGACTTACTGATTGAAATTGGAGCATTCCTCGAGGATTAGACAATTGAGCACTATTCTCCTGACTTGAGAATTCACCCGGGTTACTCTTCAGGTATTCTATAAGATCCCTGACGCTTCTCTCTTCACCCTCTTCTTATGTGAAGAGGTTGGGTTACATTTTCGATTGCATGCCTACATCTTAATTTTGTGCTTAGTTAGTAATTTCTAAATCTAAAGCATGTTTTATTCTAGTTTCGAACTAGTTATTCTTTTTCTATAGTTTGATTGAATTTCATAGTTTCGTAAATTCTAGTTCTTTATTTTATAGTACACTATCATTATTGTACTATTCTATTGGAATTTAGCAATGTTGCCTATATTCTTTGCATCGTAATCTGTGATATTACGATTGCGATATTCCAGCATCAACGTTAATGTGGATATAGTCAATATTGTGCCCACATTTTTTTCTTTTATTTTATTCTAAGTTTTACCTTGTTACAGTTGTTTGATTACAGCATGCTTTATTTTACTAGCATAGTTTGTCATTTCTAATATTTTGGTTAGTAATAGACTAGGTTAGGTACTTCCACTTTAGTTTCATGACAAGTTTAGAATTTAAGACTTGTTTTAGTTTATTTTTCTTGCTTATCATATGTGATCTTTATCTTAAAATCTATTAATTTAATTCTAACATGAGTAGGTTTTCTTCGTTATTTCCATATTTCGATCGATGCCATGCGATTTATTCTATGTATCTTTTAGTTAGAAATTGTATACCGTAGGATTTAAGATTTTCTTTTGCTACTTATTTCATTTGGCTTTCTTTATACATATGCTATCCATTCTCGTTATTTGATTTTAGATATTCTCTCTCCGTCTCCATTTTTTGTATTTACATGCATTTGAAAAATCTAATTAAGAGCAAATGATGATTAGTAGAGGTCAACCTCACAGTTGGACGAACAGGGTACCTAACACCTTCTCCAGTTTGTACCTTAGCCCCCAGACCCTTGTTTTCTCTGATTACCATTTTAAAGATTAGTGACTCATTTTGTTTTTCTTGATTTTTCTCAAAAATCAAGTGGCGACTCCATTTTTTACAAAAAAGGGTTTTTAAAATTTAGTTTTTAAGGTGTTAAAATTTTCTAAACATTTCTTGAATTCTTTTATTTTTAAACCAAAACCCTAAATTCCAGCGCCACACCTACCATCTACGACTACAGCTGGATAGTCGAAGAAAAGGTAATTGAGAATTTAAAGAAAGTTTGCATCTCCTTAGAGAATCCAAATCGGTACTTCTTGCTCGGGATGAGTATGCCCGAACAAGAGGAGGCCGAGCTGATGAAGTTCTTAAAGGACAATCGGGACGTCTTTACATGGACACCCTACGAGATGCCAATGATAGACCCTGAAGTAATTAGCCACCGAATGAATGTGGATCCCCTGAGGAAACCAGTTATGCAAAAGCCTAGGAAGTCTACCCCACATCATGCTGTGGTAGTAATTGAGGAGGTACAGTGCCTAAAAGAAGAAGAAGCAATCAAGGAGATCCACTACCTGAGCTAATTGGCTAACACAGTGGTAGTTAAGAAGAATGATGGTAAGTGGTGGGTGTGTATCGACTTTACTGACCTAAATAAGGCATGCCCAAAGGACTGTTTCCCTCTCTCCCGAATAGATCAGCTCGTCGATTCAACAGCGGGGCATAAGAGAATGAGTTTTTTCGATGCCTACAGGGGATACCACCAGATAGCGATGTACCCTCCGAATATGGAGAAGACAATCTTCATCACACCTCGACGTATATATTGCTATCGGGTAATACCATTCGGATTAAAAAATATATGCGCCACTTATCAAAGACTAGCTACCAAAATGTTGGGGGAGCTGATCGGTAGTACCATGGAAGTCTGTATTGATGACATGGTCGTGAAAACCAAGCATCCAAACAAACACCTGGATAACCTAAGGAAGACCTTCAAAATCTTACAAACTTACAAATTCAAGCTCAACGCTTCTAAATGCGCCTTTGGTGTAAGCTCTGGGAAGTTCTTAAGCTTTCTAGTGATTCACACGGGAATAGAAGTAAACCCCGAGCAGATTGCAGCTATCCAGAACCTATAGAGCCCTTAGAATTTAAAAGAAGTACATAAGCTCACTGGGATGGCAGCAACACTCAACCAGTTTATTAGCCAAGCATCTGATCGATGTTACCTAATCTTCAAGGCTATAAAGAGGGCAAATCAGTTCCTATGGGATGATGAGAGTGAGCAGGCTCTCACCGAACTAAAGCAATATCTCTCCTCCCCACCACTACTGACAGTGCCAATCAGTGGGGAGATGTTGTACCTATACCTTGTAGTATCAGCACGGGCAGTCAGTGTCGTCCTACTAAGGATAGAAAATAACGTTTAGAGACCAATTTACTATGTTAGTAAAGTCCTCCTACACCTAGAAACGAGGTACCTACCCCTAAAAAAGTTAGCTCTAGTCCTTGTTACTGCATCCAAAAAGTTGATCCACTATTTTAGGGCCTATCCGATCAAGGTGATCACTGGGCACCCACTCTAAGCCTTGCTCCG
The DNA here is from genome assembly GCA_032360265.1 of Heliamphora ciliata. Classification (NCBI taxonomy): domain Eukaryota; kingdom Viridiplantae; phylum Streptophyta; class Magnoliopsida; order Ericales; family Sarraceniaceae; genus Heliamphora; species Heliamphora ciliata. The sequence continues at coordinate 2,641,143 of JAUMHN010000019.1, read as the reverse complement.
CAAAGCAAATTTCTTGGGAAGAGTGGCGAGATGGGCTGTGGAGCTTGGGGAGCATGACATAACATCCTCCCTCAGAACAGCTATAAAAGGTCAAGTGTTGGCCGATTTCATCGCCTAATTTAGTTAAGAAGAGAGTTCGGCTAAGAATGGAAGGTAGGCTACCGAATAGGTCTCACGAGAAGAAGACTTAAAGGAAGATGCACCAGAAGCAATGTGGAAATTGTATGTAGATGGATCCACCTACAACAAAGGGGCAGGAGTAGGTATTGTGCTTTATATCCTTGAAGGAATTCTCATAGAGAGAGCAATTCGGCTACACTTTCAAGCCACTAACAATGAAACAGAATATAAAACCCTTCTAACCGGGCTTTGAGATGTCAAAGAACTAGGAGCTCAAAATGTCCAAGTATTTTGTGACTCACAACTAGTTGTCAACCAGTTCAGAGGGGAGTACGCGGCTAGGGAGGAGAGAATGGTGGCCTATGTTCGGCTAGCTCAAGGGCTAGCTAGAGCAATGCAACACCTTGAGATTGAGCAACTCTCTTCAAAGGAAAACAACATCGCTGACTCTTTGGCGTGCCTCGCCTCAGCGGTAAGTTCCGGGGATAAACGAGCCATCACTGTGGAAATCCTCCAGCAACCAAGCGCGGCCTTCCCCGAAGAGAAGCAGGTGTTCTGCTCAAAGTTGGGACCGAGATGGATGGATCCCATAAGGGACTACTTGACCAAGGACGAGCTTTCGTCTGAAAAAAAGGAAGCTCGAATGATACGAAAAAAGGCAGCTCAGTTCTAGGTCTCAAGTTTGGGGGATCTGTATAAGAAGCCCTTCATAGGCCCCTACCTCTTTTGCGTACATCTGAAGAAGGTGCAAGATTTATTATTCGAGATCTATGAGGGGATTTGTGATAATCACACAAAAGGGAGATCCTTAGCTAACCGAGCAATCTCTCAGGGATACTGAACGCCCTATATGCAGAAAGATGTAGAACAATACGTCCAGAAGTGCGAGAAGTGCCAGAGATTCAGTCTGAACATACACATCCCCACTGAAGAGCTTTCACCACTGACTAGCCCATGGCCCTTCACATAGTGGGGGCATGACATAGTGGGCCCCTTCCTAAGGGCCACAGGTAACAGAAAGTACTTACTCGTTGCCACGGATTACTTCACTAAGTGGATTGAGGCAGAACCTCTAGCCAACATTAAAGATGTTGATGCCAAAAGGTTCACATGGAAGAATATAGTTGCTTGGTTCAGCATACCCTGAGCTATTATTTCCGATAATGACACCCAGTTCAATAACTCGGTATTCAAGAACTTCTGTTCAGGCCTAGGAATCAAGAACTATTTTTCTACCCCGGCGTACAAATAGAGTAATGGGCAGGCTAAAGCAACGAACAAAACCATTATTAATAGGCTCAAAAAGAGGCTGGATGCTGCCAAAGAAAGATGGGTGGAAGAACTCCTCTCAGTTCTATGGATGTACCAGACAACCCCTACGAGGTCCACGGGAGAAATCCCCTTCTCCCTAACTTATGGCGTGAAAGCAGTAATACCACTAGAAGTTAGATTACCAATAATCCGAACATAAGTCAATACACCTGAGCTAAATGCATGAGCCCTAGTAATGGACCTAAACTTAGCCGAAGAACGAAGGGCAATTGCAGTCATTAAATTGGCATCTTACCAACAGACTTTAGCTAGAGAATACAATAAAAGGGTCAAGCATTGCAAGTTTGGCGAAGGAGATCTGGTCCTAAGGAAGGTCCTCATTCACATGAAGGACCCAATTCATGGAAAGCTCAGCCCAAATTGGAAGGGCCCTTACAAAATCACTTCTAAGGTAGAAACTTGGGCCTATAATTTGGAAGACACTAATGGTTGAGTCATCCCAAGGCCATGGAACACAAACAACTTACGTAAATTTTATTTTTAAATTTTCAATTTTTTGTAATTTTTTAGTTTGGCAATAAAACGCCATCATTCGGCAAGAATTTTTTCCTTTCAAATTATTCCTCTTTATATCAAAGTTTTTACCGAACAATCTTCTTCATAAAAACTAGGGGGCACACATACCTCACCCTCCAGTCAAGAGAAAGCCTAAAAAGGCTAAGTTCGAAGTCCATCTGAACAATTTTATCCCTTATTATGGAAGTTTGATCCTGTGCTAAGGAAGAGAGGCCTGAAAAAGCTAAGTTCGAAGTCCATCCAAACAATTTTATCCCTTGGTATGGAAGTTTGATCCTGTGCTAAGGAAGAGAGGCCTGAAAAGGCTAAGTTCGAGGTTTATTCAAACAATTTTATCCCATGGTATGGAAGTTTGATCCTGTGCTAAGGAAGAGAGGCCTGAAAAGGCTAAGTTCGAAATTTATCCGAATAGATCTAGCTTTTAGTATGGAAGCTCAAATCCAACCTAGTATAAGATGACTAAGTCTAAAACAGATAAAGTAAAATACAAGTATGAGAAATAGCGTAGGACCGAGAAGGCAAAAGAAGGTCTTCATTAATAAAAGAGGGGCTTAAACCCTTAAAGCTACAAAGTAAGAAGCCCAAAGGGACAAGGCTCAAAATAAGGAAAAGGGCACTAAGGCCTTACAAAAGGAGGGGCAGGGAAAGGTTCAAGGCTCCTTCAAAAACTCTTCCATGGTTTGCACGGGGGTGCCCACTTCTTTAGTGGCGGCTCGAACATTTGCTCTGCCTTAGGCACTGTTGCACCATCCTCTCCAGTAGAAAAAGGGTCGCTAGTCTCCTCAGTAGCTGGTTCCTTGGCACCTTCTTATTCAGCCTGCTTACTAGGCAAATGGAATTCTGAGTACAAAGGGGAGGATGTCTCAACCCCAGCGGTTTGAAGAGCTGCCTTCCATGTAAACTCAAAGATGATGTCTTGAAGATTGGGGATTTGGGCTTTATAATCCTTGATTGCCTCGGCTACCCCCGCTAAATAGGCTTTGGAGGCCTCCACTTGAGCCTAGGTAAGTTGGGCCTCAGTTTTGCTGAGTTGGGCTTAGGAGGCAATTAGAGCTTCCTCCTTCTCCTTCAGTTGCCTCTGCAAGGCAAGTTCTTTGATTTCCAATTAAGACAAACGAGCCTGGGCAGTCCCAAGCACCTTGTGCTTTGCTCGGATGTTAGCCTCTAGCTTGTCCCGCTGCTCAACTCTCTCTATGGCTGCCACCAACCGTTAGAGACTCTACACACAAAAGAAAAACACAAGTGGTTAAGGTTGAACAAAGAATGGAAAGCAAAAGAAACTAACCGAAGAGAGAGTATGAGAAGTACCTGAATGGAGTGACAGATAGATGATTTGACGAGGTGCCCATAGTGGAGCTTACGGACCTTCTCCATGTCACTAGGAAGTAATAAGGCCTTGGACAAGCCAAAGGCAATTTTCGGGAACTTAGCCCAATCATCAACAGTGATCAACTGGTCACCCCTTTTCAGTTCGAGGGTCCACTGTTCGGCCCTCCGAGTAGCATCAATAACTGCCTTTTCCTTCTTGTTCACCTTCTCCTTCTCTTTTTCTTTCTCCTTTTCCTTCCCCTTGCCTTGCCCCTTTTCCTTTGAAGAGGAATCCTCGATTTTCTTCAGCCTCTTCAATAGAGACTGGGATGATACCTTGGAGACCTTGGTGGCCCCCTCAGGTAGTTCGGCGACGAGGTCCATCTGGGCCACATGCACGACAGTGACTTTCTTCTATGAGCCCCCAAGAGTGAGGAACTCATGAGGTTGGCAGTGGGAGCCTTTCTTTGAGCCATCTTGGATATGTCGGCCAACTCAGATGTGTTGATAGAGGAAAATGAAGAGGAGGTAATGGTATATCTCGAGGAAGAAGGACCGGGCTCGTCTTGCAAAAGTGGTGGTTGTGCAATGGTCACCTGCCTCTCCGCCCTTATGAATGGCAGGATGACGGCCTCTAAGACGTCAACTGGATCTGAGGCAGCAGCGGCAATTCAAACTCCCGTGGTGTTCGGCCTGATGAAGTTCCAATACGTAGGGATGTACTTCACTAAAATATGGGCAGCTTAGCCTAGATTCCACTCTCGGGAAGACCCTTTGAGCCTAGACCTTCTGCAAATCTTCAAGATGTACACTGGGCAATGGTCTCCTTTTGGAGGTAGAACTACCAAGATTATTGCTTTTTCAAAAGATCTTTGGTAAAAAATTAACTAGATAGACAAACGCCGAAATGGGCTCCAGATAAAACTTTTGATGTCGAACAATCAAAATAAAACTCGTGTAACCAAAGTTAATTTAGAAGAATACATTTTTACCGGTCGATTCTTCAACTACGATTTGATTCCGAATTGAAACTCCCATAAGACCTTCTACTGTATTTTCTTATGCGATTCTCGAATATAGTATATGTTAAAATCTATCGAGAACTAGTACTGACAGAACCTGAACAGTTTTAGTCTTGAAGATAAGTTATGAAACTGGTTAGCCTACCCGCATATTTATAAGGCTACTGTAGGGATCTGTGGAGTAATTATGAGTCAGACGTCTAGTAGAACACAGATACGTATTAGCGATTTTCGTAATTAAGTAAACCTCATAGCAGTATCTACAATTATGAAAAACTAGCAGCGATATCTACAATTTTCATAAAATACTAAATTACAGTTCACACTACTAAAAAATTATAATTGCACTCTAATCCACAATCTCAAGACCAATTCGCATTGAGCTCCTGTTATTAAATGCTTATCATTTCTCCCCACATTAAGATTCCAGATACCCACCAATTAAATTTAATTACTGACAATTTAATTTAATCAACATCTTAAAATTTCTTAAACCCTTCCGCTTAACTTATTTGGCCGCCGGCTAATAAAATCCACTTACAGGCTTTGGTCTGGTCAAAACTTATAAGCTTCCTTAAGGGGGTATCGACAATATTCCCGATCCTTTGGAACGTGAATTCCGTCAATAATTAATATTCACCATATAAATAATATTACTATCCAACTCACTGAAAATATAGACCCATATAAGATTGCACCATTTAATGAATCAAAACAATAAATATTAAATATATACAAATCAATAATTATTTCAGAATTAAGAGTATAAGCATTATTCATAATAGTCTTGGGGTGTGAATTAATTTATATAAAGTCAGTATAAAATTAATTACCCCAATGTGTCCCGTTCAATACACACAAAGTGTACTAGCACAGAGAGTCGGAACAATAGACGATGCGATTATCTGTTCCCCGTAACCAAGACAGGCCTACTAAAATTCGGTACTACAGTCGTACCGATGGTATATCCATTTTCATGTAAACTGTAAATATAAAACTTATATTTTGCAAGAATCTAAAATCTAATCTTCTGTGTGCAAATCATACTCTACACACCAAATTAAATACTATACAGAATAAAGGATATCCATACATAACATTAAAAGGAATGATATACATACATTACTCATAAAGATTCTCATAAAATAAAAAATTAATTTTACTAAAATAAAATTAAATACTAAAAACATAATTTTTAATATACCAACTGTAACAATCTCCTACTTATACTCAAAATCATGCTGCCATATATCTGTTGGAATGCATAATTTTCAATATACCAACCGTAACAATCTCCTACTTATGATTAAATATACCTTCAAGAAACTTGAACAAGTTTCTTTGATGAAGAACAACGATCCGAGACGACCCAATGATCTTCTCACGTATATCCCGAC
>JAUMHN010000019.1:2596410-2607061 GCA_032360265.1 Heliamphora ciliata | reverse complement strand
TAAATATGAAACCACGAATGCAAAAACATCTCAAATGTTTCTCATTAATATGCCAGGGATCAAGAATAAAAAACTTAAAATGCATGACTTTTCAGTATACATTCCTAACAGGTACACCGTTGGGTGAAAGACGTGTTGGGTCCGATGTTAACAATGCATGTGTGTGTGCATAGAGATCTGAAGGATGGAAAAGGGATCCTGACGATGTACGTGTGTGTGCGTAGAGATCTGAAGGATGGAAAAGAGATCCTAACGATGCATGTGTGTGTGCGTGGATATCTGAAGGATGGAAAAGGGATTCTGAAGAGGCATATGTTGCATGTGTTGCACGTGGTACATTGTATGAGTTGCATGTCTTGCATGGGTTGATTCTGGTTAACAATATAATAGATGGGGCAATGGACCTTCGGTAAAAGTTCGAGAAAAATCCTTGTGTTGGGGGTGTATCACCGTGATATTATAGAACTGTTGTTAGGGCTTGTGAGAGTTGATATAGATATGTATACTTGTGCTATAAACATATACTTGTTATCTTTGAGGCTCGTATGAGTCGATCTTTGCATGTGAAGCATTGTAGCATATTTTTGTATGTATACAAAACTGTTTTCAAGGCTCTTGTGAGTCGTGATATAAAACTGTTTTCAAACTTGTTTTGAGGCTCATGCGAGTTCTATCATACATATTACTCTGCTAGCATGTTTAGCTTCTATTTCATGTTTGTTTAGTTTCTGCTGATTTTTGGATCACGGTGTGGGATTTGAAATATTTTTTTCAGGTATCGATCACGCAGGTTGATTCGGAGGTGCCGAAGGGGCGGAAGATTTGTAATCTTCCTTTTGTTTCTTTTGGACCATGTATGTTTACATGTTAGCGGTGTTAGAACCGCGTGTTGTAATCCTGAGAGCGATATATTTAATACTTGTATGATTCCATCTTGAGAGTAAAACATCGGGTTGGGTGTTGCTGTTCAGTTTGTATGGTTCTTGTGAGTGTTTCATGTGGCCCAGAGTTTAGGATGTGACATTACATTTGCTTCCAAAAGTTCTAAAATATTTTACATTGGGCTTTTTACCCTTCCACAATTCATAAGCAGTCTGTTTGTTGACTGGTCGCAAATAGACTCGATTTGTTACATAGCATGCAATATTTACGGCCTCGGCCTAAAATATAAGAGGAACATTTTTACCATGAAGTATGACTCTGGCTATTTCCTGTACCACTCGATTTTTCCGTTCTATTACACCATTCTGTTGTGGTGCTTTTGGAGCTGAGAACTCATACTGGACCCCAAGTCCATCACAAAAATTAGAGAATTCAGAATTTTCAAATTTTCTTCCATGATCTGATCTCATTTTTGTCATGTGCTAATTCTTCCCTTCCTGTTCATTATTCAATTTTAGACATAGGGATTTAAAAGCAAAAAGGTGTTAGATTTTTTGAAGAGACCCAGTCCCTTCTTATTTTGAGAATTAATTAAAGCTTATTATGGGACCTCATGTGGAAGATGGAAACGGGTTTAAGAGTCCAAAGGAATAGAAATTTTATCTTGATGACAATAATCATATGCTTGGTATTGCATATGGATAATTATTGAGGATTGTTTTTGTAGAGTTTTGAAGTGTTTGGCTTATAATTTGACCTGTATAAACATCTTGTATTCGAGGTTCTTGTTGGAGGCAAAACTGTCAAGATTATTATTTTTGCAAATGATTTTTGAAAAAAATTAACTGGACTGGCAAATGCCAAAACGGGTTCCAAAATTTTTTTTTGATGTCGAACGATCAAATCTTGAACTACGTTTTTTAATCTAAGTTGAAGCTCCTGTTAGATCTTATACTGTATTCCCTTATGCGATACTTGAATGTAGTGTGGGCTACAATCTATTAAGAACTTGTACCGGCAGAACCTGGACAGCTTTAGTCTTGAAAGACAAGTTATGAAATTGGTTCAGCCTACCCGCATATTTATGGGGTTATAGTAGGGACCTGTGGAGTAATTATGAGTAAGACCTCCAGTGAAACATAGACATCCATCACCAATTTTTGCAATTAGGTAAACCTCATAGCGGTATCTGTAATTATGAAAAACTAGCAGCGATTTCTGTAATTTTCATAAAATACTGAATTACAGTTCACACCACTAAATAACTATAATTGCACTCTGACCCATAATCTCAAGACCTTCTTGCATTGAGCTTATGTTACTAAATGCTTTTCATTTCTCTCCATGTTAAGATTCCCGATAGTTGCCAATTAAATTTAATTACTGACAATTTAATTTAATCGGCATCTTGTAATTCCTAAAATCCTTTTCTCTTAACTTATTTGAACGCCAGATAATCAAATTTACTTGCAGGATTTGGTCCGATCAAAACTTATAAGCTTCTTTAAAGGGGTATTGTCAATCCCGATCTTTCAGGACGTGGATTCCATCAATAATTAATATTCACCATATAAATAATACCGTTATTCAACTCACCAGGAATATAAACTCATATAAGATCGCACCCTCTAATGAATTAAAACAACGAATATTAAATATATGTAAATCAATAATTATTTCAGGATTAAGAGGATAAGCACTATTCATAATAACCTTGGGGTGTAAATTAATTTATATAGTCAGTATAAAATTAATTACCTTAATGTGTCCCATTCAATACACACAAAGTGTACTAGTACAGAGAGTCGAAATAATAGACGACGCTATTATCTGTTCCTCGTAACCAAGACATGTTTACTAAAACTCTGTGCTACAGTCGTACCGATAGTATGTCCATTTCCATCAAAATTGTAAGCATAGAACTTATATTCTGTAAGAACTTAAAATCTAATCTTTTGTGTGCAAGCCGTACTCTACACACTAAATTAAATACTATACAGAATATAGGACATCCATACATAACATTAAAAAAATAATATACATACATTACTCATAAAGATTCTCATAAAATAAAAAATTAATTTTATTAAAATAAAATTGAATACTAAAAACATAATTTTTAGTAAACCAACTCTAACAATCATCTACTTATACTCAAAACCATGCTATCATACATCTGACTCCCATGCCCTTTACATGACTATTAAAAGTCAAAGTCGGTAAGCTCTTTGTAAAAGAATCTGCAAGGTTGTCTCCTGATACAATTTTGGTCATAACAACATTATCTCTCTGTATAATCTCTCGTATCATGTGATACTTACGCTCAACGTGTTTTCTTTTCTTGTGGACCCTTGGCTCCTTCGAGTTTGCAACTACTACGCTATTGTTACAATAAAGTGTAATAACCGACTAAACTAAAGGGACCACCTCTAGATCCAATAGGAAGTTCCTAAGCCAAACGACCTCCTTGGCTGCTTCAGAAGCTGCCACGTACTCGGCTTCCATGGTGAAATTAGCAATGCAAGACTGCTCGATACTCCTCCAACTTATAGCTTCGCCTCCTAAGATAAACACATATCCTGTGGTAGACTTACGAGAATTCTTCTTAGACTGAAAATCTGAGTCTGTGTATCCCAAAGGTACTAGACTATCTGCCTGGTAAACCAACATATAATCCTTAGTTCTTTTTAGGTACTAAATTATATTCTTTACCGTAGTCCAATACTCCTGCCCTAGATTAGACTGATATCTGCTAACCATGCCAACGGCAAAGTAGATGTCGGATCTAGTGCAAAGCATAGCATACATGAGGCTTCCTACTGCCGAAGCATAAGGAACCGCCTTCACCTTCTCTATCTCATCAGGTATCTTTGAACACTGATCCTTGGATAGAGTGATTCTATACCTGAAAAGGAGAAATCTTTTTTTGGAATCCTACATGCTAAAACGAGTAAGGATATCATCGATATACTTTGCTTGTGATAAGCCCAACGTCCTTTGTTTTTGATCTCGTACAAGCTTGAATTCGTCTAGTTGTATCATATAGATACACTTGTCAAGACTTCTATTAAAAAAAGCTGTCTTAACATCCATTTTTCAGATTTCGTAATCGAAATGAGCAGCAATGGATAAGAGAATTCGGATAGATTTAAGTATGGTTACCGGCGAAAAAGTTTCCTCATAATTGATTCCTTCTTTCTAAGTGAATCCTTTAGCAACAAGCCTAACTTTGAAGGTTTTAACCTTTCTATCTGCTCCTCTCTTCCTCTTATAGATCCACTTGCATCCAATAGATTTTGTCCCTTCGGGTGGTTCTACAAGTTCCCAGGCCTGATTGGTATATATAGATTTCATCTATGAATTCATAGTCCTTTCTCAAAGATCTGCATCTTTGTCTTGAAGTGCTTCATTGGAGTTATAAGGCTCGATATCCAGTTCTGTTGGAATCTTATTAAAAGACTCTCCCAAGAACATATACTGATCAGGTTGATGAACAACCCTCTCACTACGACGAGACACTAACTGTGTCTGTGTACTAGCAGCAACATGCTGTGCAGAATCTGAACCCTGTGCATTAGCACCTTATTCTTGATTTGCATCTATCCCGATAATTCTCCCACTACGACGAGATAATGGAATATCAGTGACTTGTGATTTCTCTTCTGTTTTATTGGTATTTTCTCTCAATTCTTCCAAAATAATTTTGCTATTGGGCTTATGATCCATAATATAATTCCCTTCCAAGAATTGGGCATTAGTGCTAGCAATGATCTTCTGATCCTTAAGATTATAAAACAGGCCACCCTTCGTTTCCTTGGGATACCCTACAGAGAAATAGACTTCTGTTCTCGGTTCTAACTTACCTGTGTTCCCTTTCAGCATATGTGCTGGACACCCCCAAATCTAATTGTGTTTCAGACTAGGCTTATGCCTAGTTCACAATTTTGTGGGAGTAGAATGTATTGATTTAGAAGGTATCAAGTTCAAAATGTATGCCGTTGTCCCTATAGTGAGTCCCTAAAATGAATCGGGTAAACCTGAATAACTCATCATGGATCTTAACATCTCCATAAGAGTCCTATTCATTCTTTTTGCTACACCATTCTGCTGCGGAGTGCCAAATGCAGTCAACTGGGATACAATCCCTTCTGATGGCAGGTAATCCCTAAACTCTCCAAAGAAGTATTTTTCACCATGGTTAGATCATAGTGATTTGATATTTTTATCCAGACGCTTCTCCGCCTCTGTCTATGCCTTGAATTCTTTGAATTTTTCAAAGCATTCAGATTTACGGTGCATCAGGTAAATGTATCCATAGTAGTCATCTATGAAGCTGACGAAGTACTCAAAGCCACCTCTAGTCCAGATTGTCATAAGACCACACACATGAGAATGAACCAGCTCTAGCGGTTCTTTAGCTCTATAGACTTTGGCCGAAAAGGGCCTCTTGGTCATCTTACCCTCTAAGCAAGATTCACAGACTGGAAGTGCCTCCACTTTCAATGAACTCAAAAGTCCTTTTGCTACCAGTTTGTTTATCATTTTTAGATTAATATGACCCAAGCGTAAGTGCCAAAAAAATATTTGGTTTATTAAAGAATAAAACTTTCTCTTATATGGTAAATTAGATGTGTTATTCATTTCAGTTAGTTGTAGTATAGAAGAGAAAGGAGATATGGCATATAGATCATCCACCAATGTACCAGAACAAATAAAATATTTATTTTTCTTCACAACCACAGAGTCACTAAAATGAACAGAATATTTATTCTTTATTAAGCTCGAGACTGAAATTAAATTACTTCTAATCGAAGGTACATAAAGATAATTTTTCAGAAGAAGTATCCTATCTCTACTAAAATTGATATTGACATCTCCTACTGTAACTGCTACCACCCTTGTATTATTGCCCATGTGTAGTTATATTTTCCCATCACTGAGCTGTCTGGTTTCTTAGAACTCCTACAAAGAATTATAAACATAATTAGTAGCTCTCGTATTTATACACCAGGTACCGGTAGATAACACCGCTAAATATGTTTCAACCACTAGTAAATAAAAATTACCTGGCTTATTTTGCTTGCTGAGAAAAATAAGACACTACTTTTTTCAATGCACAAACTGGTTACAGTGATAGCACTTACCTCTCGGCTTCCTCACACCAGCTTTTGGTCCCTTAACTGCTTTTGAAACTGTGCCTCTCTATGTCTAAACTTTTTTCTTCTTTTTACCTTTCGACTTAAATGAAGAACCCTTCTCAGCCACATACACAGAACCTAGCTTCCTAGGAACACTCTCGACTGCTTAAAGTTCCTTAAGAAGTTCTGTCAATGAAAAGTTGAGCCTGTTCATGGTGTAGTTCAGGTAAAACTGCTTAAAACTTTCAGGAAGTGACTGGAGTATGATAGCGACCTGGGTTTTTCCATCAATTTTAGCTCCAAGAATCTCTAGTTCATTCAGAAGACTGATCATCTTCAGAATATGATCATTGGGATTCCTTCAGTCATCTTTACATTCATCAGAAACTTCACGGCCACCTGCCTAGCAGCACGATTTCGATCCCCAAACATTTTTTTGAGGTTCGTAATCATGTCATAAGCACTTGGTATAGATTGATGCTGATGTTGCAAAACATTTGATATTGAAGCCAAAATATAATAGTGAGCCATCTGATCAGCTTTTGGCCACTTATGATGGGCTTAGATTTCCTGTTCGGTAGCTCCCACATCAAGTACCAATGGACATATCTCTGTTAACACAAACTTATAATCCTCTGCAGTTAAGACAATGTCCAAGTTTCGTTTCTAGTAAATAAAATTTGGTTCTGTAAATTTTTTCTTTCTTAGTATTGAAGTGAGTGGGTTGAAAGTTATTTTAATCCTGAGAATCAATAATTAAAAATACCGTTAATTATGATAAGCAAAACTCTAAATTTATTTTAATTTGGTTCTCTCTACCATTTTAAAAGAAACTCGCTAGTAGCCTGGTATCCTATGAAGAGCATGCCTCGATGGGAAGACGTCTACTATCCATCGTATGACTAAACAAGTCAATTCCTATTAATTTTACTCTCTGGGCAACTGATCCTACTAAGTAAAATTAAGCAACTGACACAGTTTCGGTCCAGTATATAATAACAATGACTCAGATAGAGATGATACTATTATATACAGCCAAGTGTTAACCATTACCTAATTCCAAATCAATCGCTTTGCAATGAATCCTTCAGATGAAAAAGTGATCCACACTAACAATTATTCAGAATTATCCCTAAAAGAGATTTATACTAGCGATACCGCAATTAATCTGTCCGATAGGGAGGAAAGCCTTACTATCAACACACATGGTTTAATTGCATCGCCTACAAATTGGTGATGGAGACCGTGAGATTTATCTGTGAATAAATGCCATTTCCCACTTAGATTTTTTAAATATTTTTTAGGATTATAAAAAATCATTTAATTAAAATAAGTTTATTATTTTTGAAAATCACATGACTTGAAAGAATCAAATATCTTTTCGAGTAGATTCCAAAGATTCCAGTTTGCCAAACTATCTTTTTGTGTTTAAAAGCGTAACAAATAAAATTTAATAAATACAAAATTTTTTCTCCAACTTTTTCAGTTAAGGTATTGATTAAATGCAATTATTTATTTTATTTTTCGTTCTATATTTTTCAAAAAAATAATAATTTATTTCGATTAAATATTTTTTCATTTAATTAATTCAAAAATCAAATTAATTTTTAACTTTTTTCAAAATATCCGATTTTATGAAAAATCATCTTAAACGTGATATTTTGTAAAAAATAAAATATCTAAAACTTTTCTATTTAATTAAAATTAATTAATTTAAAAAAACTTAACTTTATTTTCTATTATAAAATATTTTAATTAAAATTAAAATTTTAAATTAATTAAATTAACAAGATAAATATAAAATAGATATGCAACCATCCACGTTGTTCATATATATAAACATGATATGCATATATCCCAGTTTTATGATCAAAGATAAACTCTCGTGAGTTTCAAATTCCTGTTAAAGATAAGCTGCATCATTCCTTATTCATCTCTGATTCCTGTGTCCCAATTGCATCAGAATTTCTTGATACTGTATGATATACAAATATATCATATATCAGTCTCGAATATATCAAAATTGATCCAAAAATAGCACTGAACTAGCTCAAAATTGCCGGCCACCACCAGCCCGCCAACGCCGCCTTATGCCGCTATCTTCACGTGGCTTTTGTCGCCTCATTCGAGCTCAACTTTTTATGCTTTTTATACTGAAAAAAACTCTCAAAAATTAGTATTTTTTTATCAAAAAAATCTGCTCGAAAATTGCCCCAAAAACAGCCCGAAAACTGCTTGAAACAGCCTGCCACTGCCCTTGTGCGCTGCCGCCCCAAACAGTGCTCTATTTGGGATTTTTCTAGTGCTTCTTTCACACCCATTTTTTTAAAAAAAATAGCTCAGATATCCAGCCACACGTTGCTTCGAGAACACCTCAAAAATAGTTTGAAAAGGTCCCAAAAAACGCCTCAAAATAGTATTAAATCTATTTTCCCACTTTTTGAACTATTTTTCCAATGGTATTTTACTACTATTTTATGACAAAAAACCTGTGTGAAACCAGTCTTGAAAATATCAAAAAAATAATCGAAAAAAGCCCAAAATCGCCGCCGGTGATGCCGTGGGCAAGGCTATTTTTTACACAATTTTTCTCCTATTTTTGGGACTATTTTTAATACTGATTTTAAGCTTAAAATATGCAGAAAAAGCTGCTGAAAAATAAGTAAAAAATGTGAAAAAACCACCACGATACGTGGCCCTAAACTCCAGAAATCACCATTAGTGTCGCCGCCTGTTCTTCATATTCTTGGATATATTCAACCTATTCTTAAATAATCTTAAACAGATATTTAAAAATAAAAATTTAGCTATTACATCGATCCTATGTTTTGAAAGCTCACATTCAATCTATCACAGTCAACTCCTATAATTTAAAAAAATAATCATCATTCAAACCATTCAATCAAATATGAAATAAATGACGATCATAAAATCGGGATTAGAACGCCTGCAAAACTAAATTAGCATAATTCTAAAACTACCTGGCCCTGATAAACCGTAAACAAAAAACAAAAGGGGTTCTGATACCAATTATTAGAGGCCAAACTGCTGAGATCATTGTTTTTGCAAATGATTTTTGAAAATAATTAACTGGACAGGCAAATACCGAAACAAGTTTCAAATAAAACTTTTGATGTCGAACGATCAAAAATAAAACTCGTGCAACCAAAGTTAATTTAGAAGAATACCTTTTTACTGATCAAATCTTCAACTACGTTTTTTATTTCGAGTTGAAGCTCCTATCAGAACCTGGACAGCTTTAATCTTAAAAAATAAATTATGAAACTAGTTCAGCTTACTCGCATATTTATAGGGCTACAACATGGACTTGTAGAGTAATTATGAGTAAAACTTCCAGTGGAATACGGACACTCATTAGCGGTCTCCACAATTAAGCAAATCTCATAGCGGTATCTGTAATTTTCATAAAACACTGAATTACAGTTCACACCACTAAAGATCTATAATTGCACTCTAACCCATAATCTCAAGACCCATAATCTCCGCAATTAATCGGTATGTTGTAATTTCTTTAGCCCTTCCGCTTTACTTATTTGACTACCGGATAATCAAAGCCACCAGCAGGATTTGGCCCGGTCAAAACTTATAAGCTTCTTTAAGGGGGTATCTTCAATCCCGATATTTTGGGACGTGAATTCTATCAATAATTAATAATTATCATATAAATAATACAACTATCCAACTCATTAAGAATATAGATTCATATAAGATCACACCCTTTAATTAATCAAAACAATAAATATTAAATATACGCAAATCAATAATTATTTTAGGATTAAGAGTATAAGCACTATTCATAATAACCTTGGTGTGCAAATTAATTTATATAGTCAGTATAAAATTAATTACCCCTATATGTCCCGTTCAATACATACAAAGTTTACTAGTATAGAGAGTCGGAACAATAGACGACGCTATTATATGTTTTTCGTAACCAAGACAAGCCAACTATGTCACGCCTCAAACATTAGGGTCACGTGAAAGCCCACCAAAACACCATTTATAAAAATAAAATTTACAGTTGGAAAATCATCAACTCAAAAATATTACAACATTTGGATAAGGATTCCCAAGCATATCTCTCATAAACAGAAAACATGCAATCTCATACATGAATAAGTATATCGCCTCAAGGTGTACAAAATCAGCCTTCTGAAATAGACATCACATGTATAAGCACATATCCAAAATAGGAAAACTACAGCAAGCTCTCCATCACCACAAGCCTTTAGGTCAACTCCACATAGTCACCTGAAAATGTTTTTACAGCAAAATCTAACACATTGAGCCGAAGCCCAATAGAAAGTAGACAGTAAAGCTGTAAAGTAGGCTATGCAATTACACGCACGCGAGCTCAACCACAGGAGCCAAAAAGGATTTTTCTCTAAAAAATCACAAGTTTTTCGTCAGACTAACACGAGTCTCAAAAAGGTTTTATCTCATAAAACCTCACATTTTTCATACTTCAAACTATGCATATCATCCTAACAGATATCATGCCACAATTAAGGAAAAGCTATAAACAAACAGTATGCTCCACTCAGGCCACTTAGCCGAGGAGAAAGATAAAATGTAATCCTATGTACCGACTCTGCCACACAGACAAAGGT
>JAUMHN010000019.1:2550027-2596310 GCA_032360265.1 Heliamphora ciliata | reverse complement strand
TGGATCCCTGGCATATTAATAAGAAACATTTGAGATGGTTTTATATTTATGGTTTCATATTTATATTTGTGATGTATAAATGCATAGTTCGTATATTCTGTCCAGTGTTTGACTCGGTGCGTGCTGCACGGAAGGTCGGGTCAAAGGTTCTGACAGATTATACAAGTAAGCTCACAATCGCAATGGACCCGGACATTCTATTGGTACGATTATAGTACATTGTTATAGTAGCTGGTCTTGGCTAGGTCGAACGGATCGAATTCAGGTTTTGGAAATTCGATGTTCGACCTCGATGTGTTAGTACACTTGGAGTGTATTAAGCGGATCAACGGGATGATCGATTCTATACTAACTATATGAATTGATCCACATCTCGTATTATCATGTATTGCACGAACTCTTAATCACGAAGTGATTGATTAATTGTGTTCAGATGATGTACAGTACGTTGAGTCGTCAATGGTTGAGATTTTCTCCATGAGATCAACAATACTGATGAGTTGGGTACTGGCATTATTTGTCCGATGATTGATAATCAGCTGGCGAAATCCACATCCGATTTAGGTTGAGGAGTTCCCCCTTGTATGCTTTGCTTATAGGTTTGATTATGTTAAACCTATACAGTAGATCTTCGGATCTGACATATCAAAAGATTAAGCGGTGCGGTTGCGAGGAGAAGAGAATAATTAAATCGAGTTATCAGTAACCTAATTTATTTATCGAGAATCCAAATCTTAAACGTGGAGAGAATTCAGTGTATTTGATAATTGAAAATTCAAGACATAATTTGAGTTAGGGCCAGGAGTTCAGTCAGGACCTTTAGTGGAATAAGTTCTGGTTCGTACGGGAAAGGATCTAGCTCAGGGATAGAGTTAGGGATATTCGATTTTCTCGTACGGTTAGCCCGAGTCCTATACTTCCTCGTGATCCCTCACGTACGCATTATACGCATGGATATTTTTCTTGTTCGTTTCAGTAATTATTTAATTTAATTTGAATGCCGGTATTACCGCGGGGACATTCGGGAATTAAATTAAATTAATGAGGGACGATTTTGATTTTTGGCACACCTAGGGATTACTCCCTAAGTGGCCAGCCCTAAGAGATGGTGGATTTTATTATTTATGTTAAGTATATATCTTCGTATCCTTTTAGGAAGGAGAGAATATATACTTAATATCTTTTTGATATATTCCAATATATTAAAAAAAGGAGGCTCCTTTTATAAAATCCTAACCCTAATTCTCCCACCAAACGGCCGCCCCTTCTCCTCTTTGGCAATTTACTATGCCTTTTTGGAGATTATTGTGTGAGAAGAAACCAAAAGGATGAAGAACACTTCGATTGGAATCGGTGCCCACACATCGTGATCGTCGTAGTGCGTCTGGATATATGTGAGAAGGTTGCAAGATCGTCTTCAACGTATTCGAGACTTCTTGAAACTTTTCGACAAGTTTCATAAAGGTATTAAACTATTAAAATCTATATAGTTTTCGTTTTTCATGAGAATCGTATACGTCGTTTTTTACGGTCACGACATCGATTTATAAATCTTTTTTTCGCTGCACGGCTCCCTCTCCAACATCAGCCTACCCACATATTTATATGCTACAGCAGGGAACCATGGAGTAGTTAGGTCATAGACTTTTAGTGTGACCCAGATACCTATCCAGCGATTTCTGTAAATATGCAAACCTGTCAGGGGTTTCAGCAATTATGAAAATTTTATAGCGGTTTCTGTAATTTTTATAAAATGCTAAATTACAGTTCATACCACTAAAGAGCTGTAACTGCACTTCTAGCCATAATCTCAAAATCGATTACATTGAGCTCCTGTTATTAAATGCTTAATTCGTCTCCCCATGTTAAGATTTTTGATACCTACCAATTAAATTTAATTACTGACAATTTAATTTAATCTGCATATTTAAAATTCCTTAAGCGCTTCCAGTTAACTTATTTGACTGCCGAATAATTAAATCCATCTGCAAGGTTTGGTCCGGTTAAAACTTATAAGCTTCTTTAAAGGGGTATCGTCAATCCTGAACAATCGAAACGTAGATTCCGTTAATAATTAATACCGCTATCCAACTCACCGGGACTATTGACCCATAAAAGATCGCACCCTCTAATGAATCAAAATAATGAATATTAAATTACGCAAATAATAATTATTTTGGGATTAAGAGCATAAGCACTCATTATAATCTTGGGGTGTGAATTAATTTATATAGTCAATATAAAATTAATAACCCAAATGTGGTCCTGTTAAATACACACAAAGTGTACTAGCACAGCGAGTCAGAACAATAGACGACACTATTATTTGTTTTTCGTAACTAAAACAGGCCTACTAAAACTCTGTACTACAGTCGTACTGATAGTTTGTTCAATTTCATCTAAATTATGAACAAAAACTAATATTCTGTAAGAACATATAATCTGGTTTTATGTGTGCAAACCGTACTCTACACACTATATTAAATATTGTACAAAACAAAGGACATCCATGCATAATATAAAAGAAATGATATTGCATTCATAACTCATTAAGATTTTCATAAAATG
The DNA here is from genome assembly GCA_032360265.1 of Heliamphora ciliata. NCBI lineage: Eukaryota > Viridiplantae > Streptophyta > Magnoliopsida > Ericales > Sarraceniaceae > Heliamphora > Heliamphora ciliata. The sequence continues at coordinate 2,593,742 of JAUMHN010000019.1, read as the reverse complement.
AAAGAATAATTTTATTAAAATAAAATTAAATACTAAAACTAACAAAATCTATAGTTTTTAGTATACAACCCTGACAATCTCTCACTTATACTTAAAACCATACTGCCATCCATTTGACTCCCATGCCCTCTACATGATTGTCAAAAGTCATAACTGGTAGGCTCTTTGTAAAAAGATCTACAAGGTTATTTCCTGATGCAATCTTAGTCATAACAATATCACCCCTTTGTACAATTTTTTGTATCAGGTGATACTTACGCTCAATGTGCTTTCCTTTCTTGTGGACTCTTGACTCTTTCGAGTTTATAATCGCTTTGTTATTGTCACAATAAAGTGTAATAGCCGACTAAACTGAAGGCACCACATCTAGATCTAACAGGAAGTTTCTGAGCCAAATGGTATCCTTGGTTGCTTCAGAAGCTGCCACATACTCGGCCTCCATGGTAGAATCAGCAATGCAAGACTGCTTGATACTCTTCCAACCTATAGCTCCACCTCCCAAGGTAAACACATATCCTGAGGTAGACTTACGAAAATCTTTGTTTGTCTAAAAATTCGAGTCTGTGTACCCTAAAAGTACTAGACTGTCTGCCTAGTAAACTGACATATAATCCGTAGTCCTTTTTAGGTACTTGATTATATATTCTTTACTGAAATTCAATATTCCTGCCCTGAGTTAGACTGATAATTGCTAACCATGCCAACGACAAAGCAGATGTCAGGTCTAGTACAAAACATAGCATGCATTAGGCTTCCTACTATCGATGTATAAGGAACCACCTTTATCTTCTCTAACTAATCAGGTGTCTTAGGGCACTAATCCTTGAATAGGGTGATTTCATGCCTGAAAGGGATAAATCTTTTCTTGGAATCGTGCATGCTAAAATGAGCAAGGATGTCATCAATAAATTTTGCCTGTGATAAGCCCAACTTCCTTTGTTTTCGATCTCGCAAAAGCTTGTCCCAAGGTTATGATTGGCTTCTCTCAGATCCTTCATATCGAACTGGCCAGATAGCCATACTTTTACTGAAGATAACACCCCTATATTATTTTTGATGAACAAGATATCATCTACATAAAATACTAGAAAGACCACCATGCTTCTGTCACGCTTCTTGTACATACAGGACTCATCTGGACTTTGATCAAAATCATAAGACTTTATGGCTTGGTCAAATTGAGTATTCCAAAATCACGATGCCTGCTTAAGTCCATAAATGAATCTCTTAAGCTTGTACAACATAGGCTCCTGGCCTTTTGTTATGAAATCGTTTGGTGGACCCATATAGATACACTCGTCAAGACTTTCATCAAGGAAAGCTGTCTTGACATCTATTTGCCAAATTTTGTAATCGAAATGAGCCGCAATGGATAAGATAATTTGGATAAACTTAAGCATGACCATTGGCGAAAAGGTTTCTTCATAATCGATCCCTTCTTTCTGAGTGAACCCTTTTGCAGTAAGCCTAACTTTGAAGGTTTTAACCTTTCTGTCTGCTCTTCTCTTCCTCTTGTAGATCAACTTACATCTAATGGATTTTATTCTTTAGGGTGGTTCTATAAGTTTTCAAACCTGATTGAAATACATAGATTTCGTCTCTAAATTCATAGCTTTTTGCCAAAGATCTGCATCTTTATCTTAAAGTGCTTCATTGTAGTTATAGGGTTTGGTATCTAGTTCTACCGAGATCCTATCGAATAACTCTCCCAAGAACATATACCGATCGGGTTGATGAACAACTCTTCCACTACGACAAGTGTCTACCTGCGTTAGTGTACTAGCAGTAACACGTTGTGAAGAATCTGAACCCTGTGTACCATTACCCACATACTCATCTGGCATGTTAATGGTAGCACCCTAATCTGGTTTAAGATCTGCACCTGTCCCGATAATTCACCCACTACGACGAGGCAATGGTATATCAGTAATTTGTGGTTCCTCTTCCGTTCTACTGGTATTTTCTCTAAATTCTTTTAGAACAAATTTACTTTTGGGCCTGTGGTCCATAATATAATTCTCTTCCAAGAATCGGGTATTAGTGTTAACAATGATCTTTTGATACTTAGAATTATAAAATAAACCACCCTTCGTTCCCTTAGGATACCCAACAAAGAAATAGACTTCTGTATTTAGTTCCAACTTATCCGCGTTTCCTTTCAGTATATGTACTGGACACCCCCAAATTCGAATATGTCTAAGACTAGCCTTGCGCCTGGTCCACAATTCTGTGGAAGTAGAAGGTACTAATATAGAAGGTAGCAAGTTCAGAATATAAGCCACTGTTTCTATTGCAAGTCCCCTAAATTAATCAGGTTATTCTGAATAACTCATCATCGACCTTACCATCTCTATAAGAGATATATTCTTTCTTTCTGCTATATCATTCTGCTGCTGATTACCCAGTGTAGTCAACTGGGATATAATCCCTTCCGACGACAAGTAGTCCCTAAACTCTCCAAAGAGGTACTCCCCACTATGGTCGAATCATAAGAATTTGATATTTTAACTCAGACGATTTTCTGCCTCTATCTTGAATTCTTTGAATTTCTTAAAGCATTCAGACTTATGGTGCATTAAGTAAATGTATCCATATCTTGAGTAGTCGTTAATGAAACTGACGAAGTACTCAAAGTCACCTCTAGCTTGGATAGTCATAGGACCACAAATATCAAAGTGAACCAGTTCTAACTGTTTTTTAGCTCTATAGTCTTTGGCCAAAAAGGGCCTCTTGGACATCTTACCCTCTAATCAGGACTTACAAACTAGAAGTGCCTCAACTTCCAATGAACTCAAAGGTCCATCTTCTACCAGTTTATTTATCCTTTTTAAATTAATATGACCTAAGCGTAAGTGCCAAAGAAACGTTTGGTTCATTAAAGAAGGATCCTTTCTCTTATATGGTAAATTAGATGTGTTATTCAATTCAGTTAGTTGCAGTGTAGGAGAGATAGGAGATATAACAGACAGATCATCCACCAATATACCATAACTAATAAAATATTTATTTTTCTTAATAACCATAGAGTCATTAAATTAAACAGAATATTTGTTCTTTATTAAATTAGAAATTGAAATTAAATTCCTTCTAATAGAAGGTACATAAAGATAATCTTTCAAAATTAAATCCTATCTCTACTAAAGCTGAGAGTGACATCTCCTACTGCAACTACTGTCACTCTTGTATTAATGGCCATATGTAGGTAAATTTTTCCATCACTGAGCTGCCTAGTTTTTTGGAACCCCTGCAAAGAATTTTAGACATGATTAGTGGTTCTTGATCTACACACCAGGTACTGGTAGATAACACCGCTAAATATGTTTCAACAACTAGTGAACATAAATTACCTGGTTTGTTCTGCTTACTGAGAAAACTGGACACTACTTTTTTAAATGCCTAAACTAGTTACAGTGATAGCGCTTGCCTCTTGGCTTCTTCACACCAGCTTTTGGTCCCTTCGCTGATTTTGAACCTTTTTCTTCTTTTTACCTTTCGGTTTAGAGGAGAAATCTTTTTCAGCCACATGCACAGTACCTGGCTTCCTAAGAACACCCTTGGTTGCTTGAAGTTCTTTAAGAAGTTCTGCTAATGAAAAGCTAAACTTATTCATGAAATAATTCAGGCAGAACTACTTAAAGCTTCAGGCAGAACTACTTAAAGCTATCAAGAAGTGACTGGAGTATCATATCGACCTCAGTTTTCCCGTCAATCTTAGCTCCTAGGATCTCCAGTTAATTCAAATGACTGATCATCTTCAGAACACGATCTCTAATTGGGGTGTCTTTAGCTATGCTTGTATTCACCAGAGATTTCTTGGCCACCTGCCTAGTTGTACGATTTTGACCCCTAAATATTTCTTTATGATTCATAATCATGTCATAAGAACTAGGCATAGACTGATGCTGATGCTGCAATATATTTGACATAAAAGCCAAAATATAACAGCGAGCCATCTTATCAGCTTTCTTCAACTTCTGACAAGCCCGGGTTTCCTGTTCGGTCGCCCCCTCATCAGGTACTGGTGGGCATATATCAGATAATACAAACTTATAGTTCTCGACAGTTAAGATAATATCTAAGTTCCTTTTCCAGTCTACATAGTTTGGTCCCGTTAGTTTGTTTTTTTTAAGAATGGTCGCAGTGGATTGAAAGTCATTTTAATCTTGAAAATCACATAATTAAAATAACTGTTAATTATAACGACCAAAACTTTGAATTTATTTTAAAATTGGTTCCCTCTACCATTTAAAAAAAATTTGGCAGCAGCCTAGTACCCTGTGAATAGCATCACTCGATGGGAGGATGTTTACTATCTATATTTTGTCCAAATAGGCCAATTCCTATTATTTTTACTATCTAGACAACATACCATGTCAAGTTAAATTAAATTGGTAACATAGCTTCAGTCCAGTAAATAATAACAGTGACTCAGATGGAGAGAATACTATTATTTATAACTAAATGTTAACCACCACCTAATCCCAAATAAATCGCTTCGTAATGAATCTTTCAGATGGAGAAGTGATCTACACTAATAATTATCCAGAATTATCTCTAAAGGAGGTTCGTACCCGCGATATCGCAATTAATTCTGTCTGATGGGGAGGAAGGCCTTACTGCCAACACGAAGAATTAATTACATTACTCACGAACTGGTGATAGAGATCGCATAATTTATCTGTGAATAAATTTCCTCTCTCACTTAGTTTTTTAAAATATTTTTGAAGGTAATAAAAATCTATTTAATTAAAATAAATTAATTAATTTCAAAAACTACACGATCCGAAAGATTCTAAAATATCTCTCCGTATAAATGATCCAAAAGATTTTAATTTGCCAAATCATCTTTTTGTATTTTAATGCGTAACAAATAAAATTACCAATGAATACACAAATTTTCCTTTGCTTTGCAGCTATGGTACTGAATAAAGACATTCAAATATTTTATTTTTATGTTACACATTTTTTGAAAAATAATAATTTATTAAAATTAAATATTTTTCTATTTAATTAATTCAAAATTTGAAATTAATTTTTACGTTTTTGTAATATTCCGATTTATTAAAAATCATCTTAAACGTGTTATCTTGTAAAAATAAAATATCTAAAGTTTTTCTATTTAATTAAAAAACTTTAATTAAAAAATATTTTATTTTATTTTTCTTTACAAAATATTAATTAAAATCAAATTTTTTCGAATTAATTAAATTAAACAGAAAATATAAAAGCAATATTTATTATCCACACAATTTATATAAATAAATAAACAAGATAAATATGTATTCCGATTTTATGATCAAACAGAAACTCTTTTGAGTTTCAATTTTCTATCTAAAGATTAACTCGTAATATTTTAATCCTTATCAAAATCAGCTTCCGGCATCCAAGTTGTATCAGGATTTCGTGATTTGCTGTGTTATACAAATACAACACTCCTGAGCCTCGAGATCATCAGAAATCGCCGGTCAAAATAGTCCGAACCACCAGCCAACCGCTGGCCACACCCAGCGCCGCACCTTGTCGCCGCTTCTAGCGGCTTTTGCCGTCTTTTTTGAACGCCATTTTCATCATGATTTTTTTTGAAAAATAGCTTACAAAATATACTATTTGTTTATAAAAACTCCAGTTCGAAAACAACTTTCGATGGCGCCGAAGCACCTGCGCCGCACTGCGCAGCGCCGCCCCTAGTTGCCGCCACTGTTTCGACTTTTTTTGTGGTAGATTTGGTTCCCGTTTTGCACTATTTTTAGCACTAATATCCAGCCACATGTTGCTCTGAAAAATGTCTCGAAAACAGTCCTAAAAAAACTTGAAAACGGCCCCTGAAACAGCCCCGAACAATTGCTGCCCACTGCCGCCTTACTCCGCTTTTTGCCTTGTTTTCTGTGGCTATTTTTCTCCAGTTTTGGACTATTTTTAGGTATATTTTGTTGCTGTTTTGTGCCTAAAAATCTGCCCAAAATAGTTTCAAAAATACCCCCAAAAACGGCCCAAATCGCCGCCGCAAAAGGCCCCACCAGCGGGCTATTTTTCCATTTTTTAGGAACTTATTTATTCCTGTTTTTAAGCCTAAAACTGCAGAAATATTGCTGAAAAAATATGTCACAAAAAACATAGAAAAACCACCACAATTCGTGGCCTGAACCTCCTGAAACCCCCACCGGTGTTGCCGGTTATGTCGTCGTTCGTTCTTTGTATTCTTGGATATTCAAACCTATTTCTAAATATTTTAAATAATATTTAAAAATAAATAAAAATTTTTACATCGAAAACTTATGTCCCGAAAGCTCACAATCGATTTAAAAAGTCTAAACTATCACGATCAACCCTCGTGATTAAAAATTAAATAATCATCATCATTCAACTATTCAATGAAACATGAATAAAATAATGATCATCAAATCGAGATTAGAATGCCTGTAAAATATAATTGGCATAGTTGTAAATTTACCTAGCCCTCTAATTAACTATAAACAAAATCAAAATGGCTCTGATACCAAATGTTCAAGACAAAATATCACGATCATTGATTTGAATACGATTTTTTCATAAAAAATACTTGACGGGCAATTGCCAAAATAGACTCCAGTTTAAAACTTTTTGATGTTGAACAATCAAAATAAAACCCGTGCCACCATAGTTAATTTAGATGAATACCTTTCGATTGTTTCTTCAGCTACGAATTTTGATTCTCCGAGTTGAAGCTCCAAGCAGACCTTTTACTGTATTTTCGATGTGATTCTCAAACGTAATATAGGTTACAATCCTTCGAGAATGTTGGAGGCAAGACTGCCAAAATTATTATTTTTGTAAATAATTATTTGAAAAAATAACTAGACGGGCAAACGCCGAAACAGGCTCCAGATAAAACTTTTGATGACGAACGATCAAAATAAAACCCGTACATCCAAAGTTAACTTAGAAGAATACTTTTTTACCGGTCGAATCTTCAACTACGATTTAAATCCGAGTTAAAGCTCCCGTTATATCTTCTACTGTATTTTCTTATATGATTCTTGAATGTAGGGTGGGCCAAAATCTACCAAGAATGCGTACTGGCAAAAACTGGACAGCTTTAATCTTAGAAGACAAGTTATGAAACTGGTTCAGCCTACCCACATATTTATAGGGCTATAGCAGGGACCTGTAGAGTAATTATGAGTAAGACTTCCAGTGGAACACAAACACGTATTAGCGGTTTTTTCAATTAAGCAAACCTCATAGTGGTTTCTGTAATTATGAAAAACTAGCAGCAGTTTCTACAATTTCCATAAAATATTGAATTACATTTCACACCACTAAAGAACTATAATTGCACTCTGGTCCACAATCTCAAGACTTTCTTGCATTGAGCTAATATTATTAAATGCTTATCATTTCTCCCCACGTTAAGATTCCTCATACCTGCCAATTAAATTTAATTACTGGTAATTTAATTTAATCGCATCTTAATATTTCTTAAGCCCTTCCGCTTAACTTATTTGATCGTCGAATAATGCAATCCACCTACAGGGTTTGGCCCGATCAAAACTTATAAGCTTCTTTAAGGGGGTATCGTCAATCCTGATCTTTCCAGACGCGAATTTCGTCAATAATTCATATTCTTCATATAAATAAGACCGCTATTCAACCCACCAGCAATATATACCCATATAAGAACGCACCCTCTAATGAATCAAAACAACGATTATTAAATATATGCAAGTCAAAAATTATTTTAGTATTAAGACCATAAGCACTATTCATAATAACCTTAGGGTGTGAATTAATTTATATATTCAGTATAAAATTAATTACTCCAATGTGTCCCGTTCAATACACACGAAGTGTACTAGCAAGAAAAATCAAAATAATAGACAACGCTATTATTTGTTCTTCGTAACCAAGATAGGCCTACTAAAACTCAGTGTTACAGTCGTACCGATGGTATGTCAATTTTCATCTAAATTGTGAATATAAAACTTATATTTTACAAGAACCTAAAATTTGATCTTCGGCGTGTAAGCCGTACTTTACACACCAGATTAAATATTATATAAAATATCGGATATCCATGCATAATATTAAATAAATGTTATACATACATTACTTATAAAGATTCTTATAAAATAAAAAATTAATTTTATTAAAATAAAATTAAATACTAAAAATATAATTTTCAGTGTACCATCTCTAACAATCTTCCACTTATACTCAAAATCATGCTGCCAAACCTCTGACTCCCATGCTCTCTACATGTGTGATATCCTAGTATCCCACATTGGAAAGAAAGAGGAATTTTCTGGGTTATAAAAGAAAAACCTTGAACCTTTACGTTCACTGAGGCCTTTTCCTAGGTGATAGAGCCCTAACAGAACTCTGCAGCTAAATGTGCTTGTGTTGGAGGCAATACTGCCAAGATCATTATTTTTGTAAACGATTTTCGGTAAAAAATTAACTGGATGGACAAACGCCGAAACGGGCTCTAGATAAAAATTTTGACGTCGAACGATCAAAACTAAATCCGTGCAATGAAAGTTAATTTAGAAGAATACTTATTGTCAATCTAATCTTCAACTACGACTTGATTCCGAATTGAAGTTCTAGTGAGATCTTCTACTGTATTTCCATATGCGATCCTCGAACGTAGTGTGGGTTACAATCCTTCGAGAACTCGTACCAACAGAATTCCGATATATTTAATTCTTGAAATACAAAAATAATATCATAATAATGATATAAAATCAACAAAAACTGGTTTAGTCTACCCGTATATATATAGGGCTACAGCAGGGACATGGGGAGTAATTATGAGTTAAACTTCCAGTGGAGCACAGACACCTATTAGAGGTTTCTGTAATTATGGAAACACATGCAGCGGTTTCTGTAATTTTTATAAAATACTAAATTACAGTTCACACCACTAAAAGACTATAATTGCACTCTGACCCATAATCTGAAGACTTTCTTGCAATGAGCTCCTGTTGTTAAATGCTTACCATTTTTCTCCACGTTAAAATTTTTAATACCCGCCAATTAAATTTAATTACTAACAATTTAATTTAATCGGCATCTTAATATTCCTTAAACCCTTCTAGTTAATTTATTTGACCACCGAATAATTAAATTCACCAGTAGGGTTTGGTCCAGTCAAAACTTATATGCTTCTTTAAGGGCGTATCGTCAATTCCGATCATTTGGGACATTGATTTCGTCAATAATTAATATTCGCCATATAAATAATATCGCTATCCAACTCACCGAGATTATAGACCCATATAATATCGCACCTGTAATGAATCAAAACAATGAATATTAAATATACACAAATTAATGATTATTTCAAGATTAAGAAGATAAACACTATTCATAGTAATCTTGGGGTGTGAATTAATTTATATAATCAGTACAAAATTAATTATCCTAAATGTCCCGTTCAATACACACAAAGTGTACTAGCACAAAGAGTTGGAACAATAGACAACACTATTATTTGTTCTCCGTAATCAAGACAGGCTTACTAAAACTCTATGCTACAGTCGTACCGATGGTATGTCCATTTCCATCTAAACTGTGAACATGAAACTTATATTCTGCAAGAACCTAAAATCTGATCTTCTGTGAGCAAGTCGTACTCTACAGACCAGATTAAATAATATACAGAATATTGGACATCCATGCATATCAAAGAAATGATACACATACATTGCTCATAAAGATTCTCATAAAATAAAAAATTAATTTTATTAAAAATAAAATTAAATACTAAAAATATGATTTTCAGTATACGAACCCTAACAATCTCCCACTTATATTCAAAATCATGCTACCATACATCTGGCTCCCATGCCCTCTTCATGACTATCAAAAGTCTTAGTCGGTAAGCTCTTTGTAAAGGATCTGCAAGATTGTCTCATGATGCAAGCACTATGTCTGACTGAAAATCTGAGTCTGCGTACCCCAAAGGTACTAGACTATCAGCCTGGTAAACCAACATATAATCCTTAGTCCTTTTCAGGTACTTGATTATATTCTTTATCGCAGTCTAATACTCCTGCCTTGGATTAGACTGATATCTGCTAACCATGCCAACAACAAAGAAGATGTCGGGTCTAGTGCAAAGCATAGCATACATGAGGCTTCTTACTGCCGAAGCATAAGAAAATGCCTTCAACTTCTCTATCTCATCAGGTGTCTTAGGACACTGATCCTTGGATAGAGTGATTCCATGCCTGAAAGAAAAAAACCCATTCTTGGAATCCTACATGCTAAAACAAGCAAGGATATCATCGATATATTTTGCTTGTGATAAGCCCAACATCCTTTGTTTTCGATCTCACCCAAGCTTGATCCCAAGGATGTGACAGGCTTCTCCCAAGTCCTTCATATCGAACTGCCCAGATAATCATACTTTAACCATAAATAATGCCCTTACATCATTTTCGATAAGCAAGATATCGTCTACATAAAGTACTAGGAAGATCACCACGCTTTCGTCATGCTTTTTGTACACATAGGACTCATCTGGACTTTGATAAAAACTATAAGACTTTATAGCTTGATCAAATTGAGTGTTCCAAGACCTCGATGCCTGCTTAAGTTCATAAATGAATCTCTTAAGCTTGCACAAAATGTGCTCCTGGCCCTTTGCAATGAATATGTCTGGTTGTATCATATAGATACACTCGTCAAGACTTTCGTTAAGAAAAGCTGTCTTGACATCCATTTGCCAGATTTCATAATTAAAATGTGTGGTAATGGATAAGAGAATCTGGACAGACTTAAGCATGGTGACCGGCGAAAAGATTTCCTCACAGTCGATCCCTTCTTTCTAAGTGAACCCTTTAACAACAAACTTACCTTTGAAGGTTTCAACCTTCCCGTCTACTCCTCTCTTCTTCTTGTAGATCCACTTGCATCCAATGGGTTTTATCTCTTCGGGTGGTTCTACAAGTTCCTAGACCTGATTAGAATACATAGATTCTATTTCTGAATTCATATCCCTTTGCCAAAGATCTGCATCTTTGTCTTGTAGTGCTTCATTATAGTTACAGAGCTCGGTATCCAGTTATGCCGGGATCTTGTCAAGTGACTCTCTCAAGAACAAATACCGGTTAGGTTGATGAACAATCCTCCCACTACGACGAGGCACTGCCTGTGTTTGTGTACTACTAGTGACAAGCTATGCAGAATCTGAACCCTGTGCATCAGCACTCTATTCTTGATTTGCACCTATCCCGATAATCCTCTTACTACGATGAGGTAATAGAATATCAGTGACTTGTGGTTCCTCTTCCGTTCTACTAGTATTTCCTCTCAATTCGCCAGAATAATTTTGCTATTGGTCATGTGATCCATAATATAATCCTCTTCCAAGAATCGGGCATTAGATCCAACAATGACCTTCTGATCCTTAGAATTATAAAATAGACCACTCTTCGTTCCCTTGGGATACCCACAAAGAAACAGACTTCTGTCCTCGATTCCAACTTACCCGCGTTCCCTTTCAGCAAATGTGCTTGACACCCCAAAATCTGAATGTGTTTCAAACTAAGCTTACACCCAGTCCACAATTCTATAGGAGTAGAAGGTATTGACTTATAAGGTACCATGTTCAGAATATAAGCCACTGTCTCTAAAGCGAGTCCCTAAAACGAATGTGGCAAACCTGAATAACTCATCATTAACCTTACCATCTCCATAAGAGTCCTATTCCTTCTTTTTACTACATCATTCTGCTGTGGAGTGCTAGGTGTAGTCAACTGTGATGTAATCGCATCTGATGACAAGTAGTCCTTAAACTGTCCAAAGAGGTATTCCCCACTACAGTCGGATCGTAGTGATTTGATACTTTTACCCAGATGCTTCTTTGCTTCTGCCTTGAATTCTTTGAATTTCTCAAAGCATTCAGACTTACGGTGTATCAGGTAAATGTATCCATACCTTGAGCAGTCATCAATGAAACTGACAAAGTATTCAAAGCCACCTCTAGCCCATATTGTCATAGGACCACACACATCAGAATGAACCTACTCCAACGGTTCTTTAGCTCTATAGCCTTTGGCCGAAAAGGGCCTCTTAGTCATTTTACCCTCTAAGCAAGATTCACAGACTAGAAGTGCCTCCACTTCTAATGAACTCAAAGCCCTATCTGCTACCAGTCTGTTTATCTTTTTTAGATTAATATGTCCCAAGCGTAAGTGCCAAAGAAACGTTTGGTCCATTAAAGAAGGAAACTTTTTCTTATATGGTAATATAGATGTATTATTCGCTTCAGTTAGTTGCAGTGTAGGAAAGATTGGAGTAATAATATAAAGATCATCCACCAATGTACCAGAACAGATAACCCGTTTATTATCCTTAATAACTGTAGAGTTCTTAGTTTTGGTTCTACTACGTCGAGAGAACATAAAGCTGTCTCTTTGGGTAGAGGAGTTCTTGGTTTTGGTTCCTAAAGAGAAACGATGTATACAGAGGGATTCAACACAGAACTTACGGTTCCAAATGAGTTTGCTTGGGGTGAGTCCTTCTCTTTCTCTTCCTGCTCTTCTTTCTTGTGAGACCCTAACCCGTTTTATTTTTTGGCATTTTTCAACGCGTGTTCGTCGTTTCGCTTCTTCATGTTTATATACATTTTTATGCATGATCGGACTTAGATATACATGTGAGGTTAGTTCCCAGGACTTTAGACATTGTGATGCGTTTAAAAAAAAAGATATTTTGTAGAGAGCCTATAAATATTTGGCGTTAGATATTTTCAAAAGATATTTTCAAAACTTCTCAGCTAAGTTTCTCCTTTTTCTCTCTAACTTCTCGAGGGCCTGGGGCTTGGTTTTTGACGATCAGACAGCAGATCCCTGCTATTGGCACCGGGGGCTACGCGGTCATCCAGACAGAATTTTATTTTTGGGAAAGCTCAATTTTGCACGTGGATCGAGATGTCTAGTTTTTAACTCATCGAGGTAGGATCCTAGACTCTTATATCTTATAAGTATGCTACGTATAATCGTGTATATTTTTACCGTCTTGAAATGCATGAAAAGTTGATTTATGTTTCAAAAAAAAGTCGGGTTTTAATCTTAAAACCATTTTTGATCATTTTTTGTTGGATGCAATGAGTTTTAGAGGTGTTTCTTTTGGTGATTCTTAGTGGTTTTGGGCTTGTGTATCTCTGAGGCTGTTGAAAGAGAGTTCGGTTGCTTCGATTTTGGGTTTGGATGGTTGTTCGATGGTTGTAGGCTTCAAAGTTCTGTAAAAAGGTCAGTTCTCGGTGCAGGACCGCTTGAGGGATTGCTTGAGCGGTTTAGAGGGCGGTCTTATGATATTCTCGGGTTGCCAGACCGCTCGAGCGGTCTAGCCCGTGGTCTGTTTTCACTGGTTGAAAATTTATTTTTAAAATCGATGTATCTCCCTCATCCGAACTCGAAATGGGGTCATTTTTGTACTCAAATTGAAGCTCTGAAAGTCATATTTCCAATGACACCACTTTATAATAAAAAAATTTTTGTAGAAAAAGTTATGACAAAACTAGTGAGGGTATGCCAAAATTTCTTAACCGGTTTTCACCCGTTTTTGGCCGAATGTTTTGTAAAAGGTTATTTTCATCCTTATTGGAACTTTTTATCAAATTTCTTGTTTCTTGGGTATTTTGGTCGTGTGGTGGCCTTTCAGTCGATTGGGTTATAGGGCTTAATCGACTGCTCTCCTCTAGTGATTTTTCAGTTGATTGGATTATGGGGTCCTGCTGACTGAAGTCACGGAGAGCGGGTTGGTCATTTCATGCGGGATGTTGGTGCACGATTATGTGCGTGGTGGTTAGTGCATCGTTGGGTGCGGGACGTATTGGGTCCGACGTTCTTTTCTAAAAAGGGGCATTTTTGGGAAAAGCTAAGGTTTTGTGAAAACGTTTGCAAAAATCGTGTTATGAGAGCTTTGGCGTTGGCCTCGGGTTAGATTTTGTCATCTATGTCGTTGGTTGTTCTGATGAGTGGATGAGTCGTCCAGGTGAGTGGATGTCGGGTTATATGGCGTGTGATGCCGTGGCGAGATATGTGGCATTGTTGTGTGAAACCTAGTGTTTTACGTGGTTTGGGGCATTTAAAACTCTAGATTTAATTATGCATGTTGCAGGATGGATATGTGGTCTTGCGGTATCTAAAACTCTAGTTTTAGTAACACGTGTGTGTGTATGGTTATCTGGACGGACGAAAAATTAGTTCGATGTGTTCTGGACGGAAAAGTGGTCCGATGTGTTTTGGGCGAAAAAGTGGTCTGTAAACGGAAACGTGGTTCGGTGATAGTTAGCTCTAGTTAATGTGGACAGAAAAGGGGTTCGATATACGTTAACTCTAGTTAACAATGCATGTGTGTGTGCGTAGAAATTGAAGGGACAAAAAAGTGGTCCTAACGATGCATTTGGGTGCAAGAATCTGAAGGACAAGAAAGTGGTCCTAAAGAGGCATGTGGTGTGTGTGTCGCCCGTAGTGCATTATGTGGGTGGCGTGTGTCGCGTGAGTGGCATATGTTACATGGGTTAACTTTGATTAACCGTGTAGTTGTTGGGGCAGTGGTCCTTTGGTGAAAGTCTGAGAAAATCCTTGTGTTGAGTGTATATCACCGTGTTATTGTTGGACTGATGTTGAGGCTTGTGAGAGTCGATATCGATATATATACCTGTGCTGCATACATATACCTATTATCTTTGAGACTCGTAGGAGTCGATCTTTGCATGTGAGGCATTGTAGCATATTTGTATGTATACAAAACCATTTTCAAACTATTTTTCCTGGCTCTTGTGAGTTGTAATATAAAACTATTTTCAAACTTATTTTGAGGCTCGGGCGAATCGTTACATACAAATTACATCTGCTAGCATGTTTAGCTTATACAGCACGTTTATCTAGTTTTTGCTGAGCTTTGGCTCACGGTGTGGGATTTGAAATGTTTTTCAGGTACCGGTCACGCAGGTTGATTCGGAAGCGCCGGAGGAGCGAAAGATTTGTAATCTTCGTTTTGTTTGTTTTGAACCATGTATGTTTACATGTTAGCAGTGTTGGAACCACGTGTTATAAGCCTGAGGGCGATATATATACTTAAATGCATGCATGCTTTATTTTGAGAGTATAACACAGGGTTGGGTGTTATGTATAGTTGTTGTTGGGTGTTTCACGTGACCTGGAGTTTGGGGCGTGACATTTCTTCTCGGTCTCCTTACCAATTGACAAATTCTCTTTTTGCTTACTCTCATTATCAACTTCATTTTCTTTCAAAGACTCTCCTATTTCTAACACTGCTTTCTCTGCCTCTTTAACTCTAAAAGTCAGCTCGACTTCCCCATACTAGGCTACCCCTCAGTGCCAGGTTATATCATCACTTCAAATGGTCGAAACATGCCATTTGGTGTCAATTCCAGCTTCCTCTAACTCATCTAATGCCTCAAGGCACGCCAAGTCCTCCCACAGCTGTCTGATTTCTTCATCTTCTTCATCATTACCGTCGATAGGGGGAGGCATTTCTTCCTCATAGATGATAAAGATCGAAAAATTATTAAAACCATCTTCTATCAGATCCTGAATAAGGTCGTTGATCAGTAGTACCTCTGGACCGGACGACAGAATTATAATTGGCTTTGATTCTATTGCGGAGACTATGAATTTTGTGGGATCAAAATCTTCTACCCCTCCTTCAACAATATTCACATTCTGCTGAGCTGCGTGATTCGGCAAGGGATTGGTGGCTACATTCGACTTTCGAGCGGCAATAGGAAGGGGGATCACCTTGTTATCTATCAGATCTTAGATTTTATGCCCAAGCCTCATGCAATTGTTGGTTAAATGACCATGCCCCTTGTGGAAGGCACAGTGCTTGGCTGGATTATATTGGGGTGGCAAAGGATTTGGTGGCAGGGTCGATTTCAAAGATTTGAGAAGGCCTTTCTCAATAGAACTACTAAGGACAATGGAATGCGGGACTCCCAGAGGAGTGATTGTTCTTTTCGAAGTTCTTTGCTGACTAGATTGTTCGGGTTTTGGTTTTAGGGTGTTTTATTTGAAAACCTGATCATTAGAAATGTCGATGAAGACACGATTAAGGTCATTAGTGCATGGTTTCCTTACCCTTCGACTTGATCTAGCACTTTTCATTGCCCCTAATTTAATGAAACTTTTAGCTTTAACTCCCACATCAAGCAACTATTCAAAGGTGATAGAAGGATTTGTTAGCATCTTTATTGGCTTAGTTCTCCCTTCGCCGTAGGTCTATAATTTCCCTCATCATATCAGCCATGATCAATTTTGGGTCTACCATCGGCAATCTCAACTAATCTGTATGTCTTAGTCTTCCACTCGGAGATCTGGCCCAAGTGCGTATAGGTTCTTCTCTTCTCAGCGCTATTATCCTGGGTCTCTGAATTGAAAGGGCTCACATAAATCGGAAGACTCGTCAGCCGGGCCTAAACTCAAAATAACTCACTCTCGATCACAGATCGGGAGGACAAAAATTAATCCTAATTGGGGTGCTAACTATACAACAAGAACCATTGATAATTCAAGTTTAGCCCACTTGTGATTTTTTTTTGGCGAACTAGTCCCCAGCAGAGTCGCCAGAAAAACTACGGGTGTTTCTTTTCGTGGGATGGGGTGCACCAAATATCTATTATTTTTAGAAAAACATTCTTTTCTTCTTAAAATAGAAAATCTAAGATATCCGAGCACATTTTAAGAAAAATGGAGTCGTCACATGGCTTTTGAGAAAAACTAAGAAAAATAAAAAAGAAGGCTACAAGTCTTTTAGAAAACGTAACCAGAGAAAAATAGCATTTGGGGGCTAAGGTACGAAAAGGGAAGGTGTTAGGCACCCTTTTTGCCCAACTGTGAGGTTGGCATCTACTTTATCAATATTGGTTCTTATTGTAAACTTTTTAAAGGTAACATATACAGAACAGGAGGTTAAAGAGAGTTCAAACAAAAGCAAGCAAGGAAACAAAATCTTGACTATAATTCCTAGGGTCATGCAACTTGGTTGTTATTTCTTGATACGTCACACATATCGTTTTAGCAAAATAAAGCGAAAAACATGCGAATAAGCGATGAAACAAACAAATAAAGTTCTAAGGGTCATGAAACAATATTTTTGTCCCTAATATGCTATAAACAGGCTGTACAGAATAAACAGGAGATGCTAAAACATCATATTTAACCTACTAGACATGCAAAAAACTCACAGCTGTAGTAACGAATGTCGCGGCCGTGACCAAAATAGTCACAAAATATGCGGCCGTGACAAATATGGGATTACCGTGAGGAATAAAATGAAAAATCTCACGGCCGTGACGAATAAAAGTCGCGGCCATGGTTTTTAAGGGTAGAGAAAGGGTAAAAACATTGCACAAGTCTTAAAACACGCTCGAATAAATAGGATATGTAGAATAGAGACCATAACCTATTAACTCTAGGTTAGATCCACCATCCTTCATTCGCTATGCAAGCAATAACTCTCAAGAGAATATACAGGATATCAAAAATGTATAAAATAATGCTTAAAACATATTTTCATGTTACTGGCTTCACAAAACCTCACGGCCGTTGCTAAAGGATGTTGTGGCCATAACAAAAATGAAGGCAAACGTTGCGGCAATCATATTTTTAGAATCTCAGAACATGCAGATATGAAGTTGTACATAATGGAGATCATAACCCATTTGGTTTAAGCCAGATTTTTCATTCATTACCCAACAAAAACATAAACAGAGGTACAAAAAGAAGAAAATGCTAAACAGAGCGATGAAAGAATATTCAATCTTGAAATAAACATGCAACAGAGAGTTTTGAAAAGGGTTTTTATGCTTTTAACCTTAAAACAATGTCATGGCCGTAACAACAGGATGTGGCGGCTGTGAGTAAAAAAAGCATAAATGTACCAGCTCTTATAAAAAGTGCACGACCATGACTGTGGGTTTAACAAAACATACGGCCGTGACAATATAAGCTCACGACCGTCATATTCTAGAACCTCAAAAAGCTTTTGATGTGCTCAGTGTACTTGTGAGCATCGAAATAGAATGAAAACTAATTTAAATATACGAAACAGAAGGCTATGAATATACTGCTAGTGACAAAAACTTGAAGGAAACAAGTGTTTACATTGAAATGAATAATTAATAAGCAATAAAACAAGGAAAACCTTATCCACAACACCCTCGGGGGAAGAAGATGAGGGTTTAAGAAGATTCGTGGGATCCTAAGGTTACCTCGTGTGAATATCCACCTCGAATGACCCCTCGAATATGAGAACATGATACCTCTAAACCAATATATGTGCTCCAAGAACTCCTCCGAGACAAGCAAGAACATGAACGAGGCTCGAAAAGTATAAGATGGATTGGGAAATATCGAATGGGAAAGTATTTTGACAGAGTTTGGGCCTCCGGGTGTTTCTCTCTTCGTTTTTGCTTGTAATCGCTACCTATTTATAGGCAAGGTGAGCAACACAGTCCCCTTTAGGGATGCTGCCACCTGTCCAAAAAGGGATAAAAGTGATGGTCACTACCTTTTTGCTTATGTATAGTGACGACTGTTACCTTTATGGTGATGAAAAGGACAGCTATGACTTTCAAACATCGCAACCTGAATAAACAAGCAACGGTCGCGACAAAGAAAGTCACGACTTGGTTTAGGGTTTTCAAAAAGGGTACGACTGTGAGAGTAAGGATATAGCCTGCTCTAAGGTTTTCAAAAAGGTGGCGACCGTGAGGATGGGAATGTTACGGCCTGAAGGTTTTTAAGATTTTTCCTTGGGTTTTGAGCTATATTCGTGATTTTACTTACTTGGGAGTATCTTTGAGTATGATTCTCATACTTTCGTCATTGGAGCGCATTCGAGATGAGTACCTAAGATTTAGCTTGGTCAAATTAAGGTCTCTACACATGCCATTTGATGTCGATCCATGCTTCCTCCAACTCGTTTAAGGCCTCAAGACGGGCCAGATCCTCTCACAAATGCCTGATTTCTTCTTCCTTTTCGTCATTACCATTGGCAGGATGAGGAACTTCTTCTTCATGGATGGTAAAGATCAGGAAGTTATCAAAACCATCGTCAGTCAAATCCTGAATAAGGTCATTAATCAACAACACCTCCTGCCAAAATGGCAAATCTGCAACCGGCTTCAGTTTTGTCGCGGAGACTATGAATTTGGTGGGATCAAAACCTTTCAACCCTCTTTCAATGGCATTCACATTTTGCATGTTTACATGATTCGGCAGAGGGTTGGTGGTAACATTCGATTTCTGAACAGCAGTCGGTGAAGGAATTACCATGTTGTCTATCAAGTCTTGAATCTCATGCCGGAGCCTTATGCAATTGTTGGTTAAATGACCGTGCCCCTGGTGGAAGGCGTAGTACTAGGTAGGATTATATCTGAGCAGTAAAGGGTTTGAAGGGGGCTTGGCTTGAGGGGCTTTAGAAGATCCCTCTCGATCAATCGGCTCAAGATGGACGTCAAAGGTACAATGAGTTGAGTGAAAGTTCTCTTTTGGTTTCGGGGTTGATTTTGGGTAGCTGGCTAGACGAATGGGCTAGCTTGGTTCGGGGTGGGATTTAGTAGGCTCACTTCATAGCTTTGGTTCACTGCATTGATGGCATTATTCAGATTATTGGCATACGCTTTCAAACTATTCTTTTACTTCGTTCTCCCTCCTCAATATCCCCATATTGTAGTGTATCCTTTATATGTATCCTAGCTTCAAAAACTTGCTCAAATGTCATCAATGGCTGTGTGATCAGATACTTACAAAACTATAGCTGCAAATTCTTCACTACCATTCTCACTTGCTCCTTTTTAGTGGGTCGGTTTGTCATTTTTGCTGTCTTAGCCCTCCATCGAGTCAGATACTTAACGAAAGATCCTTTGGCTTCCTGCCGGGTGGTCTTGAGTTCTCGAGTGGTGACATCGAGCTAGATGTTGTAGTTATACTGGTTGACAAGTGTAGTAGCAATGTCCTCCCATGTTCTTATCTTCGCAGCATCCAAAGACAAAAACCATTTTTAAGCAGCTCTCGACAAGGACTGCTGGAAGAGCTGAGCTTTCAATTGATCACTGATCCCCATTGGCGATCAAGTTTCCACATACATCGTCAAATGGATTCTCAGATCCCCATTTCCATCAAATTTCTCCATATCGGGCATTTTAAACTTCTTGGGAAGCTTAGCGTCAGAGAACAAACGGAGTCCCTTGACATCTAACATATAGTCCTCAATTCCTCGGGCTTTTCTCAAAATCTTCTCTAATTTGTTGACCTTATAAGACAAGATCGATTCTGTCGTGGCTAGGCTTTGTGGGATTCCTGGCCGGATAGGTTATGCAACTGCTAGTTGGATCCCCTCGGGTCCAACATTCTCATCCCAAAGCTTATCTTCTACTCAGACCATTTTGTTGTCCATTTGGGAGAACTGGATTGGGGTCTACAGCCCAGGTCTATAATACCTGAATCTGAGCCTGACACTGAGTCTGGATCCTAGCCTGATTGGTCACTGTGGTGCTAACTCCCTTAATAGTCCGCTGTAATTCTAGAATCGCCCTCATCATGTATGCCATAGTTAATTCTTGGGTCTACCATCGGTAATCTCAACTGATCTACACGTCTGAGTCTTCCACTCGGAGATCGGGCCCAAGTGCGTATAGGTTTTTCTCTACTCGAAGCTATTATCCTGGGTCCCTGAACTAAAAGGGCTCATGTAAATCGAAAGACTTATTAGCTGAGCATAAACTCGAAACAACTCACTTTTGATGACAAATCGGGAGGACAAAAACTAATCCTTATCGAGGTGCTAACTATACAAACAAAAACATCAACAACAAAAAAATCACATAACCCTAGGAAATTTATTGATCCTAAAAGAAGGGATTTTAAGAAACTCTATGCACATGAAATGGCTGGTAGGTCTTCACTCAATGTACCTTCTGGATAGAGTCAAGAATATACCTCACAATGTCAAGAATGGTGCAAGGCATGGTCAAATGGTACACAATAACTATTTTTTCCACATCTGGAAGCATGTCACCAGAAAGCTTGTTGGCTTCCCCGACATAACCCCTAGACGGTAAACTGACTGGGTTATTGGGTAGGTAGAGCGGGGGTTTGAAAACCAAGCACACAGATATGCAAATGCAAATGTGAATACCGATGAAAAGTTTACAATAAGAACCATTGACTTTCAAGTTTAGCCCTCTTATGATTTTTTTTTGAAAAACTAGTCCCCAGTAGAGTCACCAGAAAAGCTGTGGGCGTTTTTCAGGTCTCGTGGGATGCACCGGATATCTATCATTTTTAGAAAAAAAAACATTCTTTTCTTTTCAAAACAAGAAAATCCAAGATTTCTGAGCATCCTTTTTAGAACTATCAAGAAAAAAAAAAAAGGTTGCGGGTCTTTTAAAAACGTAACCAGAGAAAAAGAGGACTCGGAGGCTAAGATACGAAAAGGGAAGGTGTTAGGCACCCTTTTCGCCTAATTGTGAGGTTGGCCTATACTTTGTCAATATTAGTTTTCATTGTAAACTTTTTAAAGGTAACATATACAGAACGGGAGGTTAAAAAGAGTTTAAACAAAAGCAAGCAACAAACCAAAATCCTAACTATGATTCCTAGGGTCATGCAATTTGCTTGTTATTTTTATATATGCCATCCATATCGTTTGAGTAAAATAAAGCGAAAAACATGTGAATAGGCGAAAAACGAACAAGTAAAGGTCTAA
The DNA here is from genome assembly GCA_032360265.1 of Heliamphora ciliata. NCBI lineage: Eukaryota > Viridiplantae > Streptophyta > Magnoliopsida > Ericales > Sarraceniaceae > Heliamphora > Heliamphora ciliata. Next base: position 2,572,016 of record JAUMHN010000019.1, on the reverse strand, counting down.
GGGTCATGCAACAATGTTTCTGCCCCTAACATGCTATGAATAGGCTGTACAAAATGAACAGAAGAGACTTAAACATCATATTTAAGCTACTAGACATGCCAAAAACTCACCGCCGTAGCAACAAATATTGTGACCGTGACAAAATAAGTCACAAAACATGCGGCTGTGACAAATACAAGGTTATCACGAATAACAAAATAAAAAAATCCTATGGTCGTGACAATTAAAAGTCGCGACTACGGTTTCTAAGGGTCCAAAAGGAGCATATTCAACTTACAAGGCCTAAAACAAATTCAAATAGACAGGATATGTAGGACAGAGACCATAACCCATTCGTTCTAGGCTAGACCTACCATCCTCCATCCTCTACAGTAATAATATTTCTAAAACATAATGTACAGGATATCAAAATGAACAACAGAATACTTAAAACACATTTTCATGTCACTAGCTTCACCAAACCTCACAACCGTAGCAAAATGATATGGCAGCAGTAACAAACATGAAGCAAAGAATGCGGCCGTCCTGTTTGTAGATGTACAAAATAGAGAGAAATGTGGTATATAGAATGAAGACGATGACCCATTTAATCTAGGCCGAATCTACTATCCATTTCCCATCAAGAACATGGACTATGATACAGAATATGAAAAATAGAATAAAGAGAAGAAAGACCTTAAAGATAAAGGGATAACGTAATGTTTTTAAAACGATTTTCATGCTTTTAGCCTTATAAGAACACCATGGTTGTGACAACATGATGTTGCGACTATGAGAAACAAAGGCAAAAAAAAAGTATCAGCCAAGTGTACAAAGCTCACGGACGTTACTGTAGGTTTAATAAAACACTCGGCCATGATATTAAAAGGTTGTGGCCGTCATGTTTGTATAATTATAGAGCATAGAGAATGAGTGGTGTATAAAATGGAGACCATGACCCATTTGATCTAGACCAGATCTACTATTCATTCCTCAATAAGAGCATGAATTAAAGTACAAAAATGAGAAAAGCAAAATAGAATGAGGAAAGGGGAGAATAACCTTGAATAAATGAATATCAGAGAGTTTTGAAAGGAGTTTTCATATTTTTAGTCTTGAAGCAGATGTCACGGCTGTAACAATAGAATGTTGTGGCCGTGAGTAAATAAGGCACCAATATATCGGCCTTGTGCATAAAGGTCATGACCGTGACTATAGGTTTAACAGATCATACGATAGTGATATTAGAAGGTTGCGGCGTCATGTTCCAGAACCTCAGAAAGCTTTTGAAGTGCTCAGTGTGCTTGTGAGCGTCGAAAGGAAGTCAAAACGACTGTAAACATGTGAAACAGAGAGTTATAAATAAACTATTGATAATGAAAACTTGAAGAAACAATGATTAATTCAAAATAAATAACGAATAAACAATAAAAACAATGGAAACCTTATCCACGATACCCTCGAGGGAAGAAAATGAGGGTTTATAGAAGAGTCGTGGATTCCTAAGGTTACCTCATGTGAATATCCACCTCAAATGCCCCCTCGGGGGTGAGAATAGTCTATCTCCAAGCCAATATGAGCTCTACGAACTCCTTCAACGGAAGAAAGTGTTAAGGTTGATATACTAAAAACTATGTTTTTAGTATTTAATTTTATTTTAATAAAATTAATTTTCTATTTTATGAGAATCTGTATGAGCAATGTATATATATTATTTCTTTAATGTTATGCATGGATGTCCGATATTCTGTATAGTATTTAATCTGGTGTGTAGAGTACGGTTTGCACATAGAAGATCAGATTTTGGGTTCTTGTAAAATATAAGTTTTGTGTTCACAGTTTAGATGGAAATGGACATAGCATCGGTACGACTATAACTCAGAGTTTTAGTAGGCCTGTCTTGGTTACAGGGAACAGATAATAGCGTCGTCTATTTTTTCGACTCTCTGTGCTAGTATACTTTGTATGTATTGAACGGGACATTTGAGGTAATTAATTTTATACTGACTATATAAATTAATTTACACCCCAAGGTTATTATAAATAGTGCTTATTCTCTTAATTCTGAAATAATTATTAATTTGTGTATATTTAATATTCGTTGTTTTGATTCATTAGAGGGTGCAATCTTATATGGGTCTATATTCTCGGTGAGTTGGATAGCGGTATTATTTATATGAAAAATATTAATTATTGACGGAATCCACGTCCCGAAAGATCAGCATTGACGATACCCTCTTAAGGAAGCTTGTAAGTTTTGACCGGGTTAAATCTTGCAGGTAGATTTAATTATCCAGCGGTCAAATAAGTTAAGTATAAGGGCTTAAGGATATCAAGATGCAAATTAAATTCAATTGTTAATAATTAAATTTAACTGGCGAGTATCGAAAATCTTAATGTGAGGAGAATTGGTAAGCATTTAATAACATGAGCTCAATGCTATATGGTCTTAAGATTATGGGTCAGAGTACAATTATAGTTCTTTAGTGGTGTGAACTGTAATTTAGTGTTTTATGAAAATTGTAGAAACCGCTACTGGTTTTCCATAATTGCAGATACCGCTATGAGGTTTGCTTAATTGCAGAAACCGCTGATATGTGTCTGTGTTCCTCTGAAAGTCTTACTCATAATTACTCTCCAGGTCCCTACTGTAGCCCAATATATACGCGGGTAGGCTGAACCAGTTTCATAACTTATCTTCTAAGACTAAAGCTATCTTAGTTCTACCGGTACGAGTTCTCAGAGGATTATAGCCCACATTATATCCGAAAATCGCATAAAAAAATACAGTAGAAAATCTTATAGGAGCTTCAACTCGGATTCAAATCGTAGTTAAAAGATTTAACCAATAAAAAGGTATTCTTTTAAATTAATTTCGGATGCACTGATTTTATTTTGATCATTCGTCATCAAAAGTTTTATCTGGAGCCCATTTTGGCGTTTGCCCGTCTAGTTAATTTTTTTCATTAATCGTTTGCAAAAAAAAAGATCTTGGCAGTCTAACCTCCAACAGTAAGACCATGAACAAGGTTTGAAAAGTGTAGAATGGATGGGGAAATATCGGGTGGGGGTGTATTTGGGCAGAGTCTGGACCTCCAAGTTCTTCCTCTCTCTATTATGCTTAGAAATGCCGCCTATTTATTGGCAAGGCGAGCAACACAGACCACCTCTGGGATGCTACCATCTGTCTGAAAATGGTTAATAGTGACGGCCGCTACCTTTTTACTTTTCTACAGTGATGACTGCTACCTTTATGGTGATGAAAGGATAGTCGCGACTTTTAAAAGTCGCAGCTAGGATAAAAAGATGTAGCCATGACAAAGGAAGTCACAGCCTGGTTTAGGGATTACAAAAAGGTCACGGTCGTGACATAAAAGTCACGGCCTGGATGTTGTTTGGTGGTTTTCTTGGGTTTTGAGCCATATTCATGATTTTGCTTGCTTGGGAGTATCTTTGAGCATGATTCTCATACTTTCATCATTGGAGCGCATTCGAGACGAGTGCCTAAGATTTTGGCTTGGTCAGATTGGGGTGTCTACAGATGTCAAGAGTGCTTTCTTGAATGGTGACCTTATAAAAGAAGCCTAAGTTGAACAGTCTAAAGGGTTTGTCGACCAATCTTTACCTAACCATGTTCTGAAACTGAGGAAAGCTCTATACGGCCTAAAACAGGCTTCCAGAGCTTGGTATGATAGGTTGACCTCATTTCTGTTAGAGAAAGGATTTTCTAGGGGTGACGTCGACAGAACTTTGTTCATTTGAACTCAGAACCATTACATTCTTATAGCTCAAATTTATGTCGATGACATAGTTTTCGGGTTTACTAATGGCTCGTTAGTAAAAGAATTTTTCACTGAAATGAGCAATGAATTTGAGATGAGCTTAATGAGCGAATTGAACTACTTTTTAGGTCTTCAGGTTAAACAAACTTCATCTGGTATGTTCATCTTTTAGTCTAAGTATGCTAGAAACCTTGTCAAGAAGTTTGCATTAGAAAATTCAAATCATGATAGAACTCCTATGAGTGTCACCACTAAGCTGTCAAAGGACGAGTCTGGCAAACCAGTTGACCGGACCATGTGTCATAGCATGATTGGTAGTCTGTTGTATTTGACTGCAAGTCGCCCTGACATTTCTTTTAGTGTTGGAGTTTGTGCTAAATATCAGACTTGTACCAAGGAGTCTCACCTTCAGGCTGTTAAACGTGTCATCAAATATGTGAATTGGACATCTGGGTATGGGATTTAGTTCACCTATGATACGACTGCTGACATCGTGGGTTTTTCTGATGCCGACTGGAAACAATCTTGTCTCATGGCACAGTAAAAAATAGAATGCCATATCCCTTTCTAATGCTGAAGCCAAGTATATAGCAACTGGGAGTGGCTGCACTTAGCTTCTATGGATAAAGCAGATGTTGTTTGACTATGGCTTTGAATAGGGATGAATGTGTTGTACTGTGACAACACTAGTGCGATTAATATCTCTGAGAACCCTGTTCAGCAATCTCAAACCAAGCATATTGATATTCGTCATCATTTTATTCAGGACCTTGTTGAGGAAGGTACGGTGGTTCTTGAGCACATCGATACTGAATTCCAAAGAGCCGATATTCTGACCAAATCCCTTGACCTTCTTTGATTCGAGTTCCTTAGGAAGACTCTTAGAGTCTGTCTAATTGTGTAATCTTTGTTCTTCTTTTAATAAAGAAAGGGGGGCCTGGGGAACTAATTGTTAAGTATTTAATACCAGATTGTATGTGTTAGAATCATTGTGATGTTTGTTGGCTTTAATCGAATGTGATCTTCCATCGTAATTAGTTTTCCATGATGGCCACGTCATATATCCAATGAAATGTATTCCGATTAGATTCTATTCCGTACACTCCTATCTTTAATCAGGATGTTAGGTTTGTCATTTTTCAGATTTAAAATGTGCCATAACTTTCTTTTCGTATCAGTTGACCTGAAACTGCATGAAATGACTTATGTTGACGTCTCTAATATGAACTTCAGGCTATAAGTCCTTCTGAATCTTGGACTTGTATTTTTTTCTGGTTGTTTAGAGGAAATGGCTACCTATGTAGACCTTGCATTCTTATGTGTACTAGTGTGGAGCTGCCTTGAGAAATGAGCCAAAATGTTCAAATATACCTAAGGAAATGGTTACCTATGCGCACCATGTCTTTTCATGTGTATTAGTGTGAAAGCCGCATTTGGTTGTATGAATCTTGATATGTATAGCCCTGGAAATGGCTACCTAAGCGAACCTTGCTTTCTCTTTTGTCTTGATGTGGCAGTCGCCAGTGGTCTCAATATCAACCTTGTTTTTCTTCTTGCTCATGGCCCACGATTAATGGGGAGTTTATCCAAAAAGTATCTTGGGCCAAATACAGTTTGAGCTCTTGTGGTTTCTGATTGTTTGATATATTTGAGTAACTCAGACTATGTTCACCTCTAAAGTCAATAAAACTTGATATTCTTGTTCACTGCATGCCACACACTCACCCGCTACATATAGAATTTGCTCTAAGTGTTTTTTCATGGCATATATGCTGGTTTCATCTTTGAAAATTGGTTGAAAATGTTGATTCCCTATGATTGACGTTGATACATCCGTACGTGTTTTTTGCACCCCGACAGGTATTTTGTTACTTAACCTTTGAGTTTCCCCTCTCTTGACAAAAATTGTTGTGTTTTTCAAGTCTATTTTTCTTATGTCATGTTGGTTTCGTGTTCCTTGGTTGGCCTTGAGAAGTTTTGGTCTCGTCACATATTCTTTTTATCTTCCAAAAGCTCATGTGCCTAACCGCTCAACAGACCGCTCGAGTGGTTTCTTGAGAGGTCCTTGTGACCTTTCTATTTTTTTTGTCTCATCTCTTGAACTGAAAGATGTGCATCACTGCTCGACAGACCGCTCGAGTGGTTCATCGAGCAGTCCTCTCAACCCCTCTGTCCCTTGTCTGTTACACACAGAGTAGTGTGGTACACCTCATCGCTCGGCAGACCGATCGAGCGGTCTTTCCAACCTCTCGGCTTCTCTGTCTCTACTTTGCACACTTGCACGTCACACTTAACCTCTCGAGCAGTTAACAGACTGATCAAGCGTTCTCAGCGTTTTGGGGGTTTATCTTCGCAACCCAAGGGTTTTTGGTTCATTCTTTCTTTTTCTCTTTCCCACCTCTCTCTCTATCTCTCTCTCTCCCACTCTCTCCCACGACTTAGCCTGGGGATCTTAGATCCTTCATCCCTTCAAGCTTGAATCTTTGGAGGCTCTCTTCCTTCCCTACGTGCTACGTCCCTCTTCCTTCCCTCTTTGTGTCGTTTTCTCTCCTAGTCTTTATATATATATATATATATATATATATATATATATATAGCTACATTCTCATGGTTGCATATTAGCCTTCGTTCTTTTTGCTAATTTTGGTACTTGTTTTGTTGTGTCTATGTGTGGTTCCCTCACACCCTCATGCCCGTCTTTGTTGCCTATGTTCAATCTTGCCCTAGTTTGGTTCATAGTGCTTAATCTCTTACCTCCTTAGGTTTCCTCCATTTCTGTGTCAGTGATGTGTTTGTGTTTCAATCTTGTTCTTATGGCCCCCAAGCGCGTCAAATGCACCACCCCTGTTCCCTTTCACAACCCACATAGTAGGTTTAAAGATAGGACTGCCCAGGTCAGGTTTCATCAGTCATTCGAGTCTCGTCCGGTTAAAATCGAGTGCAATGTGGTATTAAGTGATTTCCCTGAAAACCCATTTATTGCTACTTTCTTGCATTACAAATGGAATCTACTTCTCTCCTATGATTCTACCCAATCTGTTAATCTCTCCCTTATTTGGGAATTCTCCTGTAATTTGGAAGAGAAAAAGGATGATTATGAAGTCTTTACGTCTTATGTGCGGTAGGTTGATATCACCATCACTCTTGATGTGAGCGCTTTGTGATACCATTCATTATGGTCCTATTGCTTCTGTTTTGTGTGGTCAAGATCGCACCTGGTTTGCGAGTGCACTCCTTCCCCAACGTGATTTAACTCTTGAGTTTCGTCTTCTTCACCTGATCATTTGTGCAAATATCGATCCCAAAGGTCATACGTTAGAGATTTCTCAGCAGCAAGGGTATCTCATGTGGGAGATTTCCAACCGCAAGGTTGTCGATATGAGCCGTCTCATCTATCTAGCCATGACCCGCATTGTTGGCGGTAAGGCTACTTTTGGGCTTCCGTTTGGTTATCTTATCACTTGTGTTCTCCGATCCCTCAAGGTTCCTGAATTAGAGTCTGGTGATATTATTGACGCAATCCAACCTCTACCCAAGCCCATCTTTAACACCACACTTAGGCAAAGTGACTTGCACATTCCTAAAACCCAAAAATGTGGCAGGTACTTCCTCGGTAGCAAAAGCTGCATCTGAGGATGCTGAGCTTGGCTTGGATCCAAACACTAACCTTCTTGAGGGCGAGTTTCCACAGGGCCGTTTATCCCGTATTGAGGAGGAGATTAGCCTTCTCTGCGTGGATGTTCGCGAGGTGCACACGGCTCAACTGGCACTCCAAGAGGATGCTTGGGCGTTACGCAAGGAGCAGCAGGAGTTCTTTTCCTTCTTCTATTCTCGGTTTCCCTTTGCTTAGTTTTTGTGGATTTTTGTTGGCATTTTCTGTGTTAAACATGGGGAGAATTGGTTTTGGTCGATGTTAGATGATGATCCTTTTGATGATAGGATGAGATACTTTTGATGTTTTTGGGTACTGGTTGCACAATATGAATGAAAGGATGAGTTTTGGGTATCTCTATCTTTTGGTTTCACTGCCTATCTCTATCTTTCTATTTCACTGTCTCTTTGTGTTCTGATAATTGTGGATATGAATATGTTGTTGGCAATATGTATTGTGGATGTGGTTATGAGACTATGTCATTGTGAATTTGGATTTGCTTGATTGTTTGTCACAAAATTGCCAAAAAGAGGGAGATTGTTAGGCAATTCTTACTAGGTATTCCATTTAATATTTATTATGTTTTGGCAATTCTTGATAATATGTTAGATATTCCAGATATATTCATTTTGTAGGTGAAAGGTTGCTTGATGAAATTGCAGGTTATAGGTTTTTCAAAGTTGTTAATTGACTACAATTTATTCACAACCGCTCGATCGATCTTTTGAGAAAAACATCTTTAATTGTGTATTAGGGTTAGGGAGTAGTCACAGATTTTGTCATGTCTTTTAGGCAGCTTTCAGGAATATAGCGAGAATAGATGGGTGGATGCCGTGTTGGGAACTTTTGGCTTCAAGAAACTTATCAGATCGTTAGATGCAATCATAGAAGCTCTACAGCGATTCTTCAAGTAGACTTGATCAACAACACATTCGAGACTTGAGCGGATTTTCAAGTGAAGAAGACCGAAGGTGAATTTCGACGGCAGACGAGCACGGATTTATTGTACGAGAATTCGACAAGAAGATTTCTAGCAATAGGTTGAGGATCTAACTGGATTTTGTAAGAGTTTCTTGTAATCAAAACTTTTCTTATAGCGCTAGTCTTTGGGACTTGGATAAGTCCCGTGATTTTTACCCTATTGGGGTTTTCTACGTAAAAATCGAATGTCTTGTGTGTGAGGTTGTGGTTTATTTATTTTTACTCTTCTATTAATCCATACACGTAAATCAAACTACAAAAGGATTTTGTTTTGAAAAGACAAAATCATTTTTTCACTTGGGATCAAAATACGCTCCCCGTAAAGATGAAACGCTCTCAAATCCCAAGATTCATTACAAGAAAAAAGATTTTTGGTGAGAAATAAAACGATGATTTTTTTTTCTCTAACGATAACCTTTTGGCTAAAAAATTATATTTTCGTCATCAACACAAATCAATTTTGGATGAATTTTCATTTTTCTTGCAAAAAGTTACTCATTTATTGATGAAAAAAATATTTTGTCATAATGGGTGTTTATTTTACGATTTCCTCGCAAAAGACCATTAGTTATTGTTGACGATAATATTTTGTCTCAATATTTATTCTTTTGCCAAGAATTTTATTTTTCGTCACAAAATAATCTCCAATTATGAGCAATGATAATATTTCGTCACTAATTCGTATTTTTTTGTAACAAATTATATTTTGTCACAAATTATATTTTTTTGTGAGGAATTTTTTTGCACTTAATCATTTTATGTAAACTGTATTTTAATTTTTCTGTGACAAAATATTAATTGCTGACAATTTTATTTAATTTTTATCGACGAAAATTTTGTCGCAAATGACAAATTTTTAGCGAGAAATTCAATTTTTTGTGACAAAATGTCAATTTTTAAGTAAGAAAATATATTTTCGTCATGAGGTACTTTTTGCGACGATCCTATGATGATGAAAAGGGCGAGGACATGTTATCATCTCTAATTGTATTAGGGAGAAAATACATATATTTAAAGACAAAATTGATTTGTCATAAATGACTATTTTTTGTAGTGAATCATGCTATCAGGGTCAGAATTGCGACTGCAAGAACTAAAATGATGGTTGCATATCTAGGATTTCAATGTTGTAGCTACTATAAAAAAAATTGTGTTGGTGAATCTGTGAATTTACAAAACCCCAAACTTCATAATCGTTGCTCTGACTTCATCCAAACTCGAATTTCTATGAACTGTATGAATGTGTTTGAGCCTAATTAATTACTCAATTGGTTGGCTTTCAAAAGTCTTTGTACCTTTTCAGTTACCATTTTACTCTCAGAATATTAGAAAATGCATTATTTTTGTAAAACAATCATAACTAACTCGTTTTGAAATTGCATTATTTTTAAAATGACATCATTTTACATGCTTGAAAACCTATTTCAAAGTACTAAGGAATAGATAAAACGAATTTTGAAAAATAGAGAATTTTGAATATAAAATGATGGTTCGAAAGCAACTATTTTGTATTTTGTAGGTTGCTAGGGGCACTTTCGTCACTTTGCAATTTTTCATTCATTCTTGCCAAAGGTGATTAAAGGTCCACAAGGAGTTTTTGGGTGTTTTGAGGATTGTATACAACTCGCATGTACTCATTCATCATTGAGAGGCCTAGAAACCACTTCGAACTTATGTCTGGTCCAAATAGGGTGTCTAAAGTCATATTATAAAGTGTCTAAATTAGCCTGTGTTTGGACGAAAAAGCCTTGTTGCTTTTTTCGATGGTTTTTTCGTCTTTTATGAACTTTTTTTATATTTTGGTTTAAATATTTACTTTTCTGACTTTTTGTGATGAGAGAATTATAAAAAGTATAGCTAATTTTGAAAAAAATTCACTAAAGACAAAAAAATTAAAAATAAAACCAAAAATCTACTAAGTAGGCTTTTTTCGTCTTATATTAACTTTTTTGAGGTTTTAATAAAAAAAAAATTATTTTTCCGTTTTCTCATGACGAGAGGAATATAAAAAGTATACTCATTTAGATTAATGTTGACAAAAGTTCACTAAAGACGAAAAAAAGCCACAAAAAAAGCTAGTCCAAACAGGAACTTAGTTATTGTCAAAATCAGAAAACAATCTATTTCAGTAAGACTCTAATACTAAGCAGAAATCACAAAAATCATAAAATCCCATAAATGTAGTGGATGGGGAGATGGGTAATTTGGCCCGGGAGGCTGTGTGAAGCCTATGATCGCGCTAGCAAAATCGCAATACAGCTCTCCTCGGCCGAAGGTAAACGGCCTAGGGCGATGAGAAAGAAGGAGATGCGACTGATCAGCCACATCTTATGATTAGAAAGTGCGTGTAAAGGAAGGTGTGTGGAGTGACTCCAGATTCCTTGGCATTATATTATAACGGTCCCCACGCAGTTAGTTAGCCACGTAGCTCAACAGGAGTATAAAGGGAATAAACGAGAAAGGGAAAGGTACGCATTCGAGAATTGGTAATTGAGAGAGAAAGATTTTATGCTAGCTTTAGGGTTACTCCACTGGAGTTCTAACTTGACCATCTGAGAGAGCCCGCCGGAAAAAACTCCAGCTCCTTTTCTAATCGTTTCCTTCTTTTGTCTCAGGTCGGTCCACTGGATTTGGAGCTCATTTCAGGTGGAAACACCATCATTTGACGTCATATGTGGGAATCATTTTTATTTTTCGGTGGTGAATTCTGTCATGAATGGTGAGAACTAGATCAATGGCCGATGACATTAACTAGGACACAACCATTCTGCATCCCCAACAGGAAGGGGATGATCGTCCCATCAAGGAACAACTCCATCATTTGACGCAGGGTATTTTCCAATTAATTCAACAAAATCAGGAGTTATTGCAACATCTGAGGGAACGAGAGGAGAATGCCCTCCCACCTTGTCGAGTTTTGAATTCGGGGTGCCATTTCGCCTATCCAAAATATGACGAGGGTAGGGACGAGGCCCATGACCCGTTGCGTAGGGATGAGGAGGAGGTGGCTAGTGGCGTTAATCTCCCTCAGCCCCCAATTCGTGCACCGTAGATTGGAGAGCGGGCACACTCGGATAAAGAAGAGCCATCAGAGATGTCAACTGCTTGGGATGAACAGATACGAGAGGTGAAAGAGAAACTCAACCATGTGATGGAGGCAATGAGGGGTAAGACGCCCTCCACCCTAGCCGATCTCGTTCAAAAAATTGGTACACCTTTTATCCCAGCCATTATGGCCGTACCCTTACCCCCTAAGTTCAAGATGCCGTCTGTCGACGTGTTTCATGGGACGTCTGACCCGCTAGACCACTTGGACAATTATAATTCCATGATGTCCCTCTATACCATACCAAAAGAGATTATGTGTCGAGATTTTGCCACTTCTATGAGGGGCCCTGCAAGAATCTGGTTTATGAAGTTAATGTCCGATTCTATAGAATCTTTTGCTCAATTGAACAAGTTATTCTTCAGTCATTTTATCGGCAGGCAACGACATAGGAACCGGCAACCTATATGTTGAACATTAAGCAAGCAAAGGGGGAACGCCCTTCGCGATTAAGTAAATCGCTTTAATCGGGAGGCCTTCTAGGTGGATGAGGTGGATGGCAAGGTAGCCTTGATGGCCTTCATTGGCGGCCTATTGCCATCACGGTTCCTTTTCTCTTTATCAAAAACTCCCCCAGTAGATATGGCTGAGCTGATGCTTAAGGCCCAAAAGCATATGAATGCAGAGGATGCTGTAGATGCGAGGCGCACGAAGGATGGAGACGCGCTGCTCAGGACAGGAAAAAGGTCTAGGGAGATCGAACGGCGAACGATACCTGGAAGATCCGATCAGAATAGGAAATTGGAAGACTACTCCTATCGAAGATCCATTGGGATTAAGTACAAAAACATTACTCCCCTTGCTGCCCCACTAGAGCAGGTCTTGCTCCATATTAAGGGGGACCCGAACCTTAAGTGGCTAGGAAAATTGAGGGGCAATCTTGCAAAGCGGTCCAAAAGCAAATACTGTCACTTCTACAAAGACCACGGTCACGACACGAAGGATTGCTACGACCTAAGGGAACAGATTGAGAAGATGATCCGGCATGGGAAGTTGGACTGCTTCTTAGTCCATGCTCGACGGAGAAATGAAACCAAACCCTCAAAGGATGAACACCCCGGTCTTGACCAATCTAAAAAGCATGGTGACCTCCCTCGTTTGGAAATCAGGACTATCGTAAGAGGATTCGCAGGTGGTGGTGAGACTAGGTCAGCAAGAAAAACCCATACTAAGCGAATGAAGACGTGAGATGAGCATGAGTAGGTCGCGACACCCACCCGGAATGAGGGGACCTCTTGCCCTACTAAGAGGGTAGAGGAACATATCACCATCTCTTTTTCAGATAATGATAGCAAAGGGATTCAACACCACCATGATGATCCCATTGCCATCACCCTACTGATAGGTAATCATATCGTTTGAAGGGTCTTAGTAGATAATAGGAGTTCAGCAGATAACCTTTTTGCTGTGGCCTTTGACTAGATGGGTGTAGGTCAGGGACAGTTGCAGCCCATGATGTACCGTCTGGTCAATTTTGCTGGAGACCGAGTGTATCCGTTGGCATCCATCCAGTTACCTGTGATAATCGGGGATGGTCACCGCAAGCTCAGCAAAATGGTAACATTCTTGGTTGTAAACAGTCCTTCGGCTTATAATGTGATTCTTGGTCGAACTGCGTTAAACGATTTTAGGGCGATAACATCCACTTACCATCTCTTAGTTAAGTTCCCTACACCTCGAGGGTTGGGGTATACAAGGGGTGACAAGATTTCTGCTCGAGAATGCTATTATACTTCCCTCAAGGAGCACACTCGCAGGGAGGCTCTGAGCGTTAAGGAGATGGAGGTCTGAGATGAAAGCGAGCAGAAGTAGGCTAAGCCAGCTAAACCCCAAACGATAGTTCAGGTTCACGAGGCTGATCTAGCTAAAACGGTGCTGATCGGAACCCAGGTTGAAGAAGCTATAAAGCGCCAATTAGTAGATTTCTTAAGGGATCATAAGAGTGTGTTTGCATGGTCACACCAAGACATGCTAGGGATAGACCTCGCTGTTATGATCCATCGTTTGAATGTGTACCAAAAGGTACGGCTGGTGAAACAGAAGCAAAGAATTTTTACCCAGGAGCATAACCAGGCCGTCAATGAAGAGGTCAACAAGCTAAAGGCAGCAGGGTTCATCAAGGAGACTACCTACCCAAAATGGTTGGCAAATGTTGTTATGGTAAAAATGGCAAATGGAAAGTGGTGCATGTGCATTAATTTTACAGACCTCAACAAAGTTTGCCTTAAGGATAGCTACCCTCTGCCCCGAATTAATCTTTTGGTAGACTCAACTGCGAGGCATGAACTGCTCAGTTTTATGGATGCCTTTTCCGGCTATAACGAAATTCTTATGCATGTTCCTGACCAGGAGAAGGTAGCCTTCGTCACGTCTAAAGCATTATACTGCTACAAGGTCATGCCCTTCGGGCTCAAGAATGCTGGAGCTACTTACCAGCGATTGGTGAATTCGATGTTCGAAAAGCAAATTGGTAGAAACATGGAAGTAAACGTGGATGATATATTAGTTAAGATTCGAAGGGCAGATCAACATCTCGGTGACCTAGCAGAGGCATTCACTGTGTTGAGAAGGTATAGGATGAAGCTTAATCCAGCAAAGTGTGCCTTCGGGGTGTCCTTGGGGAAATTTTTGGGATATCTGGTCAGCCAGAGGAGCATCGAAGCCAATTCGAACAAGATAAGAGTGATTTTGGATATGGCATCACCCACAAATACCAAAGAGGTTCAAAGATTGGCGGGAAGAGTGGCCACCCTAAATCGATTTGTTTCCAAAGCAACTGACAAATGCTTACCATTCTTTAGAGTTTTGAGAAAGGCTTTTGTCTGGACCGAAGAATGTGAGTTAGCTTTCAATGAGCTGAAGAAGTATCTCACTGAGCCTCCACTACTTTCCAATCCCGCTCTGCACGAACCACTATATCTGTACTTAGCCATTTCTACAACAGCCGTTAGTTCATCTTTGATAAGGGACTTTTAAGGCCACCAGAAGCCAGTCTACTATGTCAGTAGGACATTCCGAGGTGCGGAGGCCCGGTATCCCAACCTAGAGAAGTTAGCACTTGCCCTGGTCATCTCGGCTAAGAAGCTCAGACTGTACTTTCAAGCCCATACAATAGTGGTTTTGATTGATCAGCCACTAAGAAAGGTGTTGCCAAAGCCAGAGGCCTCTGGAAGACTGATGCAATGAGCAATAGAGGTCGAACTGTTCGACATCGAGTATAAGCCACAAACATCGATGAAAGGACAAGCAGTAGTGGACTTCACTGCAAAGTTCACAAGCACAACACCGACATTGGAACCCCCACAAACCACCAGTGAAGATCCCAGCGGACTATCGCATCCGGAGAGCACCGACGCACAGCCAAGTGGTCATGATCAACAAGAGCAATATATATGGGCAGTTAAAGTGGACGGGTCAGCCAGGAAAGGGTCGGGAGGTGCTGGTTTGCTTTTAGAAACGCCATTAGGTGACATGCTCAAATTTATCCTACGATTTAATTTCATGTTGACTAACAATGAAGCCGAGTACGAGACCCTAGTTTGGGGAATCAAAGCTTCCAAAGTCTACGGAGTAGAGCAGGTTCATTTTTATGTAGATTCTCAATTAGTTGCTCACCAGGTCAACGGAGGGTACAAAATAAAACGAGAGCGACTTCAGCAGTACAATCTCCTTATTGACAGCCTATCCGAATAGCTTAAGTGGCTTAAGGTTTCCCAAATTCCTCGTGTAAAAAACGAGACAGCTAATTGACTTGCCTAACTTGCTTCCTCAAAGAAAATTGACCCAATCGGCAAGATAATGATCGAGGCAATCAACCACCCAAGCATAGGGGAGCATGGAATGCCATTTGAAGTTATGAAAACATTTGACATACCTTGGGCCCAACCGATTGTGAAGTAATTGGAAACTGGCGAGTTACCAGAGGACAAAAAAGAAGCCCAGAAACTGAAATTTCATGCTGCTCAGTACATCATCCTTAAGGGGTGCTGTATCGGAGAGGGTCAACCACCCCGTATTTGCAGTGTATTTCAAAACCAGAAGCCCTATATGTTCTACAGGAGACTCATGAGGATGCTTGCAGAAATCATTCGGAAGCTCGATCGTTAATGGGAAAGGTGATGCGAGTAGGCTACTACTGGCCTACACTAATTCTCGATGGCAAAGACTTTGTGAAGAAGTGCGATAAATGTCAGCGATGCGCAAACGTGACCAGGCAGCCACCTACTGAACTCACGGTCCCGACCAGCCCCTTGCCTTTCGCACAATGGGGTTTGGACATTGTAAGACCACTGCCCAGGGCACAAAAGCAAATGAAGTTATTGGTTGTCGCGATTGATTACTTCACGAAATGGGAGGAGGTGGAGCCTCTAGCAAAAATCACCAAAAAGAATGTCACTCACTTTGTATGGAAAGACATTATTTTTTGATTCGGAATCCCCAAAGCCCTAGTGACAGACAATGGAAAGTAGTTTGACAATAGAAATTTCAATGAGTTTTATGGTGATCTTGACATCTGGCTGTGCTATGCCTCCCCAGCTCATCCCCAATCTAATGGGCAGGTAGAGGTCATCAACCACTCTCTGCTCAAAATCTTCAAGACTAAGCTAGACAACACAAAGGGACAGTGGCTAGAAGAGCTCCCCAATGTACTCTGGGCTTATCGGACTACCGCTCGAACTCCCACTGGGGAAACCCCATATACGCTGACTTATGGCCAAGAGGCTGTTCTCCCGATCGAGATTGGCTGACCAGTTCCCGTATAAGCCAGTACGAACAAATGAAGAATGATGAGGAGTTAAGGGTTGATTTGGATCTGCTAGAGGAGATTCGGAACACATCAGCAGTACATGTGGCAACTTATCAGGAGAGGATGAGGCGGTATTATAACTCTCACATCAAGGAAAGGAGGTGCCCGAGGGATTTAGTGCTAAGAAAGGTAGTACTGGCCACCAAAAACCCATGAGATGGTAAACTGGGACCAAATTGGGAGAGACCTAATTACATAGTGAAACTTCAGTGTGATGAAGGAGCTTATAAGTTACAAACCATTTAAGGGAAGGATTTGACCCACTCTTGGAATGCTAAACACCTTAAGAGGTACTACCCGTAAAAGGCACATCGCCCATAATAAAAATAGCTTGTCAACATTATATGTATTCCTGATTTTGCTCAAGATTAATGAAAGTTATGAAGTTTTCTCTTCATCACCTGTGCAAGATGCTTGGTCCCTCTCTCGTCCCTAGGAAAGACTCAGGCAGATCAGGCCTTCTTTAGAAAAGTTAGCCTATGACCCAAGGGTCAGAAAAGCTCAGGCTGATCAGGCCTTCTCTGAAATGGTTAGCCTAAGGCCCAAGGGTCAGAAAGGCACAAGCTAATTAGGCCTTCTCCACAATGGTTAGCCTAAGGCCCAAGGGTTAGAGAGGCTCAGGCCGATCAGGCTTTCTCCACAACGGTTAGCCTAAGGCCTATGGGTCAGAAAGGCTTAAGCTACTCAAACCTTCTCTAAAATGGTTAACCTAAGGCCCAAGGGTCAGAAAGGCTCAAGCTAATCAGGCCTTCTCCTGAAAGGTTAGCCTAAGGCCTAAGGGTCAGAACGGCTCAGGCTGATCAGGCTTTCTCCAAAACGATTAGCCCAAGGGCCATGGGTTAGAAAGGCTCAGGTTGATCAGGCCATCTCCACAATCGTTAGCTTAAAGCCCAAGGGTTAGAAAGGCTAAGGCTGGTCAGGCCTTCTCCACAACAGTTAGCTTAAGGCTTAAGGGTCAGAAAGGCTCTGGCCACTCAGGCCTTCTCTAAATTGGTTAGCCTAAGGCCCAAGGGTCAGAAAGGCTCAGGTTGATCAGGCCTTCTCCAGAAAAGTTAGCCTAAGGCCCAAGGGTCAGAAAGGCTTAGGTTAATCAAGCCTTCTCCACAACGGTTAGCCTAGGGCTTAAGGGTCAGAAAGGCGTAAGCCACTCAGGCCTTCTCTAAAACGGTTAGCCTAAGGCCCAAGTGTTAGAAATGCTTAGGCTGATCATGCCTTCTAAAAAAAATTAGCCTAAGACCCAAGGGTCAGAAAGGCTCAGGCTGATCAACCCGTCTCGAGAAAGTTAGCCTAAGGCTTAAGGATCAGAAGAGCACAAGCTAATTAAGTCTTCTCCAAAATGGTTATCCTAAGGACCAAAGGTCAGAAAAAGCTTAGGCTGATCAGGCCTTCTCCACAACGATTAGCCTAAGGCCCAAGGGTCAGAAAGGCTTAGACTGATCAGGCCTTCCCCACAACTGTTAGCCTAAGACTTAAGGGTTAAAAAGGCTTAGGCCACTCAAGCCTTCTCCAAAACGGTTAGCCTAAGGCCAAAGGGTCAGAAAGGCTCAGGATAATCAGGCCTTCTCCAAAAAGTTAGCCTAAGGCCCAAGGTTCAGAAAGGCTCAGGCTGATCAGGCCTTCTCTAGAAAAGTTAGCCTAAGGTATAAGGTTCAGAAGAGCTCAAGCAGATCAGGTCCTCTCCAAAATGGTTAGCTTAAGGCCCAAGGGTCAGAAAAGCTCAGGCCACTCAAGCGTTCTCTAAAATGGTTAGACTAAGGCCCAAGGATCAGAAAGGCTCAAGATGATCAGGCATTCTCCAGAAAAGTTAGTTTAAAACCCAAGGGTCAGAAAGGATCAGGATGATCAGGCCTTCTTAAGAAAAGTTAGCCTAAGGCTTAATGGTCAGAAGGACACGAGTTGATTTAGCCATCTCCAAAATGGTTAGCCTAAGGCCCAAGAGTAAAAAAGGCTTAGGCCGATTAGACCTTCTTCCCAACGGTTAGCCTAAGGCCCAAGGGTCAGAAAGGCTTAGGCTAATCAGGCCTTCTCCGCAACGGTTAGCCTAAGGCCTAAGGTCAGAAAGGCTCAGGCCTTCTCCAAAATGATTAGTCTAAGGCTCAAGGGTTAAAAAGTCTCCGGTTGATTAGGCCTTCTCTAAAAAGCTTAGCCTAAGGCCTAAGGGTCAGAGAGGCTCAGGCTGATCAGGCCTTCTCCAAAAAAACTTATCCTCAGGCCTAAGGGTCAGAAAGTCTTTGGCTGATCAGGCCTTGCCCAAAAAAATTAGCCTAAAGCCTAAGGGTCAGAAAGACGTAGGATGATCAGGCCTTCTCCAAAACTGTTAGCCTAAGGCCCAAGCATTAAAAAGGCTCAGGTTGATCAGGCTTTCTCCACAACGATTAGCCTAAGGTCTTCTCCACAACGATTACAGTAAGGCTTAAGGATCAGAAAGGCACAGGCCACTCAAGCCTTCTCCAAAATGGTTAGCATGAGGCCTAAGGGTCAGAAAGGCTAAGGCTAATTAGGCCTTCTTTAGAAAGGATAGCCTAAGGCCCAAGGGTCAGAAAGGCTCAGGGTGATCAGGCCTGCTCTAGAAACGTTAGCCTAAGGCCCAAGGGTCAGAGAGGCTCAGGCTGAACAGGCGTTCTCCACAATGGTTAGCTTAAGGCCAAAGGGTCAGAAAGGCTCAGGCTACTTAGGCCTTCTCCAAAACAGTTAGCTTAAGGCCCAAGGGTCAACAAGGGTTAGGCTTATCAGGCCTTCTCCAAAATAGTTAGCCTAAGGCCCAAGGGTCAAAAAGGTTCAGGCTAATTAGGCCTTCTCCAAAATAGTTAGCCTAAGGCCCATGGGTCAGAAAGGTCCAGGCTATTTAGGCCTTCTTTAGAAAAGTTAGCCTAAAGCCTAAGGGTCAGAAGGGCTCAGGCTAATCAGACCTTCTCCAAAATGGTTAGCCTAAGGCCCAAGGGTCAGAAAGGTTCAAGTTGATTAGGCCTTCTCCAAAATGGTTAGCTTAAGGCCCATGGGTCAAAAAGGCTCAGGCTAATCAGGCCTTCTCCACAACGATTAGCCTAAGGCCCAAGCGTTAGAAAGGCTTTGGCCACTCAATCCTTCTCCAAAACGGTTAGCCTAAGGCCCATGGGCCAGAAAGGCTCAAGCTGATCAGGCTGATCAGGCTTTCTCTTGAAAAGTTAGCTTAAGGCTTATGGTTCAGAAGGGCATAAGCTGATTAGGCCTTCTCCAAAATGGTTAGCATAAGGCCCAAGGGTCAGAAAAGCTTAGGCTGATCAGGCCTTCTCAACAATGGTTAGCCTAAGGCCAAAGGGTCAGATAGGCTCAGGCTGATCAGGCCTTTTTGGAATTGGTTAGCCTAAGGGATAAGGGTCAGAAAGGTTCAGGCCACTCAGGCCTTTTCAAAAGTGGTTAGCTTAAGGCCCATGGGTCAAAAAGGCTCAGGCTGATCAGGCCTTCTTCAAAAAAGTTAGCCTAAGGCTTAAGGGTCCGATTAGGCCTTCTCCAAAAACGTTAGCCTAAGGCCTAAGGGTCCGGAAGGCTCAGGCTGGTCTGGCTTTCTCCAAAAAACTTAGCCTAAGGCCTACGGGTTAGAAAGGCTCCGGCTGATCATGCCTTCCCCAGAAAAATTAGCCTAAGGCCTACGGGTCAGAAACGCATAGACTGTTAGGCCTTCCCCAAAACACTTAGTCTAAGGCCTGAGGGTTATAAAGGCACAAGCCATTTAAGATTTAGAGTTTTGGTCTCAAACGGGCTAGGCCAGTCCAGGTGTGAGAATACAAATCATACAACCCTGGATAGAAAAAAATAAGTCACATATACAACAAGTACATTTCTATATGTAACAAGCCAAAATAAAACGATGTTCAAAGTCATCATCATCTAAAGAAGAAAAAGTTCAAAAATGTATCTCCAATGCCAAACCATGGGAAAATAAAATGTTTAGGACAGCACAGTACTGGAGTTAGAAATGAGAAGGGAAATGAGATGGTCAATCTTCAGCTGAAGGGTCAGAGGGCCTCTCTTCGATGTCCTGAGCAGGAGAACCAGCTATGGTAGAATCATCTTCCTCTTCTTCAGGTTGGATGATAGAAAAGTCCTGGTTGGGAAAAGCTTCTTAGGCTTGTTAATGGAATGTCTCGTATTCATGATCCCACTGCTCCGCCATTTACATCTTCATAGTGGCAAAGTCCATATGCTCAGTAATGCGGTTGGTAAGCAGCTTCTCTAGCTCCCCAGATGCCTTGAATTTGTCTAAAAAGGTAGCCTTTTTGTTGACATTCTAAAACTCCAACTCCCTGCATTTGAATTCTTGATCGAGTATCTTCTTGTGTCGAACACCCAGCTCCACTTGCATTTCCTTCTTGTTCTTGTGCAGTTCTTCAATGAACAACTTGCCTTTTTTAGCTCTGACTTCAGAAAGTTGTTCTCTTATTTTAGTGAATTGAGTTGTTCCTTCAACACTTTCATAGAGTTAGAGCCAGACTGTAGCCTCTTCTCGGCTGCCTTATAGGCCGTGTGGTATTCGTTCATACGGATGATAGAATGATGACCCAAATCTATGGCCTGAGGGACAAAACGATTATAAGTAAAGAAGGAGGAGCATGGCATTAATGTAGCGGTAAGAAGGAGGATTAACTTACTTTGGCCGCTTCCTAATGAAATCGGTCTCCTAAGGTATGAGGGGAAAAGGATCTCATAGCCTCATGATTGGTAAAAGGAATGGCGTTCTCAATCATCTTCAACCCTGATCCTCCCTCGATAAAGACGGATTCATCCTTATTATAACTAGGGCCGAGGGGAGAGGGAGGAGGCAAAGCAACTTCTTTCTCCCTGTGCAGTCGGGGACTAGTTTGTGAAGGGAGAAGGTCTTGATTGATTGGGATTTCCTCTAAAGAATTTCTTTCCTGAGAAGTGTCGGCCTTCTCAGTAGACGCACCCCTTTTTCTCTAGCGTAGATTTGATATTTGGGGATGCTTAGGAGGGGGAGCCTTAAAGCCGCCACTCCCCTACTCAGCACGTTTCTTCCTTAATTCTCTCAAGTGTTTGTGCACTTCTTTGTCGACTCTTCCCATTTTCCCTGCACAATGTGAAAGCAAATTCAGAGCAAACAAGATAATTTTGTAAGGGGGACGGGCTCCGGGATGCATACGGTGTTTCACCTTTGAGCTTAGAAGCTTCTTCAGCCTCAGTTGCACGAAATAAATTCAAGGCATCAAAAGAGGGTTCAGGGCCGAGAAGATACTCACTCAGGCTGTCAGTGGTGACCAGCACTACCCAGTCCCTATGTAATAACCCGAACTCAAGATACGAATAAAAATAATGAAAGAAAGAACATCTCAAAAGAAACGGAATCTCGAACCTAAGTTCGGTAAGAAGAATCGGCTCGACCGTTTAACCTTTTCGAGCCTGAGGCCCGGGAAAGAGGAGAAACCACACAAGCATATATTAAAATCCTAATGTTGAGGATAAGAATTCAAAGTTATAAGTCCAAGTCATTTAAGACAAGAGTTACGCTCGAAAAATCAAGAAACGAACCAATGTGAAAATACCTGAATTTTCTCATACAATTAAATAAAGAAAATTATTTTGATATGTATATATATATATATATACAAGCGGCCAACAACCTAGGAGAATGTGCCAAACTTGGTTGCCAAGTTTCCTTAACCTAGGTTAGTGAAAAGCAACCCAAGT
>JAUMHN010000019.1:2426714-2441695 GCA_032360265.1 Heliamphora ciliata | reverse complement strand
CACCCGGACTCCTGTAAAGACTATATTTTTGAGAAATAGAAGAAAGTTCAATTTCACAAGGACATCAAGGACACCAAAACTAGAACGACTGGAATTGGTCCATACTAACGTACGGGGACCATCTCAGCTATCTTCTTTAGGTGATTCACAATATTATGTCACTTTCATCGATGATGCTACTGGGAAGCTTTGACTTTATTTGTATAAAAATAAATAAAATGTATTTGGCATATTCAAAAATTTGAAAAAATTTGAAAGCCCTAGTTGAGAATGAAACAGGGTCAAAGTTGAAGTGTCTGAAGTTAGATAAAGGCTGTGAGTATTGCAATAGTGAATTTGAGAATTACTGTGCAGCAAATGGCATCAGAAGACTAATGACTGTTCCTATAAAGTCAAGACAGAATGGGGTGGCAAAACGCATAAACAGAACGATTCTGGAGCGTGCCATGAGTATGAGGTTGCATGCGATATCGTCAAAACAGTTATGGGCAGATGCAGTAAACACGGCAGCTTATCTGATCAACAGAAGACCTTTAGTACCTTTAAATAATGGACTGCTCGGGGAAGCGTTAACAAAAAAAGAGGTAACATTGACACATCAACGCACTTTTGGCTAATATCCTATGTTCATATTAAGGTTGATAAAAGAAGTAAACTTGACCCTAAATTTAGGAAAAGTGGCCTTGCTGCCTAAGAAACTGATAGCTACGGCAATAGAGTTTGGGATTAGGAAAATATGAATACTATTATGAGCATTGATGTTGTGTTCAATGAGTTTGATTCGTTCAAAAATAGATGGAATCAAAAGGAGATCACCACAAATGGATCAGATAGAGTTTGAAGGGACATCTGATAGAGTTTTAAAACCTTGGGATAAAAACATACCGTCAACTCCACAAACAAAACAAGAGACTCCTCTTAAGAGATTCATCAGAGTTGATAAACTTATAATGCGTCATTCCCTGTCTTTCAATTATTTGTTGCTAACAGATAGTGGTGACCCAGAGTGTTTCAAAGAAGCATTGCAAGTTGATAACAAGGAGGAATGGGAGCGTGCAACAGAGTACGAGGAGTCTTTTTCGTCAAATCAGACTTGCGACTTGGTACAGTTGCCCAAGGGCAAATCAGCTCTGCAGAACAAGTGGGTCTACAAATTAAAAGAAGAAACTGATGCCAGCAAGCGATAAGGCTTTACTGGTAGTCAAAAGGTTTTAATAGAAGTCGGGGATAGATTACACAAAAATCTTCTCCTGATATGAAGATTTCCACCATCAGATCAGTTTTGAGCATTGTGGTAGTGGAAAACCTACACCTGGAGCAATTGGATGTCAAAACTGCTTTCCTCCATGGGGATCTAGATGAGGATATCTACGTGGTGCATCCACAGGGATATGCAATGGAGGGATAGGAGAATCTGGTTTGCAAGCTCAATAGGAGCTTATATGGTTCAAAGCAGGCCCTGAGTCAGTGGTATAACAGGTTTGATACCTTTATGGAAGGTGCAGGGTTTAGTTGATGCCATGCGAACCACTGTTATTTTAAAAAATTCTCAACTCGTGTCTTATACTATTATTGTATGTTGATAACATACAGATTGCAAGGTCTAGCATGGATGGAAATGAGAATCTTAAAGCACAACTATCCAAGGAGTTTTCCATGAATAATCTAGGCGTAGTTAAACGGATTCTTGGCGTGAAGATTAGTCAGAACAGGGTGAACATAAAGCTATCTCCTACGTATAGTATGTTGAAAATGTGCTAAAACAGTTCAACATAGATGGTGCTAAGCCTGTTAGCACAGCTTTGGCAAGCCATTTTAGGCTTTTAAAGGAACATGGAGCAGTCAGTGAAGAAAAGAAGAAAAGCATGGCTAAGGTACCATACGCGCCAGTTGTAGGTAGCTTGATATACGCTATGACATGTAAGACTAGACATTTCTTGTGCAGTGGGAATTATGAGCAGGGTCATGTCCAAACCAGACAGGGTGCACTGAGAAGCGAAAAAGTGGATTGAGGTATAAGGATATTACATATTATGCATTGTGCTATAATGATTCAGAGCCTCGACTATAAGGGTACGTAGACATAGATTCAGACCTGGCGGGTGATATTGACAGCGGGAAAAGTAGTACCGGGTATATGTTTACTTTGGGTAGTGCAATAGTTAGTTGGGTATTCAGATTGTAGAAGATTGTGACTATCTCTACCATAGAGGCAAAATATATAGCAGCTACAAAGGCGTACAAGTTGTTATGGCTAAAGGATTTCTTGAAGGAGCTGGTTCAAGAACAAGACAAATGTCAGTTGTTTAGTGACAGTCAGAATGCAATATATCTAGCAAAGAACTCATCTTTCCATTCGAGGACCAAACATTCCAACATCAAGTATCAGTTCATTCAATCTCAGGTGGAAGAGAGGCAATTTAATCTGGAGACCTCGTTCGAACGATTTTTTTTCTTCATTCTCAACAGGAATGCGGTCTAGGGGGTCTATTAAAGGGCTTTGAGGTTGGTACTATGCACGATCAAGTCTTTGTTCCTCTCTCTCATCCTCTTTACGTTGAGGATACAATGGTTTTTCCTCAGACATAGCCTAGTCAATTGGGATACCGAAGCACTCTTGGTCACAAACTTGGTCTTACCGGTCTTACCATCAGGAATATACTTCAAGGAGAAAGTTTCTTGGGATGGGGTGTTAAAGATTACAGCAAAGATTGGTTGGGTGAAAGCATCATTATCTTTCCATGTTTGGCAGATTTACTAATTTCAGAAGTACTTTGTCTAGTCTCCTAACTTATTATACGTCAGTGCTTACCATCCCTATTTTAGTGGCTAAAAATTTTGAGAAACTGCAACGGGACTTCTTAGGGAAGGAATTGGAAAAGGATTCAAATGCCATTTAATTAGGTGGGATCTTAACTGTTCTTATGCGAAGGAAGGAGGTATTTGGCATTAGGAAACTTGTTACCTCTAATTGTTCCCTTTTGGAGGAAGGTGTTTTCCTACAAGTATAGTTCCCTATGAGGAGATTTGGGTACTCCTGAAGCTCGTATGGAAAAAGCTTTTGGAAGGGCATTAGTAAAAATTGTGATGAGCTCAAAGCATATTTATTTTGAGAATGGAAGTGGAGACCTAATTAGTTTTTGGTCTGAAAATTGGCGTGTTGATGATGCTCTTTGTTTCGTGCCATTTTCTCCTTGACAAGGAATAAAGATTTTTGGTTGTAGACTATGCTCAAATGGCCTTTGGTTATTGCTTATGTGATATTAGATTGAGAAGAAATGCGCAAGATTGAAAGTTGGACTATTGGTTAAATCTTCTTGGCGTTTTATGCAGTCATAAAGCGGAAGGAGGAGTAAATTCCATTAAGTGGAAAGGGGATCAAAGTGGGAGATTTAGTATTAAGTCGTACATTGTGGGTAGTAGATCATCTTTTCTAAGGAGAAATGTTTGAAAGGTGAAAGATCCATTTAAGGTGGCATTCTTCAGTTGGTTTGCTGCACATAGAAAGATACTATTGATAATTTAATTCGTGGGGGCCGATACTAACTCTAACTGTATGTAATATGTATAAAAAGGAGGGAGAGTCTATTTCATAGCTTCTTATCCATTGCGAGTTTGCTAAGATGTTGTAGAGGTTTAATTTAATACTTTTTGGTGTTGATTGGGTTTTTGAGAAGAAAGTGATTGTTGCATTGCAAAGTTAGAAGGGGGTAGGGTAGCTAGAAGTAGAATAAAGGTGTGGCCTTTGGCTCTATTGTGCTTGATGGGGTTGATTTGATTGGAGCACAATAAAAATATTATAATGGTGTTGAGGCATTGCCGTATAGGCTGAAGGTCGTGCTACTGGTTAATATGTAGAGTTAGATGTCTAAGAGAGGTGCATCTTCAGTGAGTGATACTTTTAGCTTTGTATAATCTATAATTTTTCCACGTTCCTTGTGAGTTGTGATTGTAAAGGATTTTGTCCGATAGCTATTTTTTTGTGGGAGTCCCATTTCATTCTACCCTCTCTTTTGTAAGGGATCATTTCCTCTCTTATACGGTTGGCATTCCCTTAGTACCGTTTATAATAGAATTTTTTACTTACCAAAAAAAAGAGAGAAATGTCTCAATGAACAATGCAAAACCATCTAAAGAGTTAATGAATTTAGGTGTCGTAGCCCGCACATGTAGGCCATGCAGTAATAAGAGTGAACCTGGGATGAAGCGTAAACTGGTTCGAATCATATCGGCTCTTAGGCATAAACTGAGACATTTGGTTTGTAGGCAATTGTAGATATCTGTAGATATACCCCTGAGGAGTGGTTCCAATGTGGCTCTTCCTTGGCGAGGTTCCTTCATCACCAAAAAAAATTAGGTGTCATACCAACATCACCACTATCGACAATAGTCAATATTATAGGTTCCCTCATGCCCCTCCATAAGAACACCCCTTCTCTCTAGACGGACAAACTCAAAACCATGGAAAAGTTCTTGATGTACCCAACCATGATTGCACTGGTTAGCTGTGATGGATATTCTAATCATGTGACAAGAATATGAATAAATCCAAGCATTTAGAAAATGAAATTTGGTAGCAATTGTTTTAAGCAGTAAAAAGTTTTACTCCTTACTAGAAGCAATTTCCTCCGTACTAATACAATTTGTGTTTAGATATTTACATGAATAAGCAACGCGTTGTTGTGTCTCTTTGTCTATCTGTTACTTCCAGTATTCTATCCCAACAGCCAATTCATGGGTTGCATTAATTACATAATAAAAATAGTGAGAACCATTATGCTGCAGTCTCAATAATTTCATATTTGAAATTCATTCTCCAAATATGTTCAGATTACATACGATAGGAACATAAAATCCCAGCAAGAAGGTTTCAATGAATACCTAGTTTTGAATCTGCCTCATCCTTTTTCTCTGTTGCGGCATCTGTACCTTCAGAAAGCTCCAATTGCTTTCCAAAGTACTCAAACCCTTCTAGAAGATCTGATGTGACCTCCCCCACAGAGCTTGATTCTAAAGTTGTATCCATCGTGGCTTCCTCAAAATCTAGTTCATGAACTTCAACCCTTGTTTCAATATCTAACACCGCACTACCAGAATATTGTATATCAATTTCCAAGACCCATACTTCATTCATGTCCGATGGAAGAACCCTCATACCATTAATATATGGGGGGCGATTCCCAAGATCTATGCCCGTACAGGTGATTTCACCTATGTAACTGGGAGTCCTCATATTGGGCAGTGTTCTCTATTACAAGAAAGAAAAATGAGTGTCAGGGTCATACACACATTTCCTAAACACAAAACATGGGCACATACCACATTTAATAAATCATAGATATGCATATTAATGTAGTTCATCTGCTACCAAACAGTTTTCTAGATAGAACACACGCACAAAATAATTATACCATTCAATCCTTCATAATCATAAATTAGTCACTCCAGGCCCTGACCTGTGAGGAAAATTTCAAAATATTCCATTCATACGATTACCCCATAGAAAAGTTAGAATGATATATGCCTACTAATCAAGTCACTTGGCACCAGGCCTAGTGTCACACGTTGGCCTTACGGAATAGGCACGACGTGTGTGGCACTAGTTGACTTCCTGTGGTTTAAAGAAAGGAGAAGGTCAATAAAAAAAAATTTTAAAAAAAAGGAGATACTAACTAATCAAAGGTCCAACTTAAGACTCCTCTTGATAGCCCATCAAGCAAAGGAGATGTTTGCCAACCCAAGCAAACAATAGCAAGTCAGTATGTGGGCTAAATGGTTGGAAGCAAGCCAATAATCCAACAAGCAACAAGCACAATATGCACAATAAAATGGAGCTCAAAAATTGCGCAAATAAAGTACTTTCATTAATATAAAAGGAGTATTACAATGCTTAAGCAAAAGTACAAGAGGTGACAAGCAAATGTGCACACAAAACCCTAGCACTAGTAGACAAGGGATGACTCTCACCTGAGTAACCCTCCTCTCTTACTCTTGTCTTGGGAGCTACTCTCCCTATGTTTCGGTTCAGCATAGACCCTCCTCTCTTACTCTTGCCTCTGAAGTTACTATCTAGCCCATGGCTTCAATCCCTCAAGTAAGAAGAAGAGCTTATCCTTCTATGACATGTCTCTAATGTCAAGGGTAGGTGGTACTTGATCTTGATGGCCAGCTTGTTGAGTGCCGGTAATCCCCTAGGCACTTTGGGGCGGGCTTGAAGCACAAAAAAGAGTTTCCAGGGTTTCCATGCCGGAATGGGAGCCCCATGGACGGTGTCAACCAGTAGGAGTGCCAACATTGCGCACTAAACTCGAGGGCAGAGGTTTTGGATACGTACATGGTTGCCCCGCGTGCTATCACTCTTATTTGAGTGTCCTAGCCCAATTTAGGCTATCGAGACACCACCAAAGGCCTCGTGTGCCAACCTGCTTGCATGTGCATAGATTTGGCCATGCTTGTGGGGGTTCACTAGCCAAGACGTGTGGCATAGAGGCAATGGCGCACTAAAACGCTATTAGAGGACACATGCAGCCATGAAATGAGTCAGGCACATCAATGCTTAGCAAATGGAATGGTGTAATGCATTTGTGGCCTAAGGATCATAGTTGCGTTGCTCGTGTGACACGTCGGTGCAACGCTAAGGGTGCAGAATGGCCCAAGGCAGATTTAGCACGCGCGTGTACATGAGGATTGCACCGTTGGCACGAGAGTGGCGCTCAGTGTTGTGCGGAGGCATAAGGCACCTCGTAACTATCTGAGGCATGCTACAGCAACCCAATACACATCAGAAGCTTGTCAGTTAGTCAGACCTCAAAGTTAGATGAACATGAAACCTCAGTTGGGCAAGTGCCTTGCTCGGTGTCGAGCTCGGTGCAAGGAAGCAACTATTGTCATTCGGCTTGCAACTTGGGACGTCAGGTTTTGAAGTCGCGTCCGTGTTATACATGGCTTCAATGAGAGGAGTTTATTCTGGGTAATATATGGCTTCCATGATGGGAGTTTATTCTTGCTTGACACTGCATGGGCTCTAAAAAGAAAAATTGAAGAACAGGTGAATGAAACAAACTCAGGTGGTCAGAGAAAATAGAAGACTCGGGCGTGGTCGAATTCGAATGCCTCACGGGGTTCTGTTCCGTTGCGTTAAAAAGATTCGCCTCGTGACAACTGGTATATCCTCAAAAGGCTTGATGTTTGTTGATGTCAAGTTGAATGGGAAGCACATATGAGTCTTAGTTCACATGGGTGCCACCAACAATTTTGTTGTTGGCACTGAAGTGGAGAGACTATAGCTGTCTTTGGAAAGAGACTCTAGCCACATCAAAGCAGTGAATTCAGCAGCACAACCATCCATGGGGTTGCTAGGCACCTGCCTTTCAAGGTGAGCTCATGGGAAGGCAAGGTAGACTTCCTAGCTATCCCAATGGATGATATTTTTTGAGGTGCACTAAAATGGTGGTCATGCCCATTGCTAATTCTGTGTGTGATAGGAGACAAGCCATGTATGATCCCTACAATGACCACGAACAATAGTGAGCATTTCATCTCTACTATGCAACTCAAAAGGTGAGACCAACAAGTTGGCACTATCACACGTTGGCCTTGCGAAATAGGTACGACATGTGTGGCACTAGTCAAGACTCCTTTTAGTAGCTCACAGGAGATGTTTGCCAAGCCAAAAAAAAATATAGCAAATCAGTATGTGGGCCAAGTAAGCCAATAATCGAACAAGCAACAAACACGATATGCACAACAAAATGAAGCTCAAGATTTGCACAAATAAAGCAATTTCATTAATAAGAAAAGAGCATTACGAGGCTTAAGCAAAAGTATTAAGAGGCGACAAACAAAGGTGTGCACAAAACCCTAGCACTAGTAGACAAGGGATGACTCTCACTGAGTAACCCTCCTCTTTTACTCTTGTCTTCGGAGCTATAGTTTCTATGTTTGGGTTCAACATAGTCCGTAACGCATTCTACAGCTGCATGTGCACAAAGGTTAGGTCTTAAACTCGTTGCCTCTAAAGTTTCTGTCTAGCCCATGGCTTTAGTCCCTCAAGAAAGAAGAGCTTATCTTTCTCCGACATGTCTCTGCTGTCAAGCATAAGAGCAAAGAATTATTTAACATATTCTCGAATAGTGCCGATGTGCTTGAGATCCCGCAGTGGACGTCAGGAATTATACTAAACATTTTCTGGGAAGAATTGGAGTTTGAGCTCATCCTTGAGCCTATTCCAATTATCAATACTGCATAGGTCTCATTGCATTCATCATATAAGGTGTGCCACCATAATTTGGCATCCTTGACAAATACATGGTAGCCATTGTCACCATGCTCTCCTTAGAATCAGCTTTCACAGCTTTCAAGTAATGCTCCATATCAAAAAGGAAGTTGTCTAACTCCTTGGCATCCCTAGCACCACCGTAGGAACGTAGCTCTGGCACACAAGCCTTGGAAAATTCAAAAAAACCACCCAATGGTGCATTGCCCATGGAATATCCTCCAATTCAAGCCTAAGTTCAGTCACAACATCCTCTCAGTCCTGACCTTGAGAATGCCCACGTGATTGCTCAAGATCAAATACCCGTTGCTTCAGATTAGCTAAAGAGCCTAAAAAGCCTTCCATGCTATCCATGCGTTGCTCCAACTGCTCAATCTTCTCCTATTGAACCATGTTTCTTCCCCTTGTCTTCTTCCGTAGGAAGCAACAACAATTCTTGGTGAAGTGGAAGGCCTTGGTGATGATGAAATTGGTTAGGAAAGAGAAGTGGGAAGTCCCAAGGGCAAAGCAAACCCATGAGTGGGGTAGCTGATTCATCTTTCTTCCAAAGGCCATTCAAGTGGTGGGCAACATCAATCCAAGAGCTATGGAATCAAAGGAAAGGCCCCACAGCATGGTGCCAACAAGCTGCATGGTACCATTTCTTGCTTCCTATGCAACGTGCCACATAAGATAGCTGATTGTCCACAAAAGTGTGCCTTGAATGCCCTAACATCCCTAACATCCTTACCTGATAATGCTTCTTAGAGTAGTGGAAGTGAAAGTGACCCACAGCAAGACACTCAGTCAAGGCAAAGTGGCAAGGGCTCCAAAACTAGTGGCTTAAGGATGGATGCTTTCTAGATGATAAATGTCACTGAGAAAGGAACTAACCGCACGGGAAGGAAGGATGCTAAGAGTTACAAGCCCCCACCCCCCAAGCAGTTGGTGCCTCATAAGGAAGAAGACAAGGGGAAGAAGCCTGGTTCACCGGGAGAGGATTGAGTAGTTGGAGCAACGCATGGATAGCATAGAAGGCTTTTTAGGCTCTTTGGCTAATCTGGAGCAACATGTATTCGATGCTGAGCAATCACATGGGCATTCACAAGTTCAGGAATGGGAGGATGTTGGGACTGAACTCAGGCTTGAATTGGAGGATATTACTGGCCGTCTAACATGTTGACAAGGGCCATGGGCAACTCACCGGTGGGTGGTTTCTCAGAATTCTCGAAGGCTCAGTGTGCTAGAGTCGTGCTCCTATAGTGGTGCTAGGGATGCTAAGGAGTAAGACAACTACCCCTTTGATATGGAGCAATATTTCAAAGCTATGAAAAGCTTATTCAAAGGAGAGCAAAGTGACAATGGCTACCATGTATTTTCTGAGGATGCCAAATTGTGATGACGCACCTTATATGATTAAATGCAACAAGGCCTATGCAGTATTGATACTTGGAATAAGCTCAAGGATGAGCTCAAATTCACTGCTTCCCAGAGAATATTGAGTAAAATGCCCTACGTGCATTACAAGATCTCAAGCACAATGACACTATTCGAAATATGTCAACCGATTCTCTTCTCTTATTCTTGACATTAGAGACATGTCAGAGAAGAACAAGCTCTTCTTCTTCCTTGAGGGACTGAAGCCATGGGCTAGATAGGAACATCAGAAGCAACAGATTCAAGATCTAACCTGTGCACAGGTAGCTACACAATGCGAGACGGATTATGCTGAAGCCAAACATAGGGAGAGTAGATCCCAAGACAAGAGTCGGAAAGGAGGGTCACTCATGTGAGAAACATCCCTTGTTTACTAGTGCTACGGTTTTGTAAGCACCTCTACTTGTCACCTCTTGTACTTTTTCTTAGGCCTTGTAATGCTTCTTTTATATTAATAAAAGTGCGTTATTTGTTCAAATCTTGAGCTCCATTTTGTTATGCATATTAAGTTTGTTGCTTGTTGGATTATTGGCTTGCTTGGCTCACATACTGACTTGCTATTGTTTGCTTAGCTTGGCAAACAACTCATTTGAGCTTGGCAGGCTATAAAGAGGAGTCTTGACTAGCGCCACACGCGTCGTGCCTATTCAGCAAGGCCAACGTGTGACACATAGTCATGCCCAAGCTCAACCCGAAATGAAATGGCCAATCTAGTTCAAACTCTTCTTTGACAACCACTCAAAGCCTAAGATCAGCCTGTTTTCTTTTACATGCTTCAGTTTGACCAGAACTAAATGATTCCGTACTTCTCATTGGGTTGTACCGAACCCATGTTGCAACATTTACCATCTCTGAGAAAATGACTAAATAAATAGTTGTGGTTAAAAATTATATTTTAAATACCAAAATTTCTTAGTAGCATTTCCACAAACATGCCATGAACACCACACATCTCTCCTCATTGGAGAATTTTGTAAATGCTTCAATGTTAATCTATGTAAATATCTAAGAAATTTCAATGTAAAAAGTTCTTCGAAATCAAGAAATATACGACATTTAGGGTTGTAAAGCAAGACATGTATGAATGATCACCCTTGGCATTTTATGTTGGAACAAGCATTGCCTATGAACTTACAAAGCTAAGAGAAAGCCTTTGTCTTGACTTCAAGGAAATAAAGCAATGAAAATGGTATGGAAAATTTCTTTAATAATAAAATATGGATACAAGAAGATATAGATATGTGAATTTCTAATGGTGATATACAAATTATTGGGCAAACTTATTCCCGGTTAAACATATTTGGACTAAGCTAGACATAGCTTGAGTGCAGCCCAAACCCAACTTCAGGCCAGGAAATCTGACCAAGCTCATAGAAGTCACCTCAGTCCAAGCACTAGGTCCTGAATATTGCTGCTGGTTGGGTTTCGAGCTAGCTTAACCCAGTTGAGAGTCCTAGCTTTATGTCTAATGCCCCAGTATCCAAGAATGCCTAGCTAGTGAATGTTTTGGGCTATTAACAAACATATGTGAGCTTGCATCTCTTACTAGTAACAACACGTTTTATAGCTGAACGTTGGCAAAGTAGACGACATCCATTTCCATTTGGGATGGGCATGCCAAACTGTTATCAAAGTTGGACTTGGCTTACATCGTGCGACCCATGTTAGGAAAGCCTTTGCATCCTTAGTGCACCCAGCCAACGAACGGTGACTTGAGATGGTTGGGTTGGCTGGGTGCATCGTGGGAACCACTGACCCCAAGAGGACATGTGGTCCTATGGGAGGTGAATGTAATGCCACAGGATCCCACATCACCTGGGTAGAGAATGCTTTTCCGCTAAATATTTAAGCATGAATCCATTACTACTAGTAACACATTTTACAGCCAGGATCATTTGGGAAAATGTATCGGTATCGTTCAGGATGGGCATTGCATTATTGCCTAAATATGGAAATTGTTGAGCCCACATGGATTTTCCTTCAGGAACTACAAGCACGAAAACAATATAAATATGTGAGTGACAGTTGAACAAGTGAGAAAAGCAAAGCAGGCTTCACCTATCACAACATACAACATGCAACCATGCCTTAAAAATGCACAAAAATAAACCCCATAATCGCCATTCGTGCAATATTACAAACCTGAACCCTCGCTTGCATAAAATTTGTCATCTGTTTATTATGTTTGGCATCAAAAAACAAGCGTGATATTATCAAATTCCAACAGAGTGTTCCTTCATCACCACCAATTCTGTCATCAAAATCTGCCTCAGATAATACAGAGGTATGACTCCTGCTGCCAGAGTGAGATAATGTTGATGGTGATGGACTCATTTTGTCCTCTGCAGAAAAGTTAGGTGTCTCTCCTGCCGGAGCAGTCTTTATCGCACCAGTGGCCAAACCCGAATCTTGAAATGAATGATATTTCTCATTGATCTTTCTCTCTTCACAGCCTGATGTCACAGTCCAGCTTGTCTTATTTTCTACACCACTCTTAGACGCCTTCTTTGCAAGTTTTTTCAGAAAGTGCCAAACCTTTGACGAGGAACCATCAACCTTAACTGACCTGTCTAAGGGTTCAGCATTGAAACCCACAGAGGGTTTCATAAAAGAAGGATATCCTGTATTTAAGATTGTCAGGTAACTCTGAAAATCTAGATACAACTTGGAAAACCACTTGAGTTTATCTTTATCATTACAAGAAGCAAGACGGAGGGCTTTACACCATGATTCCTTCTCCCAAGATGTCTCAAGATATATGTAAATAGTTTTACTTCCGTTGTATAACACTGAGGTCTTGCTCTCCAGCAAAATTGGGTATTTTTTGGCCCTGCAATAGTTTGGAAATGATTAAACAATATTTATGTTAATTCATCAATTGTCCCAAAATATTAAATTATTAGGAAATATGCCCAACAATGTATATGAAGCTAACACTACGCCTCACGTGTGACCTCATCATGCACGTCGAGAGACAAACGAATAGAGTTAACAAGGTGCAAAAAGAGAGGGAGAATACAGTGAATCATATCAAGACTAAAGAGCTCTAGTTTTAGATCCCAGGTCTCACTTAGATACATACCCGCACAGACACCCGTTCTCGAATCCCCAAATTCATGCAACATACGACACTAGAACACAACAAAATCTTCATATTTTTTAATATTTCTTTTATTATCTAGGGTAAATGCTGTTTACAAGATTTCATTGAGCATTTCATGTATAATATCACAGCGTATACATAATTCTATAATAAACTCGAATTACTAAATTTTCTTTCTAGATGAATGTTTAATTAAAAATGTCAAACACATATCTCATACTTTTATTCAAGTGTCGAGTGTCCGACATGAGTATTTTATACATTTAGAAGAGTTCATATAACATAGAACAACACAAATTGACATGCACTACAACCAATGGCCCATGACTCTTGATCATGTTCAAAAAAAATTTGAAACTACTAAACAACCCTAACAGCCTGACCTATGACATGTTAAAAGATATTTAAAATCGACAACATTTATACCTCCCTACAACAAGGTTCTAAAATATCGGCCAATACAATACATAATGGGATTTTGGGTCTCCTATACTGATATTTACTGGTATTTTAGCCGGTGCAGCCCAATATCAGTCAATACATGGCAGTATTATCGATACTAATACGTATTCTCATACTGAGATTTAGATTTCTGCCTGCAAATAAACAAGAATCAAGACTACTAAGGCCAAAACTCGACTGCACGGGGCCCGGGTCAGTCCAACGAGAAACCGACCATTTTTCTAACTTCAACAACTTCTAAAATTTACTTCCTCTTAATACTCATACAGTCCGCATATAGGGTATAAGGCATTAATACCTAACTGACCTAAGTCAAGATGTACAACACATACAGTAAATCATCTTTAAGAGATTTCTTCATTTCTTTCATTCGTGTGAAGAAACCCATACAGTAGATGCTCAATTGAAAAATATTCATTTTGGTAATTTCAATCCTTTTGTTGCGACTGCTTCAGATCTAGAAACAGAACAAACTTGGTGGCCTAATAATTATTAGTGGTCAAACAAAAGATTTGGACATGAATTATCTTTGACACTCTAGTCTAGGACTATATTAAATTTGAGCCAAACCATATAACTAATCCCATAAACAGAAGCCCAACATGGCAGCCCATGTTACAACCCATAACAGGAAATTACCAAATTGCCATGGAAACTGCCGTAAAATTAAATTAAAATAAAAAAGAAAAAGAAAAGAAACAATACTTAAATTGTTGATCCCATAGGAAAGTTCAAAACTAGAATCTTGCCAAAAACATTTTAGGTCAGAGAACCTGTTAGAATTATTGCAGAGAGTGGGAGAGAAAATGAGGAAGAGAGAGAATCAGAATAACAATGAATGAGAGCACAACAACATAGGATTTACACCCTATCACTTGTTATTTATAATAGAACCAAGAAATACTAAAAATACAACAATACCCTCAACTTAACACTCCCCCTCAAGTTGAGGAATCGATATTTTTCATGCCCAACTTGTATACAATAGGTTTAAACATTTTACTACTAAACCATTTAGTAAAAATATCTGCTAATTGATCTACAGATTTCACAAATGGCATACATATTAATCACTGACACAATTTCTCCTTGATAAAGTGTCGATCAATCTCTATATGCTTCGTTCTGTCGTGCTGAACAGGGTTATGAGCAATATTAATGGCAGTCTTGTTGTCACGGTACAACTTCATAGGTTTGTCGCAGTCAATACCCAAATCCTTTAATAGGACTTTAAGCCAAATGAGTTCGCAGATGCCATGTTCTATAGCCCTATACTCAGCTTCTGCACTTGATCAAGCTACCACTGTTTTCTTTTTACAGCGCCAAGTAACCAGATTACACCCTATAAATGTGCAATACCCAGATGTAGAGCATCTGCCATCAACTGAACCAGCCGAATCTGCATCTGTGAAAACTTCTAATGTCAAATGGCCGTGACGAGAGAATAAGAGCCATTTATCAGGGGCAGACTTAAGATATCGCAGAATACGATAAGCAGCGTCAAGATGTACACTGTGAGGATCATGCATGAACTGACTGACAACCCTCACAGCATATGCAATGTCAGGCCTGGTGTGAGACAAGTATATTAATCTTCCCACGAGCCGCTGAAATTAGCCCTTGTCAACAGGTTCTCCATCACCACTACGGAGTCGATGATTAGCCTCGATAGGTGAATCTGCAGGTCGACATCCCATCATACCAGCTTCATCTAGAAGGTCAAGA
>JAUMHN010000019.1:2402667-2415837 GCA_032360265.1 Heliamphora ciliata | reverse complement strand
AGTAACGGGATCGGCCTTCCAATATTCCGTTACGTAACGGCCGATCCGTTACGTAACGGCCGTTATTTAGAACCCTGCCATCACGTAGATCACTTAGAATGGAAAGCCTGACTTCCTCAACCTTATTACCATTGTATTACCCTCCAGCTATGATTGTTTCACCTTATTACCATTGTATTACCCTCCAGTTATGATTGTTTCTTCCTCTTTCTTTTTCCGGTTACAAATTGAAGCATGTTATTTTGAAGTTGATTAAAGGAACCTAAGAGCTTTTATGTATAATTTTTAGTATGATTAACTTAATTTATTGACCATCATTCAGTGTCAATTCTCTGAGGATGCTTCGTTATTTTTTAACTAACTACCAAGAATTGAATTCACAAATATTTTGGTTCTTCCACTTTTATTCCTTGTGCTTAGGGTGGTAGTCAAGTCAAAGTACAAATGGAATTATAACTCCAGACAGACCCTAGGTTGCATCAACTTCAATATCGAAGCAAGTCCTATGTATTTATGTACATACAAGGTAATTGATAAAATGTGTATGAGCATCTAGTCCACTTGGAGCCAATGGCTTTCTCATCCTGAAGGTTTAGCCATATATTACTTTTCTATTATTATAAATTTATAATAAGAATATGAAATTAATATAAATAAAGTAAAATGTAGCATTTGTAGAACATAATACACACACACACACACACACACACACACACAATAGTGTGGTTAAGTTGAATTCTTGCAAAAACTTCTTCAGAAAATATATATTCATCATTTTAACATTATCTAGCCATGTCATGACTCGTGTAGGAACCACACATTAGAGATCAGTCCTTCTAGAGTCCCAATCCGCTGTCTTAGGCCACACTTTTGCATATTTCCATATTGGAGTAATTGTACTTGCATATTAAGGTTATTAGTGTCATTTCCAAGTCAAATTTCAATTTTAAAGCATTCCTAAGATTTTTAGTCTCATACTTGCTATCGTCCATAAGGGTTTTAACATGGTAGTGCTCAGAGATGACAATAAGTGAATGAAAATGCAAGTGATCAGCGGCCACATTCATTTTTTATAATGTGCAAACTGGATAGCATCAGAAACTTTTTCCCGAGGAGCCAATCATAAACCTGCAATGCCAAAGAACTCCCGACACCTAACTCGTGCACGGGAAGAGTGGGGTACAAAGTCAGAAGATGAAATTGAGACTAAAGGGTTAGTATAAATATTGAGGATTTACTGGTCCACCCAACTTTGATGAGTCTTAACTATTTCTCTGAGTTTCCAGATCAGAGAGATCTCAAGAGGATGAATGATGTTCGTGATCTATAAATGATCAAGAAAATAATGTTGACTGTAACCACTGAAGTTAAGTCTATTTTAGGATTTACATGCCAAGTTGCTATTAGAGTATGTGAACATTCATTGAGAACTTCTGTTCTAATGGAAGTATATTCCCATAATCAATGACTGAGCTACTGCAAACCATCAACCTTGCCCCAGAAATAACGCAAATGAAGCATGTATCATGACTCTAGCAGTGCAGATCTGTTTATGTATGGAGCAACAGTAATTATAAACAATCCCCACGAAGTCAGCACAGCAGCTTCATGCAACCTTTGTTGTCCAGCTTCTTTATTGCATATATTGCATGCAGAAAATCTCTTAAATAACTTCTTAGAATCTCAAGAACTGACAATAACAATCAACAAAGAAAAAGTATAGCACACAATAATTATTAAAAAATTAAGAAATGTATTATCAACCTACACGTGTACACACCTACTTGAAAGCTACACCAACTTAAATGACACATGCATGGTGTAGCCAAGTTGGAACATCAAGTTTAATATAGAAACGAAAAGCGGGTAAAAGAAGAAGAAAAGAAAAAAGAATTCTATGAAGAAGGTTTAGATACCTTTATCGCGAAGAGGTCCCCTGTTGTTCTCTTTTTGGCCAAAAAAACCCGACCAAATGCCCCACGACTAATAGGTTTTATGATCTCAAAATCATCTATAGATGTGCGATCCTTAGCAGAATGTATTGGGCTGGTTCTCAAGCTACGCACTACATCATCTTCCATGGGTGCATCTTCATCAATGACCGTACTTGTTATATCAACCTTCTCATCATCAACAAGCTCACAAAGCTGTAGGTATTTCTCCCTAAAGGATCACCACTCATTACCTTCTACTTAATTAAACTAACTGTTCCTCAGAACAGTCAGCAAGAAATGAAAAACTGGAAAAGGAAAACGAAATGACAGGAAAATAACTTGTCCCCCGTTTGGTTGTCTGGGAAAAAGAATATCAAAAATAAAATAAAACATTGAGGAAGCAACTTGGTCTGTTTGGTTTTGGGGAGAAAGAAGATAAATATAGACTTCTCACAATTTTCAATGGAAACCGCATTTCTTCACTATCTTATGTCTTTTCCAACATACTTATCTATAGCAACCAAACAGAAAAATAAATGAAACAAATTCCTTTCTATTTATGTTCCTCCAACCATTGTTTCAAAGAACCAAACAAAGCTTACATCAAGGATTAAAATTTCGCTTCGGTGTGCTGTTTCGACTAGTATGAAAACGGAAACATTTCAAAATGCTTGGGAAACGTTTAGAAACATATGGTGAAATCTATTTACTAAAGCCTAACAATTAATTAATTAAACATACAGAGATTTAGGTAGTTATCCACATTAAAAAAAAAAAACTTGTAAACCATAAAATCAATGTTTCCATGAATTAATTTTTTATGGATAATCAAATACTTAATTTCATTAAATACAAGAATAAACAATTAAACGTTATAGCCCAATAAAATAAAGAGTAAAAGTTTACTTAGGTAATACGAATACTAGAAATAATATAATTTATTTAGATATATTGTACAATGTTTTCCTCTGTTTCGAAAGAAATGCTAGAATTTTGTTATTCCACTAGTATTTCATTTCGATTACTTACGTAACAAAAACATTTTGGCCATTTCGATGGGAACAAATGAAAATCTTGTTTCTTGGCCTAAATATTATGGAAACTTCTCAAGAAAATTGTCAAGTGAAAGTTAAAATGCAAGTATT
This sequence comes from Heliamphora ciliata, assembly GCA_032360265.1. Taxonomy (NCBI): domain Eukaryota; kingdom Viridiplantae; phylum Streptophyta; class Magnoliopsida; order Ericales; family Sarraceniaceae; genus Heliamphora; species Heliamphora ciliata. The sequence continues at coordinate 2,412,758 of JAUMHN010000019.1, read as the reverse complement.
CAAGCCACTAAGAGACTCACCGAATCATCTTCTCTATACGAGCTCCAAAAGTCTCTACTGTAAGAGCATCCAACTTTCTTCTCTCAATAACAACCCTCAAGTCCTCAAGACAAGTCAGTAAATATGACAAAGAGCGGTCATCATCCAAGGGGGTATTTGCAACACATCGAGCAATATCAGCAAGTTCACTCATCTATATCATCAATAAGAGTTTTAATAGCTTGACAGCAACAACAGCAAATTGTGAATAAAAAAAGGAATTCATTGTTGTCTATCAGCTGCTACTGTAAAAAAATAAAAGATGTAATAAAACAGTGATACCAAAAAAAAAAAAAAGCACAATGTTCAATAAAAAACAGGTCAACTGTAGCAATAACCTTAAATTCTAAGCTCCATAGATTCCAAATTAGTAGCAATATTATTAGTTCTATTTAGTGCTATTCTGAGATAGCTGACAAATATGAAAACTAGCACAACAGGTCATAAATACATGACTATAAAGGCTGATGCCACAATGCCATAATACAGCCCTTTTCTGGGATAAAAGCCACCAGAGCATATAACATAAATTACATAATTATCATCTGTTTTATCTCTACTACAATGCTCTTCTGTAACTAGCTCTGCTTACATCACAATGATATGCATTTGAACCATAGTGGAACTCTCACTGCAGCATCTATATAGGCACACAAGAGCTGGACAAAAGGGAACCAAATGTTACCAGAAATATATGACTATACAGGTTCAGTTTTGTTAAACATTGATTCACAACCCACAAAACTATGCAATGGAAATTAGAGAAATTTTACAGGGAAAGATTGTCCTATAAGTCCAGAGTTATCTGTTCAAGTCATGCTTTAAGAATTGTCAGGATTGTCATTGATTCACTTGTTTTGTGCACGGTGAGAAGGTTGATTCACAGACTTGGAGTCCCCAGGCGGGTTTTCGTCCAAGCTAGGGATGCTACCATCAGTAACTTTTAGGAGAGCCTGGAGGATACCGAGATTTTTCAGGATTTGTCTTCACATCCTTCGGTTGTTCATCCTTTGAGGAAGGCCAGGAGGGGATGGTTCTTAGCATTGCAAGATTGTCAGCGAGCTCGCCCAGAGTTCCGATCTTTTTTCGAGGATGTGGGCTTTCGCGATTTCTTATTGATCGATCCATCCCGTTATCAGCATGCCCTGCTGCAGGCTTTGGTTGAGCGTTGGTTTAGCAAGACCAACACTCTTCATTTGGTTGACTATGAGGTAGGTATCACACATTTGGACTGGGCAGTCATTACTGGGATCAGATTCCGAGATACTTCCGTACCCCGTGGTTCATGATCTGCTTTAGATGCCCAGAGGATCTTGGGCATTTCTCCGGAGCAGTTAAGGAGAGGACAGCTACCAGCATCCAGCCTGTGTCCTACTGATGTCTTCTATCAGGAGGTGCATATGGAGCTTACTGTTGATCAGATTCGCCGACGGCTCCTTTTGTACTTGATCTGCTCTTGTTTCCTAAGCAACAACAGTTCCTTGTATCCTTGTGATTATATCAGCCTGGTGGACTTCCCCTATTCTGAGGGTGGTGTCGATTATGACTGGGGAGGTTTCACCTACACATGCTTCCTTCAGTCGATGTGCCGAAGGGTGGTTGCTCCAGATGTTGTCCATGTCGGCTTTTGGCCTTTTTTTATCTGATGGTGCTACGAGTATCTGGCGCTGGCATGCCCAGAGTATGAGGGAGGAGCTCCTGATCTATTTCCCCGGGCTCGGAGCTGGAGGATGTGATTGCCGGATGAGAGCGGGGGGCTCGGTTGGAGATTACCAACTTTACTGCGGTTCGTACTGGGCTGGAGCTCTTGACAGTGTCGAATATCAGCTGGCACCCCTTCACGCAGTTGGTTGAGGCTCGCGGATTTGCTTGAGAGGTTGCCTTATCCTCTATATGGGTCGGCTTTCAGAGCTTTACGTCATGGGAGCTGTATATGGGGGAGCATTGTTGGAGACAGTTGGCTGGGGTTCCCCACATTCCTGTTCACCCTCCTCGGATCACCTGGGGTTGGGTTGACTCTGTTTCTGAGATAGAGCCCTCGCCGCCGGTCGGTGTCCATGCCTTGGAGCTGTCTCAGGAGCCATCTTTCGCAGGGGAGCAGGTTCAGGTCTTCATGCATTTATCCATTAGTTGATTTACATCTATTTACCCGGTGGTTGGAGGGCAAGTCCTTGGGGCTTGCTTGGTTGACTTCTGGATGCAGCATCGACATCACGAGGCTACCCTTCACTCCTCGATAGAGTGTCAGGCCACTATCGCTGTGTGTTTCAACTGTATCCATGGCATGGAGGCTTTGCTGATCAGCCATGTATGTTCTGAGTTTATTTGTTTAGCTTTTACCTTCCTGCCTCGATATTTTCGTCATTACTTTATGATTTTATATTGTCTATGTGGAGGTCTGTCTGCCGATTCTAAATCCCGACCACCAAGTTACACGCCAACTCCTCCCCCTCCGGAGACATCTTCTCGGGGTCCTGCAGCTCCTGTTGTTGTTGATCCAGTTGTTCCAGCTCCGGATTTTGAGGATGCAGCCATTGCTCCGGATTTTGAGGATGCATTGCAGCCATTGCTGTCGTTATTGTTGGTTCCCTGCTCAGCTATGAACACCCTCCTTTTCAGGATCTTTCTCAGGCCCCTTAGAGTTTTCACTTTTTTATTTCTTTTTTTTTCATGGATATGTTTATTTAAACTCTGTGATTTCTGACATTCATGCCCATTGTACCTGCTCTATTGCTTTTTGCATATGTTTTACTGTTCTTTTGCACCCCTTTTATTTCTGCGATGAATGCCTTTTATTGCTATGGAATTGGACATCTGGACCATTTCACTTTTGTAGGGACAGGTTATTACCATCGCGATGCCTTTTGCCGGGCCTGCCCGGAACAGCCTGGTTGGGTGGTATTCTTCATTTTTTGCCAAGGAGAGGGATTACTTTGATATTCACATTGGGGGTCTCAGGAACTTGTTAGACATTTCCCCCTCTCAGGGTCTGATTGCTGCTATCGCACCGTTCTGGTGCTCGGATCTGAGTCTGTTCATATTCCGGTTCTGCGAGCAAACCATCCTGCCTGAGGAGATTCCTGCAAATGAGCCCCTCTTTGGATTCCATTTTCGAGCCCCCCATTCAGGGCAGTTCTTCCGTGCGGGTAGCCAGACTATTGGGGTTGCAGCGTAGGTCCTTTGTTTGCAAGGTGGGGGGAGGAGCATCAATATTGCCAGTGGCCTTTTTTCTTGGACCGTTTTGAGCGCGCTGAGCCCGGGGTGGCTTTTGAGAGTAATCTATTTGGTCGTATGGGTTTTACACTCCCCGAGCCAGAGCTCTGGCATTGGTCTTGCTGGGGGAGTCTTCTCTTTCCCCAGGCTGATGGAGGGATTGATATTCGGCTTTGCATTTTGATCGAGCAGGTAGTTGACAGGTTTTCCATCATCCCGATGGTAGTGGCCAAGACCATCCGGGGACTGTCGGTTGCTCGCGATGATTTGGGTTGTTTCTTTGGGGGCTGTCTGGAGCTCCTATTTCTCTGGACTGTCAGTCATTGCACCCTGCATGTGCGCTGGTTCCGCATCAACCCGATTTCTCAGTTTGTACGGCGACTGCTGCGGCATGAGGGACTTGTCCCCCAGGATGAGCAGTTATGGACTGAGGCATTCTTAGGATTGTCTCCCGATACCGTGGTCTGGTATTTGGGAGTTTTTGTTTTGTGCGGTGTGCTTGAGTCCTCTACTGCTTTTTCCTTCATTCTGCTTGTGGATGCACATGATGTTGTATCGATATACCCCAGGCGAGTGATGCGCCAGTACGGGCTTTCCCAGGATGTCCCAGTGATAGATAGAGGAGGCTCCTGCCATGAGGATCCAATTCTTGGAGAGGGTGCCAGAGGTGGTGCTAGCCTTAGATGCTTGGACCCATATGACTTTTATACCAGTTTTGGCGTTCTCGGAGACTCCTTGATGTACTCCGACTTATCGTGATTGGCTGAGGGGTCAGATGGGGGAGGCCTCCACATCGATATACCAGAGCCTCTTCGTGGGCCTTTCCTTCGGAGGTTTACCTGGGCTATGCCGAGGTTATGCTACTTTTTACAGTGGTCCCGTGGGTATTATCAGAGAGTAGAGGCCAACCTCAGGGCTTCCTTCGATTGCCAGCGTGCTGTAGCCAGGGATCTAATCAGAGAGTTGGGTTTTTCGGAGGTTAGTCTTCTTATTATTACTGAGGAGAGGGATCGCCTCCAGCTGGAGAGGGATTCTTTGATTGATGATAGGGTCAGGGTTGACCGGGAGCATGTAGAGCACGAGACAGCAAGTGCAGCGGCAGTGATAGAGAGGGGCCATGTGTTGGTTCAAATGGATATACTGAGGGGGCGGCTTGATGCCATGCATTTAGAGCTTGATGGCGTTCGCAGCCATTTGGGTACGACCCAGATTTTACAGTTTCAGGTATCGAGCATCGAGGCTCAGCTTCAGGTTTTGTCAGAGGGCCGGTTGCAGGATCACACCAGGATTGCTGGCTTGGAGAGGGACATGATTTTTTAGGAGTCAGGTGGCAAGCTGCTCCTTCGAGTCACAGATCCAGATGGACCGTTTTCTAGCCGAGGCAGTGCAGACTGCCCAGAATGATTTGACAATTTCTCCCGACTTTGATGACCATGTGACCCAGGGCTTCTACGAGGACCTGGCTCTGCTCTTTTTGATTGTACATAAGCGGCACCAGCACTCGTGAGGAGTTGAGCTTCCCCAGCTTTTTTGTTCTTGCAGATTTTTTGGGTTAGTAGTTCACTGTGATGTACAACAGTTTCTTTGCATATGAAAATCTTCGCAAATATTGTAAATACCTTGCTTTATACATATACCTTTTTAGATAGCAGAGATGCTTCGATTTGAATTTACTAGCTTTTTATGACGTGCTGGTTTGGATGCTTTTTGATTTTGACCACGATAAAGGTGTTCTTGGGATGTCCTTCAATTGTCTGGCGATGCTCTTCCTTTGAACATGGGCAGTTTTTTCTTAAACCGTTTTTTCCACTACTGCCCTGGCGGGTTTTCACCAGTGTTGGTCACGTCATTGTTACACAATAGCACCCTTTCAGGTTTTAGCCATGCTAACGATTTTGTATGTTGCCATAACCTTACGTTTTTGCCTACGACATCCTTTTGGGTTTTCACCGTAACCTTGGGTCATGCAATTGTTTTTATTCAGGGTGGTTAAATTCGTTACTGACAAGCATTAACAACGGTAATTTATTCCAGAAACATGATCATGTGAGAATTTGTTTTCAATCAAGTAAGTCTTCATTTGATTTGAAAGCTGAGGTTTTGGAACTATTTTGTTGGGGATTTTGGCGGTTTAAACCATTTTTGGGTTGAAGGGTTTTTTTTTTAGCGGGATTGTTTATCAGGCAGGTCGTGCTAGTAATTGGGGATCGAGGGCGAGACATACATTTCTTGTTTTTTTTTACTGTGTTCTCGCTTCCTCCCTTTGGAGCAAGATCTTTTCAAGATTGTGTTTTCCTTTCTTTTCTTTGGCGAGACGGGGACTTTTCAGGGTTGTGTTTTCCCTTCTTTCTTTTCTGGCGGGTTAAGATTTTTCTTTTTTTATTAGAAGGGTGGGACAGGCTATTTTGAGAGCAATTTTCCCGCGAAAAGTGTATTTTATTGAGGAAAAGATGACCATCTATCACAACCCTTCACTTAGTTCCAATAAACTTATTTACCTATCTACACACACGAGCAAACATTTATCTATCGGAGAGATGCCAACTACCAAAAACACATATAAGGTAGACATGTATTAAAAACTTCGAATCGAGAATCAACATTTTAGGGAACAAAAGTTGCATCTACACTTTTTGGAGGAAGCCCCATTGACTTCTCAAACCCTCCTTGAAACACTTCTAACAATTATTCAACATCTCCTATTTTCAAAATGTATCCAGACACTCTGATGACACTTTGTGGACACTTGAACAACACTTCTCAATTCCTCCCCAACACAAAATATGTGAACAATGTCCACCATTTTTGGGAATGTACCTTACACTATCCAAATGTTTTTAGAAATGATTCCAGAAAATACATCATATGCATGGCTAATATACAGTATGCAACAGACAAATTCTACTACAGGAAAACAATATAGAAACAAAGATTTGATAAAATGTAGTAAGAAAACTATGAGAGAGGATGCATCAAATAGATAATATTTTGAAGAACTTCATCTTCCACATTTTGCAATTTTAAGTAGAATGATCTCTACAATATGCAAAAAGATGTACAAGTATATTAATATGTTTCTATATTCATGTCCTACTAGGATTTTCTATGTCAACATGCCATTATAATGACATGTTTGCCCTGTGTCCATGTTCAATGCTACATACACATCGTGTATTAGATAGAAGTTCAAATTGGAAAGTAAGACTTCAGCAGGGAATGCGGCTGCACAATTTCCAAATAAGGGGAAGGAGAAGCAGACTTGAAATAGGTGAGGCATAAAACTACCTGAGGAAGATCATCATGTTCGGAGTAGGCACCCTTCCCTGCCAATAGCAAGTCTATCTGGCTGGTTCTAGGTGTCAATAATGGAGATCTAGGCGTCATGCTACCTGCAGAAGATGTTGTCATACCTTGATCAGACTTTGGACCAAAACGTGTTCTACATGACATGGATGGTAAACCCTTGATGTCATCCATGAAAGCAGAATTATCAGCTTCAGGTAAAAAATCAAGCATGTCCTCTGAGCCTCTGCGGGACCAATCACTGAATTTGGGGGAGAGATTATCAGATTCTTCAGTAACACTAGAGTTTGATACTTTAGCAACATCTGGGCTTCCTACAACATGCTGAAAATCCTTCTGTGAAAAGGACTCAATCAGCTTCTCAAGAGTTTCAGCAATTCTGAGAAGGCGCTCATTGACGCGAAGACCCTTCTGATCACACCGATCAGCAATTGCACAAATTCTTGAGTGGTCTTCCACATGCAAAGTAGGAACCTCTTCCTCACATATACGGCAAATTATTGAACTGTCATCAGATATATTAGGCCTATCTCCCCAGTAACCCCAAGAAACTTTGTGCTGGTGCTTGGAAGGAATTGATGATTGCACATGAGAATCTTTAGCAGGAGCAAGCTCCGAAGTCTTAGCAATGGTCAAATCCTCATCTGAAGCTCCTCTCCTGTTGTTTGGAATCTTTGATTCCACCTTTATATCATTCGGCTCATCTTTCACAGGAACTTCTTTGGTGCTTTTCCCAGCAGGAGAAGGCAATTTCTTCCATGAAGCCATCCGATCCCTGCTCGAAGGAGAGTCCAAGTTCTTTGCTGTATCAGCAGCAGCTTGAGAGAGAAAATTTCCAGGCTGCATGACACGGTTCCAATCTAAACCATGCTGCTCCTGGCTGTAAGATTTCCTTGTTGATACTACTTTCGAGGCCTTTACAGCACTGGCACTTTTTCCATCCCTACCCACGCCAGGAGGAATTTGTTTATCGGCGGAATTTAGAGGTTGACGAAGCTGAAAAACATTTTCATCCTCAGCAAACCCACTTTCCTTGTGGAACTGCAACAATCTCGTACACCTTGTGAGAATGAAAAGCATACGAGTATGGAGCTGCTTCAGCATACCCGCCGGGAGTTCCTGACGCCTATCATCCAATTCTTGCACTATGCCTTCACATTGAAGCCAAAATTCTCCAGGTGACGTCATAGCACAACTTCTAGACAAAACGAGTAAATCTTCAATAGTTTCTTGCCATTCAGGATGATTTTCCGCATTCTTCTCCAGAATTCCAACCAGATCAGCCGCAAATACATGCAGATCAGAATCCACTTCTTCCTTTGCTTTGTCAAATTTTGCCCGTATCATAACCAAAACCTCCTGTATAAGAAAGAAAAATAATTAGGAAAAATGGGAGTAATAAGTGCAACATTTAACTGCAGAAAAGTAACACAATTGACAACAGAACTTAACTACCTCCAAATTGTTTAAACCTCGAGGCTTCCAAAATGGGAAAGGCCGTACACCTTTGGAATTCAATTCATGGGAGAAACTTTTGATATCACCAGGAAACCTCTTTCTAGGTGCACTTGTGACACGGAGTATAGCTTGAAAGCGGGGAGATTCAGATTCCTTGGGATTCTCACAATCATATGATGTCTAGTAAAGTAAGCACACAAATTTTCAGTTATACTACAACAAACAAACAAAAATAACAAAACTGCAGGAAAATTAAAACAAGTGAATGCACTGCCAGCAGCAAAGAAAATATATTTTACCTTCATCTCCGGAGTACAAAGATCTGAACTTCTCAAGCCTCCAGAATGGCCCCAAGATGAATTACATTGCCCTGGAGGTAATTCAAGAAATCAAAGGAAGGAAATTAAATATAAACTGCCAATTATATACAAGCACCAATGACGCACTGCCAAAAGATTAAGAATTTCATTAACTGGACCATTTCCAGAGGGCCAAAGATCAATTTATCTAAAAAATTCAGAACCTAAAAAAAGAAACTTCGGAGATTCAGCCAACAGAAAACTCCACTTTCTAATTCGAAAACCAAGAATAAGAGAGGAGAAGTAATGGAGAACATTAATGAAATATGAAAAATTAATACATTACACTGAATGCATGATAGAATGCATCTGTGCAGAATACGAGGAAGGGATGCTAAAGTAAACTGATAAAATTAAGAAAAAGAAATATAGGAAACCATTTGTTGGTCCATGCAGAAGGATCATGATGAGACTTGGGGGAGGAAATCGCCAAATCCGTGCAATGAGACATAATAGACCTCACCATGGGTTAAAATCACATTATTGGGACATGTAACGGTATAATGGTATCAAGAGTATCGATCAATACATAACGGGTATCGAATGACACGTGAATTTTTAAAATAATTAGCAAACTCATAAAACTTAATAATACATTTGTTTCAACTTTCTTAATATTCATTACTCACACTTTAAATAATATTATGACATATAAAAGCATAATTTATTTATTTTATTTATTAATGATCAATTTTTAGAGTTAAAATAAGAATGAGTTTGGCTCATATACATATATTTTAAAGTTTAATTAGCCATAATATATTTTACTGTAAAACCTAATTAAACTAAATTAATAAAGATTAAAGATCCAAATACATAGAACTCTTATACGTGAGCATTGAGAAGAGCTTGTCCCACATTGGCTTTTACCTTTACTTCTTTGTTGTCCTTTGGATATAAAGAACACAAGTAGCAGCATTTTTCATTCATGCTTTTAGTAGTCCCACATAGCCAACATTCCTCCCATTCTCCTAACAATTCCCCTATAAATTGAGCAACTAGCTGTCAGGTTTCAATGGCTATTGGTTGCCTACTTGACACTTGTCATAGACCCAAATACTAATAAACAGAGTATTAAATTCTTTTAAGAATCCGAACCGGCCGATATAGAGGTGATCGTTTCTTTTCACCGGTTCCTGTAGGTTTGTAATGGGCATTGGTCGATTTAGTTGCGATTTTTGGCTCACGCCAATATACCGGTCTGTAGCTGACTCGACCTTTTCAAAATCCGATATGAACCGACCTTAATACCCTGGACACACCAATGAGATTCCCATAGCAGATGGAATTCTCTATTTTTTTTATCATAAAACCAACATAAACATACGAAATCATTTAGGAAACATGTTATCAGGTGCCACAATGTTGATTGGAGACCATTGCAAACATTCAAAATGTGATAAATAGGGTCAGAGACTCAGAGCCTGCTTACCAATAAGGTTTTCTGCATTTGCTAGTGCTTGGAGAAAAGAAATTACAAGTTTGGTTTCTCTTCCATTACACATTGGGCGACAGGGATCGAAACTTTGTTTCAATGTGTTTTTTCAATTAGCATGGAAACAGGAATGTTTTCGAAACATTTCGGCAGTGACAGCGAATTTGAAAATACATAGAACAACAGGGTAATTTGTAATTTACCTAAACATAAAGAAGCCTAATAATGGATTAATTAACAGGTTGAGGTTCACATGGTCATTCACATAAAATAACGAGTCTAAA
>JAUMHN010000019.1:2359379-2387302 GCA_032360265.1 Heliamphora ciliata | reverse complement strand
TCAAGCCCGAATTAAGTTCAGGCTGGGTATGATCAGCAACCAGAGTTAATCCGAGTTCATATTGTTTTGATATATTTGAATGAAGTAATTTACTTTCTTTTTGTCTCTGCCATTAAGATGGATTCGTATCAACCATATCAGTAATCAACTAGAGTTCCAAAAAATTGCTATCCTTTCTCTCTTTGCCATTTATTCTTATCAAAAACAAAGATAAATTGTGTCAGAGAACGTGCCAAGGGCCATAATCCTTATACAACCAACAAAAAAGAATAAGGAAAGAAAAGAAGCAAAAGCTACAAAAGAAAAGACAAGCCCGACAACTGGAAGAGGAAAAAATAAACAGCATTGCATGAGCCTCCCAAGAGGAGCTTTTTCAACTTCTGACATCGGTTTCTATTTATCAGCAATGCCACATGAGAGGAGATTTCCAAATGATTCTCTTTGAATTGACTCCTAAAATTCCGTGGAAAAAAAAAATACTAACAGATTTCTTCAAAAAGATATCATTTCTACAGAATGGGATTGCTTAAGCCCTTTAGAAGGCATCACTGCTCTACCATCCTCAACCAAACACCCAACTTATCCATTTCAATAATCACTACACTGCCCCGTTAAGGCTCACTCTCCTGTCCGTAATAATTTATAATTCTCACAAAACTCTGAACAATCATATCTCTCATCTTTCACATTTATATCTTCACCCACCAATTCTTTCACCATAATTACCAACTCATCAAACAAATGATGATCTTTACTCAGACATCCACCTATATCGTTAGTCAATGTAAGCTTATCTACCTTATTAGAGTTCCTCTCTACAATCTTCATAATTAAAGGACCTTACCAATCAATGTAAAATGAAATTCTCAATTGACATGAACCCCTTGGAACTTGATCCTCCTCCCCTCAATACCAGACGCAGCTAATGATGTTTCAGAAAACTCCACACCTCCTTTACTACAAAAATTTGCAGGCCTCTCTCTCTCTCTCTCTCTCTCTCTCTCTCCAATTGATGTCGACACCTTGAGCTGGAGCTTTGGACTCAATGAGGTATTGGGTGCTTGCCCCAAAGCACAGAGATGACAAAACAGAAAGTGGGAATTGATAGCTAATAAAGTCAATCCGATTTCGGTCAGACTATAAGTCTTTGGAAAATATATATTATTGGTTTGCAGGCCTCTCTCTCTCTCTCTCTCTCTCTCTCTCTCTCCCTCTCTCCCTCTCATGCGAGTGTGTCCACATTACATTGTAAAGCAGCACCCCAATTGATGTCGACAAAAAAAGGGGAATTGGGACCCATGTCACTTCTTTTCTTCACTGATACTATCCCATATTACCTTTTTCAGTTCAGATAATATTGGTCTTCAATAACAATAATGGCTGAACTTGAAATCCATGCACAATGAATCCACGTCCCGAATATAAGTAAGCACTTCAATTTCCTACTTATACCACAAGACACTGTTTTTGCATCCCTTTCTATCAACCGATTGCCGACATCAATTTCTATTCTTTCTTTGTCAATGGCCCAACTCAGATTGTTCTCTCTCTTTCACGTGCTTTCTGTTCTTCTCTACATCTAATCTGAATTTATTTAACTGCATCATTGTTAAAGAATGTCCATTAATCTGAATTTCTCTCTCTTCTCTTCCCCACACATGCATCCTCTATGTCACAACTTCCAGCATACATGTTGATGGTCATGAGTATAAGTGAATCATTGTAGTAATTTTTAGAGGAAGGGTTCCACTGTTGACAAACAGAAAACAATGGACCTACATACACACACGAGGGAAGCCTGAGCCTAACCCAAGATCAGGAAGTGAAAACTAGGGATGGGCTTTGGCAGGCCTACTCAGGCGTTAGTTCTGGCCTTGGCATTTCCATGCACCTCAGGCAGAGCCTACACAGGCCCATAGCCTGACTGCACCTGCCTGAGTTGCAGCCCCACTGGATACAAGACTACAAGTGCTCATACACAAGGGAAAATTTTTGGTATTTGATCAAACATCGTGCATATCAAGACATACATAACAAAAACACTAACAAGTTTCGTTGGTGAGCCAAGCTTTTTGGCTTATAAGGTTTTTTTGTCCCACTGTCAAACACCAACTCAACCGCATGTTCTGTTAGATATTATTATCAAATAAGCAAAATAAAAATCAAATGCAATCAAGGATGCTAAGATGCTGGATTCCTAAAGTCAAGTGACAATACATAGAAGAAAACATTAAATAACAAGCAAAAAAGATTATTACCTGGTTTCGTTCATAAAGCATGTGATTTTTGGTGAAATATTTATATGTATCCCGTCCTTTTGCAAGCATGTCCTGTTCAATGGGACCTATGATCCCAATCACCCGAGCAAGTAATGTGGCAGGTGAATCATTTTGGAAAAGGACCTACACCAAAGAAAACTTTATTTAACATAATGCACTAGACAACAGAAAAATTGAAGCCATGAAAATGATCATTATAAGATGCAGATGGGCTGGTAAATTGATCTGAACAGTGGATGGCAATGAAGGGTATGGGACCAGGATCCTCATCCAAACCCAGCCGGCCTCACAATCTCCACATCCTGTCCCAACCGAGATTCAAGGAAGGGTGAAAAAGTGCAGCCCCGTTAGGGCAAGGATGGGTTTCCCTATCAAGCTTAAAACTTTAACTACTTGCCTTTCACGGAAAATTTATAATATTTGCAATCAAAAAACACCACATAGCAAACATACAACCTTGCAAAATTAGACAACTAAAACTTCTTCAACCCAATAGAAGATTTTGAACTCTTCCCACTTTAACGAGATGGGAAGTGTCAAATACCTAGCTGCTATTTATGGGGCACCACGTAAAAACATCACCAGCAACACATAATATCCTTAGGCAACATATGGGAGTATTTTATGAAATGTTCAAAGCTTCAGTAATAACCATATGCAGGCGATGCAGTACAAGAAACCCTTCTAAACATATAATTCAGGGTGAAGCTGGGTTGGCCGGATTACCTATAACCTGCACTAAAACTGAATCAAGTTAAGCTCTTAATTCACATACCAGCCTGACCCAGTTTCATGCACCCCATAGCCATCTATTTGGTTCTGGGAGATCCCTTCTAATCAATCAGAAACAGTTTACATCCCTAGTTTTTCAGACTCTCGACGTCATGCACATAACAATTCAAACCAAACTTAACAAAACTAAGACTTATGTCCTAATCATATGAGGTTGGCTACATGAATTTTCTCCGCTATTCCAATTTATTAAAGGCAATAAAGTCATATATTTTTTAACAAAACATCAGATGTTAATTTAGGTCTTTCTCTTCCCCCTAGCATCTAAATTAAAATAGTAATCTTATCACTCTCTTTTAATGCATCTTCATCTACCGGTCCTTGTTGCATATGAACAAACCAACTTAGTATATTCTCTCTCAACTTATGGTCAATAAGTACCACTCCCACCATTGGACGAATAGTTTCATCACATAACATGGAAAAATAATTCATAAAACAGAATAGCAGGAATAAACTCTAGTGTGCCTATAGGATGGTTATTCGCAGATTCACTCCATATTGTATATCATTCTTAACACCACATCATTCTGAAGGAAATGCCACATTTAAGTTGAACAAAACCTGCAGACTTCAGTTATTTTACATTAGGCTCCCAGCCGACAGCAAGTTTGATGCATTACTAAACGAAAACTACAAATATAGAGTACATCATGGGCCCTGTTTGGGCTAAAATTGCAGAAATTTTGCAAAATTTTTGTCTTTTCTGAACTTTTTTCATCTTTTGATTAAGTTTTTCTAGTTCCAAATCGTCTCGATGAGATGAACAAAAAAAGTAAAAAAATTGATGAAAAGATGAAAAAAATTCATTAAAGACGAAAATAAGCAACATCAAATATGGCTTATTGGCTTATTTTGGCTTTTCTGAACTTTTTTTATATTTTGATCAAAATTTTTTACCTTTCCGGCTCGTCTCGACGAGAGGAGTTGGAAAGAATCATAGTTCAACTAAACGATGAAAAAAATTTACTAAAAAAGGAAAATAAGCTAAACAAAATAAGCAAATAAGCAATTATCCCAAACAAGACTCACATATATAAACTCAACATCACTATTGGAGGGAGAGAAAAGAAGCTTTATGAATGTTGGTTAACAGGATGCCTGAGAAAGAGTAAGCGGAGGGCTTGGAGGAGAAAAATTGTAGGTCCTTCAAGGGCATTTGAAAGCTCTATTCCCTGTTTGAAAGGGACAGTGCTTTCCACGTTTCTTTTTTGGCTTTGAGGAAAGAATTCCAATAGTTTGGATACTTTTTTTTTTACTTTTTTTGGGATTTGCACGTCCTGTTTGTGTAGAGATGCTGTTATAGGTTGCTTTTGCTTTTGTACACGTATACTCCTTTCCGCTTTCCGCGGCTTTAATGATATCTTTTTATTTATCAGGAAAAACATCAACATCACCATGCTAGATCATAATAGTACATATCCCTAATCTTCAGTAAAATTATATTCCTACAGTAATTCCTTATCATGATTTGCCATGGTCAGCAGAAAATCCCAATGAATTAATATACAGCAGGGGAAAAAAAGACTTGTTTGGAAATTAAAATAATTCCCAAAAAGTGAAGATACACTTCTTGCAAGATACTTCTTGGGTAATTTCAAGATATCCACATCCCAGAATCATCAGGGCAAAGTGCGCGTATTCTGAAGACTTTGAAATGCTTACAAGATAAAGACGAAGGGCTTCATATTAGGGTGGCTTCATTTTACAATTACGAGACTAGTTGGTTCTACAAGAGAGATCTGGTATGGTCTTTAAATTGCAGAGGTCCTCTTTGAGTTTCAAGTTTACTTGTAAGTTTTCTTTCACCAAGTTTGAAGGAGAGGGACCAAACTCATTTTTCAGGTAAGGATATATGAAGGTTCATTTTTCTGAGCAAGATTTAGGAATAATATCATTTTGTTACAAAGGGGAGAACCAACCCCCATCACCATAAATTCCATAAAATAAGGAAAAAGGTGGGGTAGAAATCTCAAATCTAGTACTAGCCTGTTGATGCAGGCATACAAGGCTCTATCTGTACAAATATAAATAAGACAACGAGATTTATAAATTGATTCACTCCCAAATAAAGTCTGATGAACAATCCCAAATAAAGTTTAAACAACCATCTTAACCATGATAAATAGCAATATTTATTAACTACTAGTAGTGGATGGAAAGAACTCACATTGCCAGTACAAAGCTCTGCCAAGATGCAGCCAAGTGACCAGATATCAATCTTTTCATCGTAAGGAAGTCCCAAGATAACCTCTGGGGCACGATAAGACCGAGATTGAACGTATGAGCAGAGATGATCTGTTTCAAAGCAACTACTTCCAAGATCAATGACTTTCACTTCACATCTACTGTAGCTCTTCACCAAAATATTCTCAGGTTTCAAATCACAGTGTATGAGACCAAGACCATGTAAGAATTGAAGTGCCTCCAGACACTGGAGGGTAATGGACTGCAGAGATCAAATGAAAAGCATGAAATTAACTGACATGTTAGCGGGGTAAAAATCCCTTCTAATGACTGTTACCATACAAACCTGAAGTCTTGGCATTGTGAAGTAAACCTCCCCTCCAGATTCTCTGTTAAATTTATGAAACTCATATAAATTTGCCTTGAGAAGTTCACATACAATTAATAAATGCTCCTGCACACACAAATCACTTTGTCATACACTACAAATTGATCATACTTTGCAGCAAGAACCAAATAAAACCATGCCAGATCACATCAATACACAATATAAGAACATGCAAGTGAGGGTATGATGAAAGTCAGATGTTGGAGGTTCTTTATATCGGGTAGGTTCAAGAACACGATTGACACATTCACATGACATCATTATGGGTCATGCACTACAACTTACAAGTAAAAGTATTTAAAAGAAAGCAAGCAACCACACTATTTAGCATATTCTATATGCGCTCTCTAGCAAGATGCACGATTACCCTAGAGTAATAGTATAGTAGCATTAATCAAAGAATAATAAGAAGAAAGATAAAGAACACAAAGATTCATGAGAATGTTTAATAGGCTAATAGTGCCGCAGCAAAACCAACATGCCTATAATTCAACCTCCTCTAAAAATGAAGGTAACCAAAGCCTGTTAATTAAAGCAGAACACAAATTATAGAGAGAACAAATAATACCTCAATTAAAAAGTATTTGTACCACAGAGCAGAATTTCTCATAAAAAATGGAGCTGTGAAAGAAGATAACACACTGTTGATTCAAGACTCCACATATACCTACACCGGATGCATCACAAGAGACCTCAAAAACTTTAGAAAAGTCAAAGCATCTCAAGACAGTAGTCTCAGTCATCTCCTGCTTAATTTTCTCAAAGGCTCTCTAGAGGTTGATGTAATCTATTGGAACTCCCTTTTCTTCATGAGATCAATGACAGGAACCATAATGGACCTTGACCACTCGATAAAACTCCAACAGAAAGCAGTTAACCCATGGAAGCAATGCACCTCAGAAGCAGATTTAGGCACAGTCACTTCCTGATTGCTTTGACCTTAGCAAGGTCAATTGCACTACAATATGCAAAAATTATGAGCTCCAAGAAGAGTATGGGGTTTACACAAAAGAACTCTTCATAGGATTTAGGTACAATTTCTGAACTTTAAGTGTCTCAACAACTCAATGATGATGACTGGTCTATCTTAGATTTACTAACAAGAGAACCGCCAGGGCTCCCCTCGCCTCCTATGAGCAAGTCGCCCTACTCCCTAGTGAGCAAGCCTTCTTAATTCCTTGACGTATCAAAGACGGGGTTTAGGGTAAAGGGCCTAGGCTATTCGGGGGCTCGTAGGCTACCATAAACCTGAACTTTGCTATCGATGCACTTGGGCATTTGTGCATGCCAAAGTATTAGATGGTTCGACAAATCGAGCACTACTCAATGGTAGCATGGAAGCCAACCTCCATCGAGTCATTTTCCCGACGCACCTATGTTCTAGAAAGCCACTGCCTACGGTGATCCTGAACTCACAGCCACACTCTAGTTTAGTGTCTCTATTGACTTTGCAGACTCTTTCTCTTGGAGGATCATTCAAAGTACTCTAGATTGGAAGCAGAGACTAGGTACTCTGCTTTAGACCAAAGGACTGGAGCAAACGATCAGTCAATGGAGGCCACCATGCCCTCTACGAGAGCAGCTCCACCATGACCAATCATTGAGAGGGAGAGAGGGCATTAATCAAGACACCTGGCATATCAGAACATGTATCATACCTATAATCCCGAAGTAAGGACTGTGAGACTAATACTAGCTACCTATTCATTAAGAAGCAAGAGACAAAGAGTGGAATTAGCATTGATCCGAGCAGAGGCAATTGAGTCTTTAGAAATGAATGCTCCGGCATGAAGAAATGCCTTATGGAAGGAAGTTCCAGAAGGAAGGAAACTGGCACTTGTAAAGGCTTTCCAGTTATCTCTCAAATTATAGGCATTGAAGCTATCGAGTGAGACAAAGAAAGAAAACTATTGCTAATACCTGACGGACTCTATAATGCAACGCCTATCATACCAAGACTGAAGTCTGAACCTAGAACTTACAGAGCAATGCCACCTACATTATGTAGAGTCAATGAGGAGGAGACACCTGTCCTCGAATGAGCTAGATTACTGTGAGTCCACATATGAGAACTGACCCTCAACTCAGAAAAGATTCCCACGCTCTTTGGCGTTTCTTCTACCTCCCTTAGATTGAGTTTTCCACTGCAACATCTCCCTCTCTAAGGCTGTCCTGAGCTTTCTTCTCCTTCACCTCTAATGATTTGCCACCAATGTGCACTAATAATGCACACCATCTTTCCAGAATGCCATCTCCAACTCACAACCATCTAACCTATATTCGCAAACTACATATCAAGCTATATCAAAAAGTAGTACTAAAAATTTCCCTATGAAAGGCATGAGATTAGGCAATAGCTTCACTAAGTGCTAGGGGCATTAAAAAGGTGAAGGGCATGACCAACCACTCATATAATCTATCTTGAGTCCTATAGGCATTTTTCCCTCATTGCAGCTTAATGCGGATTTCATGATTTACATGCACATGTCTATTTTAGAGAACCATTGTGAGCTAACCACTTGGTCTAACATATCATCAAGCCTAAGTATAAGAATATTTTTTAAAAGTCAATCTTGATGGTTATCTTGCTAATAGCACACTCAACATAGATTTTCCAAGATCATAATTCTTAGGAATCAAAAAATCAAGGACAGGGCATTGACTAAGACGCGATGAAAACCTTTCTTTCAAAATTCTCTCAATCGTCTAATTAATTTATCACCTTACGTTGGATTCATACAGTAATATGGAAGGCAGGAAATTGTGATTGTTGGACAAGATCTATGGCATGGTAAATATCCCTCCAAGCATGGTAAATATCCCTCATAGTTGGCATTTAGCAACTCATCAAGTAACTCTTCTCAGTCACACCTTGAAATTCTCTCGACAAATTGTTAATCTGAAGGGGAAGGTCAACTATGTGGTCAAATGTAAGATAAAACTCCTCAGCAACCAACCCAAGGCTAAAACTAAACCAACATCGTTTTCTACATTCTCAACTCCTCTTGGTTAGGACCTCAAGATTTTATCTGGTGGTGCATGAGAAGAAGACCTATGTCTTGCACTTTCCTTTCTGATGAGTTTGGGAGGATTTAACATGATATTCATACCCCACCATGCAAAAAGTCAAAAGTTTACATTTCGTAGTTAAGCACATGTTTATCACAAAGCAAAGGGCTAGCTAGTAACCCAAAGCCAAAGAATAGTCACCTTACATGATAAGGACTAGGAACCTTCTCCAAAAATTGTATGTTGTTTGTCTACCCAAAAAAAATAACAGAAACAAAAAAACAAAAAAGCAAAAACAAAAACAAAAAACCCTGAGTTATAGATGTGGCTCAAGCTACAACTTCAAAAAAGTACCACTCAAATTAGAGACAGCATTGATGATAGTCCCACTCATCATCCCCTATAGGGGAGTATTGTTCTAATAATTTTGTTAGAATGGACAAAATGCATCTCGTGATACCACGTGGATTATGCTACCCTCCTCAGACTCTTAAAGGGTCCTCTAAAGTTAACATCAACTGCTTCAATTTTCTCCAACTTGTGATGAGCAGTCAAAATACGATGTCGACATTGAGAGGAAGTGTCAGAGAAAGTTGGTCCTTACCATGACAACTATGAGACTCAATGTAGCCTGCTAACGAGAAATAGAGTTGTTCTTAGTTCCAACCCTCAGTGGTAGTGAGTCTAGGGATTGGATTGTTACCCTTGAAGGCAGCTGGCTAGGCTATGGAACCCACACAACCTATCAAAAGAGAAACCAAGATTGTTGGGACTCTCAACTTGAGAAGTCATTAGAGCCTTTGGAAGGACACTTGAGGAATGTTTCTATCTTTAAAGCCTTATAGTAAGTTTCATCCAATTTTTCAAGAGACTACAAATTGACAGTCTCTCGTCTCAGTTTATCAATGAACTTGCTGACTGTTGTTACCTAAGATTTAGCATCACACCTCATACAAAGTTCCTCGAACTTATTACTTGAAGGCGACTATCTCAAATTGATCCATAGGTCAAGTAATTGCTTCCTATAGTAGATGGGGAGATGTTTCTCTTTTAGCTTATGCCTCATCACAGCCCATAAGGTAAATTTCTTTAGAACTGTGTCAATACCTTTTGGCAAAAAGTGTAACATTCATTTTGAGTGGCACGAACCCATTGTTGTCTGTTATTTCAAACTAATCAAGTTAATCCTCCATGTCAACAAGCCAGTCCAAGAAACCATTAGCATCTTACCCAACTTTCTAGTTAGTGAATTTACTTAAGCTTGTTTGTACTCTCTCCCAAATGCTTAAGAAAATATTTGGACCGATCATGATCATATCTTTGTGAAGAGTGTCAGTGGCATCCCTATTGGGTGAAGAATAAAGAAGAGAGAGAAAGCAAGCAAGAAAGAGAAGAGAGCAATCACATGAGAAGAGAAAGATTAAGGATGATGAGGAAGAAGATTAAGAGAGAAAAAGAGAGAAAGCACAATATATATATATATATATATATATATGATCTTTTTTTATTTTAACAAAAATTTTATTTAAAAAAAAAGAGAGAGATACAAAGAAAAATGACAAAGGAAGGCAGTCCACCAAAAAGAAAAGAAAGGAACAAAAAATGAAAATTGCATTTCACAAACAGCAGTCCAATCACTGCTAATAACAATAAGGGAATCTGCCCAAAGGGAGGAGATACTGAAGCTCAAAAACAAGTCAACTAACAAATCTTCTCCGTGGTGTTGAGGACTCTGATTTTGAGCTTATATCAAAAGATGAAGTAAAACTCCACCACTTAATGATATGAGACGCAGTACTGCCCTGAATTGACCCGGAGAACCGAACAAACATGAGATAGCCTGCAACGTACTGATCAAGATCGAGGACGAAGGATAAGATTGGATCAATAGGAATTGTGTTATTTATGCTAGCCATACCCTACCAATAACCCTCAGCGACCTAGATGAAACATAGACTTCATTCCATCTTTTTAAGTAAATCATGAGACTTCAATAATTCAGGTACTCTAGTAACCAATTAACCCATAAGGCAATAACAATGCACATGTGACAGTTCCTCAGGGTTCATGCCTTCTTGTTAAAATCAAATCTGAATTATATTCATATCTCAGAGACCAAATTCATTTTACAGGAATATAGCCTATTTATAGCCTGATATTTAAAACCCTGTGCTAGACTCTCAGCTGTGACATGGCCTTCTTAAGCAGACCCACGTGGAAAAGTTATAGCTTTGCAAAAAGGATAAGTGTGCTTCGACATCGCCTTCATATTGAATGACACCCACTAGAATTATTCTGGTAACATCGTATCGATGAAATGTACCCAAGTTATTAATGTTACAGTTGTTTTAGTGATTGCTGCAATATGTTGTAGTGCCTCCATTAGTCAATGCAGAAATGTACATCATTAATTGGAAAAATGAGAAATAAACATTAACTGAAAATCGTTAAAATATTGTCCATGACAACTTTAATTCTTTCTTAATTTATACACTAAGGATTCTAAAAAAAGAACATATCATTTCTTTGTTCATTTCCTTGGGAAATATTATAAATAAGGAAAGCAATACTCTCAAAGGAGTTATAACTGGATTCTATCATATGATGTAACAAGCAAATTTCAAAATGGCAGGCAAAGAAAATAAATGCTACTAAATGCAATGTGGAAGAGCTTGAGGTTCAACTGAATTTCAAAGTCAAAGTTCCAAGATAGAATCTGATTCCTATGAGAAAAGATTCTTTATGCAAGGGCATAACAATTTAGCAACAAAATGAAACCTAGTATCTTAACACACTTCATTCGCTTAGTTCATCATGGAAATTGATTCACGCAAGTCGCTACCACCCAAGTGGATCAAAGAAAGCAAACCATGACTATACACTCAATAAAATCATATCATTCACTATAGAGGGAGAGTGAGAGAAATTCCCACAAAGCCTTCATTTCATGATCAGACCCTTCTAACGTAGGATAATTATTTGTCTGAAAGAGACCATGCTATGGTGAATTATTACGTAGAGAATGTCGAAAGAGACCATGCTTCAATAATTTTGTGGTATACTGTCTTCTTTGTTCAGGAGATCTCCACTCTCTCGATAGTCTTACTCTATCCATAGCTGTCTTCAATCAGAGAAGCAAGCAAGGAATCCTTTTCTCTCCTCCCCGGTAAACAACATAAAATATTCAATCCTTAACCACGCAAGCAAAAAAATGCTTAAAAAAATTAGAGCATGGTGCTAATCAAATACTTTAGTTAGACCATCCTACAGTTTTGTACAGAAATGCAATTACTATAGAAACAGAAATTCTCATGCAGCCTTCATGATTTGGCAATCCTAAGTGCCTAGCAGAAGGAAAATAACAACAGTTGTCGAGAAAAACAATGAGCAGATGATCCCCTCTTTAAATTGAAGATTATCTGAAGATAAAGATAGGCCAATTCATAAGATACCTATCATAGGCCACTTCTTCAAAATGTTTCTTGAGTGAGACTAGCATGATGTTTCTATTTTGAGGACCTCCTATTATTAGTCGTGTTCTCTCCATATCATTCTTCTCTTAGAGTGAGAGTCAAGGAGAGGAAGGGGGAGGAATGCCCTCTTCCATTCCTGCTGAATAGTCAAATGTCATCATCCAACACACGCTTCAACTTTCCCTCATTCAAAACCTTCAGGAGCACAAGAAGTTCAAAAAAAAAAAAAGGAGCAAATACTCTTCAACCAACGACGGCATAACCCAAAATATGCCAAAATCAAGACACAGGACTATCTCACCTTGAAGTCTATGCTATACAAAAACTATAAGCAATGTACAGAAAAAAAAATAGAATTAGAGTTCGCTCTTCATATATCCTAATGTAATTTAATCTCAACAATTGAAGCAACAATTGAAAAGAAGAGTTTCAAATACAAGTACAAAACACCATAGTTATCAAATCAAGATTCTTTTCATGAATCGAAATCCTAAGTTTGTGAATCGTGAATTAAATGGAATTGGGAATCTATAGAAAATGGTGCTGAACAATTTGCATATATGCAACAAACTAAACTGAATTGATTTTGACAAATATTAATTATATAATAAAAATCACATATGGCATGGTTGTCACCTAATTGAGATGATATTTGCCTTCGCCACAAGACACGGTCCAAATTGCACCAACCATATCATTCTTTAAAAATCATAGTATATTCTCTTTTGATATTCAAAAGGGCACTTAAAAACTTCTAAAATAATATAATAAGAACAAAACTTTTGAGGGAACCTTCGAGTTTAAACATGAAACATTTTCTCAAATTATGCATAAGTAACCAGTCTCCGAAGTTATACTCTAGGTTATACTCTAGCAAGTTAAATTTACAACAACAAAAGAAGAAGAAGAAGAAGAAGAAGAGAGAGAGAAGGAGAAACATCTAGAGTTGAGAGGTGCCAAAATTAGGGCAATCTCTCTAACCACATATTTATATAGACATTATATCTCAAGTAGAAAATACCCCTAGAATTAATACATAGGCCAAAACACTCTCCCTCAAATTGGTGCATTAATATCTTTCATGCCCAATTTGCACATAATAGAATAAAAAACTCCGCTACCAAGTCCTTTGGTGAAAATATCAACTAATTGATCTTCTAATTTCACAAAAGGCACAAAAACCAAACCCTAGTACAACTGTTCTTTGATTAAATGTCTGACAATCCCAATATGCTAAGTCGTGTATTATGAGCAATGTTAATGGTAACCTCATTATCACAGTATAGTCTCATCGGAGTATCACCAAACATTCCCAAATCTCCTGATGAAACTTGAAAGCACAGAAGTTCACAAATACCATGTCCATGAGCTAGTCTCTGCACTGTATCAGCCACCACAGCTTGTTTCTTGTTACTCCAGGTGACCAAATTTCCACCCATTAATGTGCAGAAACCCGAGGTAGATCGTCTATAATAAACAGATCCAACCCAATCTACATCAATATCTCTAATCACAAGTGACCATGATTGGAATACAAAATCCCTTTCCCAAGAGCTAACTTGAGGTACCTTAGGATGCAAAGCGCGACATTATGGTGCATAACACGAAGATCATGCATAATTAGCTAGCCCCAACTGCACACACAATATGTGCCCGAATATAAGAAAGATATATTAGTCTCCCAACAAGTCTTTGGTATATCTCCTTATCAACAAAATTACTAGCTCCTCCAGTAGATCCAAAGTATACTTCCTTTAGGAGATAAAGATACCCTTATTTGATTTAACAACTTCAATCCCAAAGAAGTAACCCCAAGAAGTAGCACAGAGAACCAAGATCTTTGATCTCAAATTCTATGGCAAGGTCAACTTTGACATGTGCGACATCTCTACCATATCATTGCCTATCACAACGATATCATCCACATACACAAGGAGAACCGTAATCTTATCTTCATCTCACCGATGAACATAGTATGATCAGCATGGCTTTGCTTAAATCAAAATCTAAATATTGTCTTGAAAAATTTGTCAAACCAAGCCCTAGGGAATTTCTTCAAACCATACAATGCTTTCTTCAAACAGAAAACTTTGCCTACAGTAATAAGAGATGAGAAATTGCGCAGTATCCTATACACTTCCTCTTCGAGGTCTCCGTGTACAAAGACATTCTTTACATTAAGTTAGTGCAAAGCCCATCCCAAATTAGCTGTGCATATGAAAAGAGGACTCGAATGGAATTCATCTTAGTTATAGGAGCAAATGTCTCCTGGTACTGAATACCGTAAGTCTGGGTGAATCACTTGGCAACTAGTTGTGTCTTGTATCTTAAAAACTGTCCTATTTGCTCTCTGCTTAACAATGAACACCCATTTACAACCTACAAGTTTCTTCTCATTTGAAAGAGAAACTAAATCCCAAGTAACATTTTTGCTCAATGCTCTCATCTCATTTACCATAGCTTCTTTTCACTTAGGGTCAGTGAAAACTTCCTTCTAACCCTACAAAATAGACATGACAAAGACGAAATAAAAACATGATATGAATTAAACAAGGAATCATATGAAATAAATTTTGATACGGAATGTTGAGTACAAGTCCTAACTACCTTTCTAAGAGCAATCAAAAGATTATAATCATCTTTAAGATTATTGTCTACAAGGAACTGGGAATTACGGCGGTTCGGGTGACACGTGACCGACCTATTCTTTCAAACATCTAGAATAAGTCTTGAGATTAGTTCTATCCAATCTGCTAGTCTTCCACACCATGCTCCCCCTAACCACCAATATTATTATATTAGAGAGGAAGGAAAGGAGACAAGAAAGGCTCTGACAGAGAAGAAGTCATCTCTTCATTAGTAGTATGGATTTCCCTTGAAGAGATGGGAGGGAAAAATAAAAAGATTTAAATTCTTGAGAAGTGATGCCCAAAGTAACGTATACCTTGAAAGAAGGAGGATCAAAACACTTATAGTCCTTCTGAGTAGGAAAGTAACCAATGAAAACACACCGTAGCGCCGTTAGATCAAATTTCTCACAAGAGTGAGACAAAGTATGAACAAAGCACACACAATCAAAGATATTGGGGGACAGAGAAAACGGACGAATGAAACTAGATGATGAACACTCGAGGGCATTCGATTAATAAGATATGCAATGCATTGAACAACATCACCCTAGAAAGATTTAGGAATACTTGTAGTGAACATGAGAGCACGAGCAGCCTCTAAGAGATGACAATTTTTGCGTTTGGCAACCCAATTTTGTTCAGGTGTTCCAATGCAACTAATTTGATAAAGAGTGCCATTCTCTTCCAAGTAGGCCCAAAACTCGCGATCGATGTATTTAGACCCATTATCACTTTGAAGGACTTTAATTTGGGTGGAAAACTTGGTAAAAACCATTTTGTGAAAGGATTTAAAACAAGAGGAAACCTCACTCTTGATCTGAAGCAAATAAACCCAATTAACATGAGAGTAGCAATCAATAAAACAAACAAACCAACGAGAACCAAATAGAGACACAACACATCATTATGAACAACCACAAAAGGAGAATCACTTTTTTTATTAGCTAAGAGATAACAAAAACGTTTATGCTTGGCAAAATCACAAGCATCATAAACAAATGTACTATGATGACAATTCTTTGCAAAAGAAGGAAAAAGTCGTTCTAAAACACCAAAAGAGGGACGTACCAAATGGCGATGACAGTGATGCAAGAGAGAAAGGGAAGGATGAATCATAGTCAGAGATAGCATCCAGAACCACATGAGGAAGGAGAGACAACATCCAAAAAATACAAGCCACTATGTGCTTTACCACTGCTAATAGTTCGCCTCGTACCTTGTTCTTGAAAAATACGTGTAGGGACAAAAGCCACGGCACAATTCAAAGAAGTGGTGAAATTACTAATAGAAAGAAAATTAGCAGAAGAATTGGCAACATGAAGAAATGAAGAATGGTGGAAAGAGAAACAGATGAAGAGCAATGAATAGAATCTTTCTCAGACACAGAGGATAGAGAACCATCAGCTAATAACTTTATCCTTACCAGAACAAAGGAAAGTAGGATGAAAAGGGTTAGAGAAACCTCATGCGGTCAATATCTCCAGAATCAATAATCCAAGGACATGAGAAAGAAACATTGAGGGCACCCACAAGAATACCTATGTGAGCAATGTTGGAAAAGAAAGGTGAGTCAAAAACTATGGTAGAAGAGGTATCAAGACGAGCAATTAGATGCTTGAGAGTTTGCAACTTTTCTTGGGAAATGAGTGTCACTAAGATGTCTCAAAGATATGAGCGTGAGAACGTACAATACCTCCTCGGCCTCGGGTAGGGCAACCATGCAGTTTCCAACAGTGCTCTTTGTATTGTCTATCTTTCACACAATGATCGCAATGAAGCTAATTGCGATCAACAATAGGCCTTTTGTAACTCAACTTGGACTAAGGCTTATGCATGTGTGCAATAGGAGGAAAGTCACCAGAGTGTTATGCTGCATCCTCCTAGTCAAGGTAGATCTGCTTTGGCGATGTCTCTTGTTCCACGATGAGAAAAGGATGGCAGTCAAGAACTTTGACACGAATCTAATCATACTCCATGTTGAGGCCAACAAGAAATTCATAAACTCGCAATTGCCAAATACTACTCAACTCAGCATAATACTGAACAAGAGATCTGTCTCACTGATTGAATAAAAGAAATTTCTTTCATAACTCGTAGGCGTGTACATTGTTACCCCTCTGTGAATAAGTTGGTGTTGCCGCCGCTGAAATTTTATTAGCAGTCTCTTGAAACAAGAAGATATGACTAATGGAAGGCTGCATCGAATTAATTAACCATGTCATAAGTGCATTTTTCGAACGCCGTTTCCCATGTGCTGACCCATCTGCCACTAGTTCCTTACTGAACCTGTAACATAATCAGTCAAACATTGAACCCTAGTAGCCAAACTAAAAGAACGAGACCAAATCAGCTAGTTTGTGCCATTCACGTTCACCGGAATAATCTGAAATAAACCACCAAGAGGCCCGCCACGGCTCATCACTAGATTTTCACGCGTGCCCATTATACAGCAACTCAAAAAACGACAAAGGTCAACCACCAACGAAAAGGATGATGCAAGAGACACCACAACAAATCCAAAAATTGACCATCTCATCACCAAAATAGATCCACACTACAAAAGCAGATAGAACAAAAACTAAAAAGACAAAAGGTCGAACTAGAGAATTGATTGGCGCAAGAACACAAAGGGCCAAACACTCTTGGAGACCCAAAAACTGATTCAAAACCCAAAACAAATGTTGGAAACACACCTAGAACATCAAGCCAGCACCTGCAGGGAAGGACTAAAGCATCGAATCAAGGAGAATGACAACCGAGTTGCGATTTCGATAAAAACCCTGGTTTGCCAAAAATAAAGGGAAAATGTAAAAACCATGCTGGTATTTTTTTTGGCAACAAACATGAAGAACAGAAAAAACAAAAAAAAAAAAACAAAAACAAATGATCTTCTCTGATATCAAGTTGCATTTACAAGAATAAAAGAAGAAGATGAATAGAGAGAAAAGGAGAAACAACTACAGTTGAGAGGGGCCAAAATTAGGGCAATCTCTCTAAGGAAGGATTTATATAGACATTATATCTCAAGTACAAGAAAACACCGCTAATAATACATAACTCATAACAATTTCCCCCCAAAAAAAAGGAATTAAGAGCTGAAATGTGATTCGAAATTTATCGAACTCAGATAGTTTTAAAGATCACACTAAAGGAATATGAAACAAACCATGAATCATAATAGTCGTCATCGATCTATCCCAAAATATATTCACTTAAAGATTTTTATTAATTTATACGTGAATAGTGAATTGAATTGCAAATTGAATTAAAAATCGTACCATTCTGATAATTATAGAAATCAAAGTGTATACACAAAAGACAACTTAGAAAAAGAAATTTTCAGAGCAACTGAGTTTTAGCATGCAACTATGGCAGTTACGCAAGTAGTCTCATGATTAACATAAATGTCCACTTGTGAGCTGCACTGAAGGGTTAGAAACATCATCACAAGGCACACGACTCTCCGTAAAGGCATAAATGTTTTCTTGTGACAGAATTCAGCAGGTCATTTGAAATCAACAAGAGGGGACGGATTTCACATTTTGCTCTCATTAAATGACTCTACAAGCAACCTTGGATATTGAGTATCAAGTCTTCCCATTTTTTTTAAAGGATATCTTACAAGGTAACAGGAGTTTATGGTGAAGGTAATAGCCAGATCTACCAAGGACCAATTCCAGCATAGGTGAGAAACAATAACAATACAATCCACCAACCTAAAGTGCCTGCCAAGATAAGAAAAGGAAGTAACAACTACATACTGTGCGGAAACTATGCCAAACAGGCAAAGAATGGCTAAACACCATAAAAAAGAATAACAGTACAGAGTAAATAACAAAAACAGAGTAACATGCCAATTGCTATACACTTACTCGATAATAAAAGTAATCGTACAATCGGAGAATGTGATACTTGTCAGCAGGATCATGCCTGTTGACAAACTTAAGGAGTTTTATCTCATCAAGGCTCTGATCAAAAAAATCTTTGTTGTTTTTTATAATCTTCACGCAAACATCCATGCCAGTATGAAGGTCATGAGCTTGAATGGCTTTGCTAAATGCAGCTGATCCAAGATACTCAGTAACATGATAGCGCCCAGCTATGACTGAATTTAAAACAACATGGAAATTTTTGTCCTCCTCAAAGCCAGTCCTGAGCAACAAACAGAAGTTTTAGGTAACAACACAAGTAGGATCTGGACAGCAAAATCAGTGAAGAATAATGATAAGTTCAAAAAGTGGAGAATCTTTAATATTGATAGCACAAAAAAGGCGAAATGAGAAAAAACAGATGGGCAACAAAGTCTGCAGCATAAAATATAAAGAACTAAAAGAGAACCCCAATCTAACAAGGGAAATTTGCCACCACAGACTATGGTACTACTCTTCGTCGCACAAATCACCTATTGGGAGTTGCGACTCGTCTCCAGAATCCTGAATCTGTGGTTCACAAATAGAATCGATCTTACATTAAAATAAAATCATGCTTCCAACTGTGAGGTGAGCGCTCAAACATGTGAATAGAAAAGAACCAAAAAAAATGCTACAAAGGCAAAAGAAAAACTTTGACAGCAATTAAAATATAGAAATCTACAAATTTGAGGAGAGAAAATGAGATAGAGTAACATTAAGTTCAGAAAATTTAACTCAAAACTTACTCTAGTACTCCATAATCCATATTCATATAGTATTACTTATATTTCCCAAAACAAATATAAAAAATAGCAACTGGCACCGAACTCCAATATTTTTGTTAATAAATATTTTAACATGTCCACTAGGACAGTACAAAACAAAATATATCTTTCAACATATTCATACATTTGTATAAAAAATAATATTCTCAACATTAGAATCTTCTATGTATATTCACTCCCCGGCCCCCGCGCCAGCTCCCGTTTAGTGCAACTAGTATACTGCTATTCACAAAACAACATTTATCCCCAAGAAATTCCCAAGTGAAATAACATACTTCACAATTTATTACACTCAAAATGCAAAGGAAGCATTCCCATTGAATAGAACCACTAACCCAACCCTCCATTCATTACCACCATTCATGCAATGCCTTAAGCTCGGGAAACCTAAATACAAAATTCCCATCCACAAGGATCCTACTGTGGAAGTACAGCTCTATACACTCTATAAAAAGGTTGAGTTGGCACTCCCTTACTTTTAACAAACTTATAAGTGTAATGTTTCTGGACCTCCCTACCCCTCAGCTGAGTTATAAAATCCTATAAACCTCTGGCTTGCTTAGGCCAATACATAATTTTATTCTTCATTCCTCTTTCTATTTTCTTTAAGGCCCACATTTTCATATTTTTAGCCCATCTTGCTCTTAGAATCTACCATTCACCACTTCTCCATTTCTGTACCATGTGTCAAGTTTTAATTTCCCATTCCTCCAAATTTTCTTTGCTTAGTTATCAATTATCCAAGGTTGCCCGCCTCATACTCACCCCCATGTCTCTCTCTTACCCCCACAAAAACTGTAAGTTGTTTCACCCAACTGAATGAAACTCTAGGGGATAAATTGCACAATAATAACACTAAGTAATTAATTTAAAGTACACACTAGTATTTGTGCCACAAACTATGCGTATGCAATCTTAATTTATTAAAAAAGAAAAAGAGTAATAAAATTAATGCAATACTTAAAATTAGAATTTCAAAAAAAAAGTAGTAAAATCAAATGTTTTTACTGGAAAACTATTTCCGAGGGAAAGATAGAAGCAACATTATTATGGAATTACCATCAAGACAAACGGGTATTAAGGAGCAATTTTTTTTTCACTATATCAGCTATTTCGGTGGAACTGAGGAGAACCCTTAGATTAAGAAAAGGGGGAAGAAGAATATTATTTAACAGTAGAAGAAGCTAAGATATATGTGCACATGTCATATAATCATATAATATATAAGTAAAGCGAAAGTTAGGCTCTAAGAATTCGTCAAGTGTCCTCTCTCTTTCTCTCTCATGTATTTTTACTTTCATTTTTCTTTGTTTATTATTTATTTGTTTTCATTTTTGATCGACATACGAATATGGAAAGATTATTTTACTAATTAAATAATTAATACACATTCATAAATGTCATTTAAGTTTTAGAAAAAATCAAATATATGTAAACTCATGATTTTTATTGGCATATTCTAAAATTGTGCCATGTGTCAATATTAAAATTTTGCCATTATGTATTTTATTCCTTTCTCTTCCTTATTTTCGTGTTTTTTTTGGTTTCTAAATTTTGCAGACTCCTCTATCTAATATTGTCTCTTTCTCTTTAAATCATATCATATAATATATAGGTGTAAACGGAAGCTTTGCTAAGAGAGAATGTCATGTGTCCATTTACAAAGTTTAAAATAATGGCATGTGCTGTCTTAAACGCATTAAAATAAAGACGTGGACCTAATTAACATATTTTACAAAAATCATAAAATTCAAGTGTACTTTAACATATCTCACAAATCTATAAAATGTAATATTATCTTTTTCTTTTCACTTTCCTCGTTTAATTTAACTATTTATTTTAGTGCATACAATTTTTTTATACCCTTCATTTTATCGTCTTTTCATCTTTCTCATCCTTTCATATTTACAATCTTCACTTTTTGACCAAATATATTCTAAAATTAAAACTATTTTTTATTCAACAATATTGTTTATGTGCTTTACTACCTAAGAGCATGTCGAACAAATGCATCAAAATTTAACATTTGTCACATGTCAATAGACAATTCTGGCCATACAGGCCCTTATTACTTTTTTTTTTTTATTTGTTAACTCCATGTTTTCACTTTGTTGAAAGATTTTTGGAATCATAGATACTCTTTTTACAATCATAGTCTTATAAATTACTTATAAGCAAATTTAAAACATAACCCGTGCATAGCACGAGTGTAATACTAGTGAGATTTGGAAAAAAATGGATGCATACCTAGAAAAAGGGAAGGCGAGAAGGCAACATCTATGCAGTCACAACGGACAAAGAAGACACCAATCGCAGTAGTCTTCCGGAGACAGTAAAGGTTACGTAGAGGACGAAAATAGAAGTTTATCTGATTCCGTGGAAGTTGTGGAATTGCATTGTACAATTGTAGAGGTAGAGTGGGGAACATGGAGTAGTTGAGTAGCATGATATAGTTTTTTCTATTATGCTCTTATAGTTAATGGGTTCAGAGATAAAACAACTTTTTTGGACATATTTGAAATATAAAAAGTGTGAGTCGACTTCAATCTGTTGTTCACACCAAAGTGACTTGGTAACTTTATATAACAGTACAGATGAGTTCATTTATAAATAAAGGTGTACCTATTTTTTCTGTGGACAATCTTAAGATTGAAGGTTTCAAATTCCTCCTCCTGTGCCTTTATCTGCTTCACTTGCTCTTGCACAGCAACTGCCTCTTCATCCTCCAGCGAGGCCCCCAGATCTTCTTCTCTTGTGCAAGTAACTTCATCACCCTCTTCTTTCTTGACAGGCTCCTTTTCAGCATAACGATGATCAGAAAGTGTTGATGGAGAAGAATTTTCTGATCCTACAACATTAGCATTGTTTCCATCCCTAGAATTCTTGACAGGTGAGGAGTCACTGCTTTTCCGTCTCCATGAGGAAAGCATATCATCTGCCCCGATCTGAGCATTCAAACAATCATCAGTTTCATCACTAATAACAGCATTGCACTTGTTTGACCTCAAAGATTTACTTGTCTGCACCAACTGCCCATCTCTTGGAGGGGGAAACGAAAACCCAGGATCTGTATGACTTTTTGCCTGTTTACCTGCACCTTTGTCATTGCCCATTACATGCTTGTCACAGTCATGTTTATTTGTTCTCTTTTTATCCTTGTTTGAATGCCTGGACCCTCTGATACCAATATCATGATCATGAAAGTACTCCAAATCCCCCTCACTACTACCACCAACCAAACTTTCTCGTACCTCACTTCCAATATCGGCGGCATCGCTGTTGATTCCCACACCAATAGATCTTACTGAGCCATGTTGATCATCATCCATGCAAATATCATCCAGCCGAGGCCTTCCACAATCATTCAGAACTTTCCCTTCCCCTAACATGATGAGTTCATTTGTCTGAGTGACAAAGCCTTGCCAGACAGGCTCTGCACGCATCAAATTCAGTTCCTCTTCATCCATCAGTTGTCCATCATACTGAGCTATCAGATCATGATCATCAGTCCTTCCATACATTTCAGTCACTGAGAGCCCTATAGGATCATCAGAAGCTGTAACTGGGTTCACATTTTTAGATTGAAAATATCTTTCTCCAGAGAAGTAGGAGTCCTCCTCTGCAAATGATTGATCATCATCCTCATCTTTGGGTTGAACTCTTTCTTGAGTGTCTGGCACACTCCCATGCCCTGTTCCCTTTTCATTGTCACTTGGATAATCAATTTCATGAGCTAGAAACCAGGTCTCATCTTCAATAGGTTGTCTCATGTAGCCAACATCATCGTCGTCGTCATATTCATCAGAGTCCCAGTACTCATTTGGATAGTCAACAGATTCACTCAATCCATCGCCAATAGTTGCAAAACCAGACACAAGATCGGAAGTATCCTCCGCAATGCCCTGACTTACAGATAGCCAACTCCCTCCTCCTCCAGTCCTTTTTCCACCTGGATCATCATTTCAAAGATATAAGGATTATTTCTTTGAGTTTTATAAGAGAGATTGACCAACATGATACTCAAAAAACACACTGTGAGAAAAAGGTTATCGGGGTTTTTTCATAAATTTAAGCAACAAAAAGTTGGAATCTGAGAGGCTTGCAGCAGAAACTGCCTAGCTTGCTCTTTTTATCCACAATCAATCACAAACTTATATACTTTTCTTTTTGTCCGCAATCAATCACAAACTTATATACCTTTTACTTCTTGTTTATGGAAGGTCATGCCATTGTAAGTGGCCAAGAGCCAATTAGTGGCTAGAAACAAGCAATATAAGATTATGGAATTGAGAACATTATCAGCTGAAAGCCTGAAACAAAGCTTTATCAGGGTTATTTCTTATGAACCAGAAAAGATGCACCCAAGAAGCATGGACAGCAGTGTAATAACAGTAATAACATTAAACAGCCTGGTGTATGCTTCAAATCCACTAAATTTTGTTCCTTTTTTTGTTGAAATGAATCACGGGAATAAATAATCTTTAAAGTATGTAGGCAAACAAGGGCGTGGAAGATGACTCTTAAAACAATAATACTCATTTATTCTCCATTTACTTTGAGCTATGTTACATGAACTCTAGTAAATAGGTGAAGTACTCATGCTAACACTTGAAAGGACACGGAGGTAAGGAGTATGAAATATATATCCAACACATGTTAGATATTCCCCCAACAAGCATGTTAGTACTTTTAAGAGTGCCATATAACTATGTATTGAACTCCCCCTCTTATGCATGAGTTGCTAAGTAGTGCCTCATAAACATCATCTCACCCAAGAATATAAAAGAAGTATTTAAGAAATATGACAACTTCATGTCGCGCCTTCGTGTCCTTTGACATGAGAATCAATTGAAG
The DNA here is from genome assembly GCA_032360265.1 of Heliamphora ciliata. Taxonomy (NCBI): domain Eukaryota; kingdom Viridiplantae; phylum Streptophyta; class Magnoliopsida; order Ericales; family Sarraceniaceae; genus Heliamphora; species Heliamphora ciliata. The sequence goes on along the minus strand of JAUMHN010000019.1, from coordinate 2,362,994 downwards.
ACATGCACCCATACCCAAAATGCCTACCCAAATCTATGTAAAATAGCTCGGCAGAAGGGAAAAAAAATTTTAAAAAAAGAAAGAAATATTGCGAAAGGTACAAAAACTGTATTAAAAAAAGTACAAATTAGCCGGGGAAAAAAAGACTCATTTAAGGGCCTGTCTGATTAGAAATAAGAGAATGCTAGAAAGTGAAAATAGTATAAAGCAGAGTGAAGAAAAAGAAATAAAAATATACATTTTCTTGCATTTATTTCATTAGTATGAAAAAAAATGTATTTTCCCAAACTAACCTTATCAATTTAAATAAAAAAAATTTGCTTAGGAATAAGATATAAGAAAAGAGATAAATTTCAAATTCAAATTACACATAATCACTTTCTTGCATTTAACTGTATTTTTTGCAGAAATAGAATGCAAGGTATGATGCATATGTTGGTTGTACACGAATATTTATTTTCTTGTATTTTCCAACATTCTTTTGCTAAACAGACACATAAAAAGTATTTCCTTTTTCCTCTTTCTATCACTTTCACAATCCTCTTACTAATGCAACTAACCCTAAAGGACTTTTAGAGGTGTGGAGGGTTTATGGAGTGCCTACTATGATAAAGTAATCAGAATAAAACTTATATAGAATTTGCAGTATATCAATCATTAATCTTTAATTGGAAGTTTTTTATGTTAGAATAGAAGAGAAAAAATATTGAAAGAGTATATTCTCCTTGTGAGACATGCACACATATTTATTAAGTAAAGAGAGACTACAGCTGATACTGTAGGCATACCCGCAGGATATTATTAACACTTAATATATATTAACACCCCCCTCAAGTTGGAGCATAGATATCAATCATGTCCAACATGTTACAAATGTAGTGAACATGGGATCTGGGCAGTGTCTTAGTGAACAAGTCAGCAAGTTGTTCACCAGATCAAACAAAGTCAAAATCGATAGTGTCGTTCTTATACTCGTGGCGGATAAAATGACAGTCGATCTTGATAAGCAATATCTGTATGAATTGACTCACAATGCTGACAGAATAAGCAATATATGATCTGGTCATAGCGGTCAAATAATTAAGTTTTCCCACCATTCTGCGATACCTGTCAGGATAAGGAAACACATCACTGTCACCAGGAAGAAGCTTCACACTTAGATCCATCGGGGACTCCACACTTTTTGCATTAAGCAGGCCGACATCGCGCAAAATATCAATCACATATTTTCTCTGAGAAATAAAAATTCCATGCTTACCTCTGGCCACCTCGACCCCCAGAAAATACAGCAGGTGCCCAAGATCTTTAGTCTGAAATTGTGTCTGCAGAAAGGTCTTCAAGCTACTAATCCCAACACAGTCATCACCAGTGATGACAATATCATCAACATAGACAACGAGAAGAATACAGCCTAAAGTAGTCCGACGAAAGAACACAGTATAATCTTTGCCTGACTGCCGCAAATTAAACTGTTGCACTACCATGCTAAACCTCCCAAACTAGGCCTGGAAAGATTGTTTTAAACCATATAAAGATGACATCAAACGTGGTCATGTCTAGAATGACAAAGTTAAACTCCAAACAACGACCGGCGACCTCCAACCCACAGGATCTACAGACAAGACTCAACGTCACACTCCCACTAACTGGGGTCTCCACACTCAAAGTACCACCCAACCAGTCCATTTCCAACCCCAAAGCGGATGCAAAAGAAGATGACATAAACGAATGTGATGCTCCGGTGTCAATAAGAATACTGGCCCATGATCTATAGACTTGAAAAGTACATCTGATCATGGGGGTGGTAGTAGCAGTATCGGGCACGACCGATGCTCTGGGTGAATGGGGATCTGCTAGAACATAAGCTCTGGCCTGTCCGCTATGGCCCTGAACTGTAGACTGTCTGCCAGACTGCACTGAAGCGCCCCCTTCTGCAAATTTGGATGGCTGACGTCCCTGAGCAAATGGAAGGCGACACAAGATCAGACCCCCCCTGAGCAACAAAACCGGGAGGTTGCTCCATATAGACTTCCTTCTGAAGATTGCCATGAAGAAATGCATTTTTAACATCCAACTGATAAAGTGGCCAGTGCCGAGTAGCAGCAAGAGAAAGAAAAAAGCAAATGGAAGTCATCTTAGAGACCGGAGAGAAGGTCTCAAAATAATCGACACCATAAGTTTGGGTATAACCTTTTGCAACAAGGTGCGCCTTCAAGGGAGCCAAAGAGCCATCAGGATTCACCCTGACAGTGTAGACCTATTTGCAACCAACTACCTGCTTCCCGGCAGGAAGGGAAACAAGATTCCAAGTGTTATTATTATCCAGGGCAAACATTTCCTCCAACATAGCATAACACCAACCAGGATGAGAGAGAGCATCTGAAACACAACCAGGAACAGCAGTACTATCAACTGTAGAAATAAAGGCACGTAAAGAAGCTAACAAGCCCTTATAGGAGTCGTCAACATACCAGGAGTGATCCCGACAGAGGCGATAAGGGCGACGGGTAGCAATAGAGGGCTCACTTACCGGCGGATCAACCGACGAAAGAACTAGCGTAGCAGGAGTCAGATCACGTAAGGGTGATATTGCAGGAGGTGGCACCGAGAGCGGCTCAGAAGAGGCGGCAAGAGTATCAGTAGTAATTCGAGAGACCAAAAAATCGACAAACAGAGGAGAGGGAGGTGACTCACGACCCTAAAATGGAACAGGAGGAAAAGGATAATAAAATGGGGTCGACTCAAGAAAGGTAACATCTCAAAACACAACAAACCGATACCCCTTCTGGTGTTGAGGGTAGCCAAGAAACACACGTTTGAGGGCACGAGCATCAAGTTTAGTGACCTGTGGCCGTGTGTCACGCACATAGCATACACAACCAAATATTTTAAGAGGTAGGGAATTCACAGGCAACATAGGAGCTAACACAGACATCGAAAAAACACCACCCAATACAGTAGACGACATGCGATTAATAAGCTAACAGGCCGTAAGAACAGTCTCACTCCAAAAATGATGAGGAACATGCATATGACATAAAAGAGCACGGGCTGTTTCCAAAACATGTCTATTTTTCCGCTCAGCCATCCCATTTTCTTCGGGAATATCAAGACACGACATCTGATGGGAAATGCCATGACTCACTAGAAACTCCCTCATTACAATAAACAGATATTCCCCCTATCACTACACAAGACTCTAACACAAGTACCAAATTGGGTTTACACAATCATACAAAATTGAGTAAACACAGAGAAAATCTCAGATTTATTTTTCATTAAATAAACAAATGTGGCACGAGAGTAATCATCTACAAAGCTCACAAAATAACGGAAACCAAATAAACAGGTGACCGGACTAGGTCCCCGAACATCATAATGTACTAACTGAAATGGAGCATAAGCTCTTTTATTGACTCGAGATTGGAAAGGCACACGCGGGTGCTTGACAAAACGACACGACTTGCACTCAATGACAAACACGGACTGTAAATTAGGGTAAAGAATTTTAAGACTCGACAAACCAGGATGGCCTAAGATGACAATGAATATCAAGGGAAGAAGAAGACAAGGCAGAATACGCCTGAGCAGGAGCAACATCCAGCAGGTCCCGGG
>JAUMHN010000019.1:2295467-2323579 GCA_032360265.1 Heliamphora ciliata | reverse complement strand
CCATTTGTCAAGCAACTCTTGAAGCTGTACCTTGAGTTTTCCCAACTCAGCTAGTGCAAAGCGGTAAGATGGCATAGAAATGGGAGCAGCTCCTGGGACCAGATCAATAGAGAACTCTATCTCGCGACTAGGCGGTAACTCAAATAGGTCATCAAGGAAAACATCTGGGTAATCACGAACCACTGGGGGTAACTCACCTCGAACCCTAACCACCTCATCCAACATGAGAGTAGAGAAAAAGAAACTCAGATTTCCCTGATCCCGAACTACACAAGGCATAGATACCAAACCGTCATTCCGATCACCTACAAAACAAAAGCAATCACCCGCTAGTGTACAAATCGTAACCCTCCATCGATCGCAATCGATAAAGGCATGATAGGTGGTCAACTAGTCCATTCCTAGGATGACATCAAATGTGGTCATGCCTAGAATGACAAAGTCAAACTCTAAACAACGGCCGACGACCTTCAACACACAAGATCTACAAACACGACTCAACATCACACTCTCACTGATCAGGGTCTCTATGTTCAATGCACTATCCAACAAGTCTATCTGTAAACCCAATGTAGATACAAAAGCAGGGGAAATAAATGAATGTGATGCTCCCGTGTCGATAAGGACATTGGCCCATGATCTATATACTAGGAGAGTACCTTTGATCATGGACGTGGTAACTGCAGCATCGGGCACGACCGGTGCTGTGGAGGAACTAGGATCAACAAGGGCACATGCTTTGCCCTGCGGTGCTCTGGCCTGCCCATTGTGGCCCTGAACTGTCGACTGTCTCCCCGACTGTATTGAAGCACCCCCTTCTGTAAACTTTGACGTCTGAGCTCTAGGCTGCTGATACGTCTGTCGTCCCTAGGCAGATGGAACAGCTGATGCTCCCACTGTACTCTGAATGTTCCCTCCTCAGGGACAGTTCCTCCGGATGTGCCCAAACTGCTCGTACTCAAAGCATACTGCTGGTTCCCTCCCTTGCGCCTGCGACTGCGACTGTACCTGAACAGGCGCTGGACTCCAGCATTCTGCCGCATGTTACCTTGGCCGTTTGCATCTATGACAAATAAAGCTCTCTCTAATCTGACCTTCCCGTTGAGGTACGGGAGGCGTGGGTGCAGAAAACTACAGCTAATACGACCCCACTGGATAAGAACTCAAACTAGACATTCTTCAGCGCTTGTTCTCCCTACGCCCCTGATCCTGTGCACATCCCCCATCTTGTTGACTCCTACTATCTCTGTCTCTGCGAGTCTCGTTCAGGGTGTCTTTCACTTTCATGGCTGTCTCTACTAACTTCGTATAGACTTGCATCTTGAATGCCGCCACTCTATCTCTAATAGCGGTCCTCAAGTCTCTTTCGAATCTCTTTCAACAGAACTCATCAGTAGGCACAATCTCCTGTGCAAACCAGGATAGGCTAGTGAACTCGGCCTCATACTGGACTACTGTCATCGTTCCCTAAGTAAGAAAAAGGAAGTCCTCCCTGTAACGATCCCTCAAGGTCGCAGGAAAGTACTTCTCCATAAATACCTTTATGAACGCCTCCCAAGTGCCTCCTACTGTAGTCTTAGCAAACTTTCACCACATATGAGCACTCCCCCTCAGTTGGAAGGCAGCGAATGTAACCCTCAGATCATCTTCCTCTATCTGAAGCATATCTAGAATCCTGGTAACCAGGTCCATCCATTCAGTGGCTACCGTGGGGTTGGGATCCCCAAAAAAGGTAGGAGGGTTCAGACGGTAGAACTCGTGCATTGCGCTCGTCGCCCTCAGTTCAGGTACACTCTCCCTTCCCCTAGCGGCCTCCGCCAGTTGCCGGATGGAGCCTACCATCTCACCCAACAGTTCTACCCCATCAACTGGTCCTTAGGGAGCATTAGCATCCCCAATATCTAGGACTGGAACATCCATTTGGCCAGAACCATGGCCACGACCTCGACCACAGCCTCGTCTGCCCCGCGTGGACATATTCTATACGAAATCAACTTAACAGGATAAGCTTACATACAACATGTTATTGCTAATGTAAAAGACATAAAACACATAAGCATGTTAACATATAGCTACTTAAAATTATGTTAACCTATTGCACATACTGAGGAGAACAGACAAGAAAGACTCGTCCACCTAGATAACAGACTTAGATTCCTTGCCAGAAAACACGTCGGCCAAACGTCTTTCTAACTTGGCTTTCAAGTTTGTTAATCCAAGCGCTCGAAGGCAAGACTAATCAATCCTAAGGTCTAACCTTCATACCCACATACACACAATCATCATGCTGAATAGGTTATTATGCTTATGTTAATAAAACACTTAAACACATGCAATCAAACACACACACATCCTCATAAGGTGGTGCACCATCTTTTCCATGGCTCTTAAATATTCGAACCTAGAACTCTGATACCAATTTGTCACGTCCCAAACTCCAGGGTCACGTGAAAAGCCACCACAACACCATTTTGAAAATATCTTTAGTTAAAAAACCCACAACTTAAAATTATTTAATAGTTGGAATAAAAAGGAGTGCCCAAGGTTCACTCTCATAATAGAAAATATACAGTTCTGTACATGCATTATTATATCCCCTCGAGGCATATAAAACTTTCTTTCAGAAACAGGCATCACATGTAAAAGAGTATATGTCCAACATAAAGGAAAACTCAATCCAGGCTTTCGCCACCACAGGCACTTCTAGATCAACTCCACATAATCATTTTCACCTGAAAAAGATTTGCACAAAATTCCACACTGTGAACTAAAGCTCAATAGAAAAAGACTATAAAGCCAAAAGCAGGATATGCAATTATAGTACAAACTGACTCAACCACAGGAGTCAAAAAGGTTTTTCATTCTAAAAATCTCAAGTTTTTCCAACAAACTAACGCAAGCCTAAAAAATAGTTTTATTTCATAAAACCCACGTTTTCATCCTTAAAACCATGTATTGCCAACAGTGCAAATATTGTACCACAGTTAAGGAAAAATAGTTATAAAATAGTATTCTCCACTTAAGCCACATAGCCGAGAAAAATAAGATAAAATGAATCATATGTACCGACTCTGCTACACACAAGGACAAAGGTAACAACTATAGACTCTTGCCCATTAATTACCTTAGTCCTAACCACTTAAGGCTTGCTAGATAATGGCAAGTTCTATACGGAGTCACAATAATGCAACTGCTTAATTTACGGGCCTAAAACCTGAGGGTACAAAGCACCCATCACTTAATTTACGAGAATTAACCCAAAGGTACAAAGCGCATACTCTGCGCACATTTTTGGACTTTTATCGAGGAGCAATAGAAAGCCAACTCAACACACCTACTGTCACGGTACTTTTATAGAAATTATTTTAAAAACTATTACGTGGCTCGACTACAAAAATATTTTCACAATTATACATCAACATGTATAAAGATCCATCCACCAACATGGAGATCAAACAAAATATTTCATCGTTTCCATCAAAACGTTTAAAAGCTGAGACTCAACCACGAGGGTTTGCTCTAAACTTCCAAAACACTTTTTTTTTTTCACGATTTTCACAAATCCTCCAGTTTAAAAACCACATTTTTAAAAACCATGAACACCCACAAGTTCATATCATGTAATAAACCAACAAAAAGTGAAAAACAAGCTTTTTATCCAAACAACATGGTTTAAACATGAAAATACAACATTTCAAGCAGTTTCAAGCGATTTCAACCGGTGAAAAGATCTATAATTACACGTAACACCTTTTAAAGACAATATAGTCTAGGATCCTATCTCGATGAGTCAAAAACGCAACGCCTCAATCTACATGCAAACACAAACTTCGTTGAAATAAGATTCTGCCCGAATGAAAGCGGAGCCCGCAACGTCGATAACAAAAATCCACTAGCTGATCGTTGAAAATTAAGCCCGAGTCACCCAAAAGTCTAGAGAGAAGGTGGAAGAAACGAAACTTAGCTTGGAAGAAAGATTTTTAAAATATCTTGCCAAGGCTTGATATTTATAGTCTCAGCCTTGTACAGGGATTCAATCGACTGAATACACCAATTCAGTAGACTGAATGGCTACTAAAAAAGCCAAAAATAGCCCACCGCCTCAACTCAGTCGATTGAGTTCCCAACCTCAGTCGACTGAACCCAACCAGTAAGCACTCAGTCGACTGGAAACACCCCCTCAGTCGACTGAACTGCTACTGTCCAGCCAACAAACTGAAAAACTGTGTAACAGTCCTTCTAAGGCCCAAACAAGCGTATGGCACGTAAGTAAAACACATACAACATACGGTTCTACCATAATGAAACATGAAACATATATCAGGGATATACATGTATCAAAAGAAACACGCTAAACATATATATAAAAAAAATAAAACAGAACCGGGTCTCACAATATAACCTACTTATTTGAGATTTGTGAGTAAGCTTGTTGCTACATGAGAAACTTGAGACATATAATGGATGGTTTCAACATATAGCTTATTAATGAACAAATTAAGGATTAGGTTCAAGTTTAGTTGGCAAGATTTGGGACCTAGAGAGTCCAATTCCTAAGGCAAGCGATGGGATATATCTAAAGTTATGGGTAGGAGTAAAATGGGAAGATAGGGGATTAAATATTACCTTAGAATCAAATCGTGATAAAGTCGGATTAAAGTCCAGAGTTGAAGGATTAAATACAAAGTGGTTGGAGTTAGTAACTGAACGTATGAGCTAATTCAAAAAAAAGCCTAGCATTTGAATATTTGAATATGGGATAGTGATGGTGGGTATGAGAATTAAAGATAAATAATAAGAACCAATGGGTCACACAACAGTAATTTGAAATTGAGGTATTTGATTTAGTTTTTTGTTATAAGAAAATCATGAGAGTGGTGGGTTATAGGATAAATGAATCATGAATTATAAGAATGGATAATTAAGATCTATATTTACATAACATGATTAAATGGGAATGTTAAAGAATCGTAGAGGCTTTACAGCTCAATGAATTATGAACTGTGTCGAGCTTAAACTTACTAGGTAAATTCGATAGATAATGGAATACGAAAAATATGGAATATGAAAAAGGTTTATGATAGTTTGTTTGAGATTTTGATATTAGATTTAAAAGTGAGAAGAACGCAATGGATAAAATGTGGGAGTTGAGAATATATGTATAAGATAAGCCATAGTTAAAACTCATTGTATCTTCACCTTGAGAACTCAATTTGCTTATATGAGATGGGTTCATGATTCGTATGGGAATGATTGTTTAGTGAATGGACTATCAAGTAAAGATGAAATTCTTGTGCTATGATTACTTAAAGATTGTTACGTGAATTTGTGAATGGAGTAAGAAGTTTGAAAGAAAATGAAGTTCTTTGCTTGAGTATTGTTTAATAATTGAATTAACAAATTACTTTGGACTTACAATTTTATGACTAATGGACATTGATTGAGATTTAAATGAGCAGAAAATGATTTGATGACTTAAAACTGTGATAATGGAGGTAAAATACTTGTTGTGTTAGTATGAAGATAACTACATGAGAAATGATTTAGTAAAATGGTTGGAGTTAATTGAAGTGGATGATGATATATATGTATTAAGAGGAAATTATGGAAATACAATTGAACTATAATAATGAATTGAAAACTGGACTATGTAATGGTTAAAGAATGTGTTGAAGACAAGTAGTCATAATAAAAACCTGATTGATACGTTGAGGATATGACTTGGATAATTAAAGTGTTGGTGATGCCAAATAACTAATTAATGTAATGACTAATGAGTTAAGTTCATGATTCAAATTAAAAAAATTTGGAAGATCATGGGATGTATAGAAACTGAGAGTTTGTGATTGAATAAATAACTAAAATGAAATGATTTGAAATTTATTGATGAAAAGAAGACCACGGTGGATTTCTAATTGAGATTTTACATGTTAAATTAAACATGAAAATCAAATGTGGAATTGATGTGTGAATGGTTATATGGATATGTGTGAGAATTGTGACTAATGGTGATACAATGAAACATGATTTGAAATTGAATTGAGGAGATGAACTTCCGATTGTTAATGAAAAATGATGATTAATCAAATATTGAACCGAGAATGATTGATGTGAATGTGATTAAGTTGGGCTTGACTAGTTTCGCGGTGAAAGACCGAAAACTTGCGCAAGCTGGGTACCGGTACCCTCAAGTTAGCCCCCGTAAAAACGGACGTGATTATGTCGTGGTGAGTTATAGAGCTATCTATTACTCAACGGTTTCACGTAGCCTGTTGGGAGAATAGAGAGGGGTTTCTATAAGTTACACTCGACGTTGGAATCAGATGATTGTAGTGGTGAGTTATAGAGCTATCTATTACCAATGGCTTCGCGTAGCCTATTGGGAGAATAGGGAGAGGTTTCTATAAGCTGCACCCTATGTCGGTTCAGTATTGGATTGATGAAATGAAATATAACTGTGGATAAGGAACTTATGAGCTGAAAAGAAAGTTAATGGTTTTATAATAAAAAAGGGTGCGTTGGTATTCGATAACTGATTAAAGAGTAAATGAGAAATAAGACGAGAACTAAAGAAGTATAAAGGGAAAATGTAAATAAAAGGGGAGAAAAGAGACGGAAAAGAAGAAAGAGAATTTAGTTATTAGATCAGTAAGGGTAGCGATTCTAATGAGTATAAAAGATGTGCACGACCAAAAGACGAGTTAAGAAGGAAAGTCAGAAAATTTGATGTTAAGAAATCAAATTAATTAATACTATCTTTAGAAGTTTTCAACAAATGGTGTGTGTAAGTTGGAAAACAAGTAAAGATATTAATTGACGGTTGTTGTACAATATCCTGTTCATTCGTACCTCACAAATCATGCATTATATTCTCTTTAGTCTTTATCCTACGAGTTTCGGCTCATGTACGTTGTTTAACTTTTTTTTTTTCAGGTTTGAATGATCAAGGGAAGAGTTGAAGTATGATGTGACATGAAGAAGAAAGATGAAGATTTTTTTTATTTGGCAACGATATTTGTATATTAATAAAGTTGTATAATAAAATAAAGTTGATCTTTGTACTTGAGCTATAAACCCCTTTTAGTTAAGTGATGTACTCGAAGGATTTAAATTCTAGTAGGTATTTTTGTTACATGAAAGGATTAGAATGAATGTTTACATAGTTCTAGGAAGTCTTAGTTAAAAACATGAATGCATTTGTATTGAGATGAGAATTATTGGTTATTGAATAGTTTTAATTGTGATTGAGATTTGAGATCCAGGCTGTGCCTGAAACTTGTGATTGAGATTTGAGATCCAGGCTGTGCCTGAAACTTATTATATCATTTGAGATTGACAGGTGATAATTTAATTTGGGATAGTCCGAAAAACAAAGGAAATTTTGCCAAATTTTTTAAAAAATATACTTAGAATATTTTGGGAGTTTGAGATAAGTGATGACCTATAACAAACTAAGTTCAAGAGAATATCATTAAAGAAGTCTTGGTTGTAAGAGCAATGAATTAACATGTCGAGATCACTCAACTCGGGTTTGAGAGCATGACATTTCTCTTAGGCCATGCTTAATAAAAGTTATACTAATATAAAATTTGACTGAATTTAAAATAACGCGGGTCATACAAAAGACTAATAGTATTATGATGTGGTGTATGATTTGACTGGATTCATAACACCATTAAGTATTTGTATTGTGTTTGATTAAAATATGAAATAATGTGCGATTAAAATAGAAAAATAAATTTTACTACTGAATGAGATGATTTGTATACAATTATGATATGGATATATTTTTTATGATAAGAATGACTAATCATAATAGAACGTAAATGGTCGTGCTGAGTAATCGGGCACGCCAACCCAATAATATGGCTTAAAGTTCCCTTCCTTAAATCATGTCTTAAATGATACCGAGAATTACGTCCAAAGTTGTGCCCAAAATCACGCCTATAATTATCTTGATTGGCTAAAATCAAGAGAGGATCATCCAAAATATCTACCTTATCTTTTCTTATATGAAGAGATCATCTATAAGGGAGTAAGAACCGAAACTTATACTCATATTCTAGCTCTTGATAATTATATTTTTAACTCAGAAAATTATATTCTAACTTAGAATTTGAGAGGTGTTAGCCGGCACCACCCGGTGACCCCAAATGCTTTTTTTACAGGTACTCGGCGGCCAGAGATGATGGGCAATTACTATCACAAGATCTCACATAGAGTTATCAATTTTCATTCAATTAGTGCAGAAAATGCATCAACAGTTTGGCACCGTCTGTGGGAACGATTGGTTCTCTAAGTTTTTTCCAACTTGTGTGGCTCAAACTAGATGGTCTATCACTAGAATCACCAACACTCATCGTCGGGAGACTATGGCGAAAGGAAAGGAATAAGGAAAACCCGTTGTGAAGAGCAACGTGAACAACCAAGCCGCACATGACGCAACGATTTGCATTCTACATGCTTTAAGAAAATGCTCAAATTAACATATCGCTATTGCTCTTATGGCCAGTTAGAATCAATAGAAAAAAATGCTCCGGGGAAGTATTCATACGCACTTTATTGTGTTTTTTTTATTTAATGAAAAATTACATGTTTGATGTTGCATTAGTTACTAAATGGTCAAGTGGCAACCAAACTTTATACCATATACATGGTGGGGCACCACAATTCCTGTCACGACCCAACCCCGAGTCAAACCACGCAGGAACTATAACCATCAATAACTTTTTCAAACATAAACATATGTGCTATAATATGACGTTAAAAAGAAGTTTTCCTTTCATTTAGGCATTCAAAAGATTCAAACTAAATAAACCAATTTCCAAAAGTTTATTTACAAAACCATTCAAGGATAGGTGACACATATGTTCAGCTTTAAACCTTTATATCAATTACATTCATTCAATTTAATTTATGTGCCAACATAGCACAAAATACAATGAAACACTAGATCTTTCCTTTAGCTTTTCCCAAAATGCATCCTTTTCCCTAGAATCCCTCCTAATCCTCGAAACCTGAAATGGTTTAACATATGTACGTGAGTCAGAGCTTGTAGGATAAAGACTAACTTAAATGTAGTGCATGATTTGTGAGGTGTGATAGGTGCAACAGAAATAAAAATGCAAGTTTCACCATGTCGTTTTTCGTTCACACCCACACACCCACGCACACAAATTTATCCCCTGTATTCACTTGTTTTTCATCGCATTAATTCTTTATTACATTAATCACATTCATTGAACCCATTTCAAATAATTTCTTCTTCTGCATTATCCATATTTTTATATCATTACCCGGTTTCTCACAAAATCGTATCTCATCTAATGAATCGGCGTCAGGTGAAGCTTATAGAAATCCTTTCCTATTTTCCCAGTAGGCTATGTGAAGCCATTGGGTAATAAATAACTCTATAACTCACCACGATACAACACCACATTTCGGGGGCTAACTCGTGGGCATGTGGTCCCTATCTAGCGTAAGTTTTCATTTTTTCACCGCGGAGATGCTCAAGCCCAACTTAATTCACATCAATTTATACGGTTCATTATTCGTTAATTTCTTTCATTTTCACAATTCAGAAGTCCAACCGACCACCGGTTCCTTTCCGAATCATTTTCACATATTGTTATCTTGATTTTCGTATCAAATTTCCCACTTCATTTTCACATCACATTCCATTTTAGCGTTCAAGTTCCCTTTCAAGTCACATGCATTATAAACTTCAATTACACAATTTCTTATGATTCACGTTCTTTTCATCAATTCCATAAAGTACTGACAACATAAATTTATTTTAATTGAGATCTTGTCGTTTGAAGAAAAGGAATGCACTCATCATATGCATATATAGATAAGTTAGAAACCCATTTTTTCTTCCAAAAGCTTGAAATTTTAGATGATAACCATGCCTGACCACAACCCTCAAATACCCATTCTACAAACCAAAACCCGCAAAAACTTATTGTACTCGACACGATTCAAAACAAAAACAAACAACGAGTTCAAAACCTTTCAAATATGCCCAACCGAGGGTTTAAGTAATGTAAAAGAGTAGTCTAGAAAACTAGGGTCACTGTACTCAAGAGTCATGCCTTTAAAACAAAATACAAAAAATTTTGAAAATAGCCTTTACGATCGATCGATGAAAAGACTGATCAATCGGTCTCTTGCCTGGACAAGAGAACCGAGGGTATCAAAAGACCGCTCGATAGACCGATCAATCGGTCTATCGATCCGTCCTGCTCCAGGTTCGTTTTCAAGCCAAAAAAATAATTTTCAGCACTTACAAGATTTTTCGTACTTTCAACACATTTTAGGCAAAGAAATAACTTTTAAAAAGAGAAAAAGTCATTCCAAAATCTCCCTCAGGGCACAAGAGTTTATAGAAAATTTTCGTTTCTCAACTAAAAAGTTAAGGTTTCATGGTTGATTCTTCACACTTAACTCATAATAGAATTCATAGGTTCTATACCTCAAATGGACATTTATGTATCAAGTTAGAGTTCATATCTCCACAATATTAACCACACAAACTCATATTTATGGCTGAGGTTCTTACTTTCAACAAAGAAAAACTTGGGGTTTTCTTAGATATTTACTTAATTTCCAAAGATTCAACACAAATCAAGGAATTCCACCTAAATTAGTCTAATTCCTACCTCATAGACGTCTCACAATCAAGAATCAAGCCTCTAGCGAGCTCCAATCCACCAAAGCCTAACACGCGCGACTATGGAAGGGCTTCCAACGAACATCCACTCTCTCCAACGGTAGCTTGCTCAAGAAAACGACAAGATCTTAACCCCCAACAAACATGGAAAGCTCCAAGGAGCTCCAAAAGCTAAACCCAAAATCACCCCTCAGCTTTAAAGAGAGAGAAGAGAAGAGAGAATGAGAAAACAAACCCAAAATCAGTAACTTATTGCATATGCCCGACACAGACCGATCGATCGGTCTAAAGACCGGTCGATCGGTCTTCGCGACTATACTGCTGGCCCGACTTTGAACAAGTATATCTCCTTCATCCGAACTCCAGATCTGGTCGTTTTTGTGCTCAAATTGAAGCCCCAGAAGTCTACTTCCAATGGTTCAAACCTCATGCTAGGATTCATTTTGTACAAAATGTTATGACCAAATTATTAAAGGTATGCCACTTTTCTTCACATATTTTTGTCCGAACATCCATTAGAACATCATATTCATCCCCAAACATATCTTTCATGCGTATCCAAGCTCAAAACACTCACCTAAAATGTCACCAAGATTAAGTTTTTAATTCCTACTCCCATCAACACTTAATCATTTTAAAAATAAAATGGTTCGGGATCTCACAATTCCAAAATTACAACTTTTGATATATTACAGATTTTAATCTTTGTGAAATTTTCGGAGTTGTGCCTTCATAGTAATTGACAACACAACAAAGCGAAGAGTTTTAAAGAACCTGTTGAGTGCATGCCACCTATTTGAAGAAAAACTCAAATCAGGAGCAGTCTTCTTCATCAGCGTAATATTATTGCTCTGTATGCCAAACCAATCACCAAAATCTCAAATTAGATGCCAAATGCTATTTGTAATCAAATAAGACGTCAAATGCTACATTAAGTAGTATTTTGAGTGCCACAATAGTGACTGAATCACACACTACATGCCTAACAACAAAATAAGTTAAAAAGTCATATATTGCCAAAATAGCTTAATTTGACTTAAAAGACTACATTTATTTAATCAATTACTATAAAAATTATGATAATACATGAGAATACTATATTTATCATAAACATACTAAAATAATAAGTCTCAATAGGAAAAGACACCAAAAAATACATCAAATTAACTTTTAATGCATTTTCTTGTATAATATGGGTGCAAAAATCTAAAAAAAATCCCTTAATTGATAGGGGATCAAATTTTTATCCCCCAAACTGATCCCTAGCTATATTTATTTTTTCCATTTTTGATTTTTAGCCCCCTAAAGTGGAAATATCTCAAATCATCTCACATCTCACTTATTAAAAAGAAGAAAAATGTCTTTTTATGGTACTTTTTGTTCCCCTCATGTCCCCTAGCCTTTACCTATATAAAGCAAGCCAAACACCATCTTCTCTATATGATATTTTCGGCCAAAGAGAGGGGAGAAACCAGAACCTCTTGCTCTTGAGTGATAAGGTGAGTTTGAAGGAGAAAAAGGAAGAAATCAAACAGATTTTCTAAAGTTAAATCCAAATCTATCCTCCACCCTCCTTTGATCTCCTAAACAAGTAAGTAAAACATCTAAAATTTATGTTTAGTATCTCTCAAAATATCTCTCAACACATCCCTTTAAACACTCTAAGAATCGAGAACCAAAAAAAAAACCGAAAAGGCATCATAGTTGGAAATTTGGGGCTGTTATGATTATGAGTGAGACGATATGTTGTTGTGTGCTGTTACGTTTGAGTTTGATGAGTTCTAAGTGTGCTGGAGCCTTGATATTAATGCTTAAAATACAAACATGCAAAGAAATGGAACAAAAACTTGGCATAACATAAGTAGAAGATTTGGACCCTAAGAGACTTGATTTTTGAGAATATAGATATTTTTGCCCTGAACTTTGGAACACCATAACTCAATTTAGACAATGGATCTAAGCATGTTCTTTATGTCCAGATTTAGATTTTTGTGTTATCATCCATCCAATGTTAGTTTCAACTCATTTGTATAAGTAGAACTCGAGATAATGTAATTTTACCAAAGTGTGTCGTTTTTCGCTGAGTCAACACTACTGACCTGAAAACCATTGTTTACAATGAGATCCGAACTTTGGTGAAAACATGAAAGTTGTAGATAACCCCTTTGAAAGTCTCTGTTGAGTTTCAGCCCCCAAGGGACACCTCTGTTACATATTTTTACATAGCTCAAAACTCCTATTTTTAGTGTTCTACTCCAAAAGTGGTCTACATGAACATTGTAGCTAACATATTGAACTACTTTTTGCCCAAAAATCAGACCTTAAAGTCTCGGAATAATACCCAAAAACCGTTTCAAGCTCTCTGTCCAAAACTAGCTCTGCTGAGTTTTGGTGACTAACAAAATCTATTTTCTAAAATGGCCAAAAAATCTAACTTATTCCAAACAACTACCATTGCTCTAAACATGAAATTTGTAAGGGACATGTTGAACTAAAACATACTAAAAAATGGGCTCAGTTGGACTTGATCTGATACCCCAAAATCGAGACAAATAGAAGCATATTTTTGGTAAAATCTTGAGAAAAGTACTGAACCGTTTTTACTTAAGATGTTTTGGTCACCCTTTTGCCTTAGGTTTTGGCCTTGGTGTTAAATATGAGAGTTGTAGAAAATATTTTTTTCTAAATGGTGTTTAAAAATTATAACTTGATTCCAAGTTTAGATGCCCCAAAACCTTGTCAGCTCTTTTAATTTAATACTCAATTTTGATCTTAAAAGTTGCTAAGTGTGAATTAAGTACCCTTAGCTATGAGACCCGAGTTTTATATGATGATTAATTTGAATTAGTTGATTAGTGTTTCTAAGTGAATGTATGATGGTTTAGAACTCATTCTATCATATTGAATCATATCTTGAGAATTGTAACTTGTGCTTCACATACTTGTACCCTATGCTTTGCGCATTGCACCATGAATCTCGTAATGCTAGTTGATGCCATGCTATAGATGGTTGTATTTGAGATCCATACCATATATCATTGACATTGTCACTTGCATCCTGATATATTGGAGTTCATATGTGCAAACCGTTGTTGGGATAGGATGTATTGAGATTGTCATTCTTGATTCTAAGTCTAGAGCGTCCCTGGTTGCCATTTTTAAAAATATTTTGGAATGAATTCCCCATGTGCACCCTGGGCGTTCTCTAGTGTTACAAAATTAGTTTATACACCCTGAGCATGTCCCCAATGTTTGAAATGATTTATGGATATTGTTGGGCACCATGGGTTCGTCACTAGCATTCTAATTTCAATAGCTTAGGCTTAAGGGTTGACACCGACGAAGGTATCACGAGTCTTAAGGTGGGACAAATCGCTTAGGATGAATTCCCCTTGTGCCCCCTAGGCAAGTCCCGAGTGTTCGCAATTTTTTATTGAACATTATTGGCCTGGAGTATGGCGTGGATCCCATGCCGTTGCCATTGAGTAAAGCAGTTGTGGCATGAAGCTCAGCGAAGCATTCACTATTCGCAATGAGCTGCGATGATGGCTTTGGTGATCAAATACTCGTAAAAGTCTACTCTGGTGATTTTCAGTGTGGAATGCCATAATCTGGGTGCATATTAGGTTGGGCATCTGTATTTCATACACGGCATCTTATATACACATTCTTATTGACTTATCTGCTATCCTGTCATAAATTTATTTGTCTCATTGACTATAAACTGTATTAGGTGTTAAATGGTATGTGTTGTGGTGATTTTATGCCATGAGATTAGTTAGAAGGCTAGAGTATTTTGCTTCTGAGTCTTGGCTCATGGCATTCGTGCCATAAATGAGGAGAAGTTCTTGGAGAAAGCCATCCCAGAGGGAGAAGAAGAGTTGGAAGAACAGGGTGAGTTCCAAGAGCACATGGATCCCACTGATGCATTCTGAGGAGTGGAGACCTCTGCTTTTGTTCTATTATTCAGTTTTCCCGTGCTTAGTGTAATTCTTGAATTTTTTTTAGTGAAACTGTAATAGTTATGTAATTTTGAACGGTTCAGAACTCTTTTATGATGTAATAACTATCATATGTAAATATAAATGTATTGCTAGTATATTCCTATATTTATATTTATATATGTCCAACGTGCCTAGAGGATAGGGCATCACAGTTGGTATCAGAGCTTAGGTTTAGTGAACCTTCTGGCCTTGGGTTATGGGAGACCACGAGTTTAGTAGCGTAGAATCTCTGTAGAACGTCTAAATTATTAACTTATCACTTATAATTTTAACAATTTAAAATCCTTACCTTAAGTTTCTTTTATATTAGAATGGCATCCAACACCGAACTAGCAGGAGAACCATGGCAGGTGCAAGACCCAGAGGATTTGGATCTAGAAGAAGACCCGAAAGGAGTGCCCATGGAGGAACAAGAACTGATTGAAGCTGTCTCCTTCGTCAGGACAACTGAGGGTATCGCGTGGAAGAAATGGTGTATGCCAAAATTTTCCCAGACAAGATGTGCTTGTGGAGGAAACCAGAGACTTTTCCCTCGTTTCATAGGACCTATACGAGTGCTCGAGAAGTATAGCAGAATACTCTACCATTTAGATTTTTCCCCAGGGTTTAAGGCCCGACTCGGAGACATGTTAACTGCGAAGTGGATGTAGCGCTAGAGATCGAAGGACAAAAGAGGAGTCATCGATCCACTCGACCCAGCCATCGACTTTGACAACTCGGAGATATACCAGGAACTTCCAACAACGATAATAAACAAGATGCGGATGGGATTGACCAATGCTTGGCATGTCGAGGTGCTGTGGCGCAGCTATAACATATACGACGCAACGTGAGAATGTGAGGCAATTGTCCAACATTTCTACCCGCATCTCTTTGCTTAGGCCTTGGTGTGTAAGTGTTGTATTTCTCTTTTATTTAAGTGTTGTGATTGTGTTTAAGTGTTGTAAGCATATTTTGCGAACTGCTTGAAGAATCTTGTACCAGTTATGAGTTGAAATGAAATGAAGACGTTGCAGTTAAATCTCCATAAGTAATTTTTGCAATCCTGTATTAACTCCACAAGATCCCAAAACACAAAAAATATTCAAAAACTGAAATAATCAGCAAGACCATAACACTCTTTTATTTTTAGGATGGCTGGTAGACGACCAAATCACCGACAAGCTAACGGACCCATAGACAACGAAGTGCCGAGATTAGCCCAAGTGTTGCGAGAACTAGTCGCTAGCATCAACCGTCCTATCGAACGTGATCGAGTGTGGTTCTTATCTGAGATGGGTAGACGCGAGCCCTGACGTTCAGAGGAGGAGCAGAACCTTGGAAAGCAGAAGAGTGGCTGAGGGTGGTTAAGAATCTGTTTAATTCTATGGAAGTCTAGGACAAAGTAGACCGCGTAGTCTTGGCAGCACACCTACTAGAAGGAGAAGCGGATCATTGGTGGTCCTTAATCAACAATACACATGATATAGCAGCTCTAGTGTGGGACCAATTTGAGGGCTTGTTCTTGGAAAAGTATTTCTCAGCTCTGCATAACCCACAAGTTCGTGAGTTCTTGGATCTTAAACAAGGCTCGATGACAGTAACGCAGTACGTGAATCGTTTCGAAGAGTTAAGTCGGTTTGCCGTAACCTTAGTACCGAATGAGGAATCTAAGGCGCAAAAGATTGAATGGGGCCTTGAGCCATCTATTCGAACCAGGGTGATTTGCCTGCATCTCCCTACATAAACTCAAATAGTTTGGGCCGCTTTGCTAGCTGAAACTAATCTGGTCAATTCAAGAAGGATTTGGAATCAAAAGAAGGGAAGTACCAGCTCTAAAGGGCCTGTGAGGAGCAACAGAGTGTTTGTCCCTAGGAAATCATATTATCAAGATAATAGACAGGGGTAATCAAGGGGTATCTCTACGAGATCTGTGACCTGTTATGAATGTCAACAACCAGGACATAAGAGGACGGACTGTCCACGACTAAAATAGAGGAATCAGAACAACCAACCCCAACAATAAAGGCAACCCCAGAATCAACTGTCGAGAAACCCACAACCTGTTCAAGTTGCTAGGTCAGCAACTAACCCACAGAATGGAAGGAGAAGGCCACTGCATAACGGAAATCAGAAACCCCAAGGAGGTTCAAGCAATGGGATAAGGAATGGGAACACCAAGAACAACAATGGGAACCGGCCTATAGGAGGACGCATTTTTGCCTTGCAAGAAGAAGAGGAGGAGGAAGACACTCAAGTCATACAAGGTATGTTCATATTGTTTAATACCTTAGTGAAAGTGCTATTTGATTCTGGAGTATACAATTCCTTTATATCTTTAGCCTGCATGAAATTTTTATTCTTGGAACCTGAGGCCTTAGACCAAACCCTAAGAAGCATTGTCACACCCTTAGGAAGTCTAGCACGAGTAGATTTCATTTGTAGAGCGTGTACGTTGTGGGTAACCAATACCCTTATGACATGAGACTTACGAGTAATAGACTTTAATGGGTACGACGTGATTCTTGGAATGGATTGGCTCTCTAGACATCGCGCTATCATGGATTGCCGACAAAAGAAAATATGGGCACAAACAGAGGATGGCACTACTGTACGAATACAAGGAGAACGACGCGAAATCTTAACCCCGAGTAGTGCAAAGAAGCGCAAATCGAATAACTTTGTAGGAAGATTAACCTGCCTACTTACTAGTATAAACGTCTCATTAACCCCCAAGTTATTGGGAGTCACGTGTAAATATGAAGATGTATTCCCAAAAGAACTACTTGGATTACCCCCACACCGTGAGATCGAGTTTTTGATAGAGCTCTAACCTGGAACTGCACCGATTTCGATTGCAGCGCACCGGATGGCTCCCACTGAGCTAAGAGAGTTAAAGAACCAACTTCAAAAATTGCTCAGTAAGGATTTTATTCGTCCAAGTACATCGCCGTGGGGAGCACCATCATTATTTTCCAAGAAGAAGGATGGAACCTTACGTCTTTGCATTGACTACCATCAGTTAAACAAAGTAACGATCAAGAATTGATACCCTTTACCCTGCATAGACGATCTCTCCGACTAACTTTAAGGGTCAGCCTGCTTCTTAAAGATTGATCTACGCTCAGGCTATCACTAACTCCGAGTTAAAGAGGAAGATACTCCAAAGACAGCCTTTAGAACGCGATATGGACACTATGAGTTTGTGGTGATGCCCTTTGGATTGAAGAATGCCCCAGGAGTTTTCATGAGTTTGAAGAATAGACTTTTTCAGCCCTACCTCGACTAGTTTGTAGTGGTTTTTATAGATGACATCTTGGTGTATTCAAGAACTGACGAAGAACATGAGCAGCATTTAAGGATTGTTTTCAAAAACTAAGGGATTCACAACTCTATAAGAAGGAAAGCAAGTGCGAATTTTGGTTACATTAAGTAAAATTTCTAGGACACGTGGTTTCTAAAGAAGGGATAGCTGTGGATCCAGCCAAAGTGGAAGCCGTTCTAGATTGGAAGCCACCCAAGAACGTCTTTGAAATTCGTAGTTTCCTAGGACTAGCTGGATATTATCGAATGTTTACCCAAGATTTCTCTAAACTGGCGCGACCAATGATAAGATTAACACAAAAGGGAGTAAAGAAAGAAGGGATAGCTATGGATCCAGCCAAAGTGGAAACCATTTTAAATTGGAAGCCACCTGAGAACGTCTTCGAAATCCGTAGTTTCCTAGGACTAGCTGGATATTATCGAATGTTTGTAGACACTCCAATTTGACCATGCCCAATCTTAGGTGAATCCGATGATGAAAACATGTGGAATAGTGCCTCAGTTTGATCCTCGAAAAGTGATCCAAGCTCGGTATTTGAACCCGGAATCGTCAAACCAATGAAATTTTGACGAACAATCGAAACTTGCTGCCCAAGTAAAGCGACCGCCAACTTCCATCACGGCGAGCACCATAGAATTTTGTAGAAACCCTAGCCACAAGTGGCGACCGCCAACTCCCATCATGGCGACCGCCATAGAACTTTGTGGGACATTTCAAAAACATAGCGACCGTCAACTAGGATTGTGGCGACCGCCAACTCCAAATGGCCTGACGTGTCCCTAAAACATGGTAGCATTTTATTAGCTGATGAACTTTATAAATACCGTACCCATGGTACGTTTTTCAAGACATAATTGGAGAGAGAGGTTTAGTGAGAGAAGCTCTGTCAAGTCGCCGAGCAATTCGAGCCTCAACGCCGAAACCCTGTCGAAATACCGAGATCCGAACTTCCGACGTCTACATTGGAGCCTTGCTTGGATCACCACACGAGGATTGGCACATCGAATCACATTCCCCCAATTTGAGAATTTTTAAGCAATCCAGGTACCACGCTTGAATCCCCGATCTTTCTAACCCTATTCTCTCTCTTTTGGGGTGATCGAGTTATATTTAATTTCAATTCATGCATTTTTTTTATTTACATAGTTAATCTTGTTCATCATTTACATTATTTTATTTAATTTAGTTGCTTTAATTTTATTTAATTTAGTTACTTTAATTTCTTAGTTTACACTTTCACACTAAGTACATTATCTTTTTCTTTAATTAATTCATCAAATTAGTGCTAATATGATTTAATGATATGACTAAATAATGTCGTTATTGTTATGATATAAGCACTTACATAAAAATGGTTGTAATTGTCAATATTACACTCATTTAATTCTAGTATTTCATTTCTTCGCTTTTCTTTTCTTTTTATGTTAATTTAATGTTCTAAAATTTATTTTCTTTTCTTCTTTTTATTTAGTTTTATTTCTTTTATTAGCACTTTATTTCATTTTCATTTTCTTTTCTTGTAACATTAATTTAGTACTCTATTTTCTTTTCTTTCTAGTTTAATATTTCTTTTCTAAAGTTTTTATTTTCCATTTCTTTTTCTTTTCTTCCAATAATAATGTATTTTTTTTCCTAGTATTTTATTTCTCTGCTTCCTTACAATGTTTAATTTAGTATTTCTTTTTCTTTTAACTTTAGTTAATCTTTAATACTAACATATCTTTTCTCTTCTTTTTCTCATAATGTAGCATTTCCTTTTCTTATAAATACTCAATTTTCTTTCCCATTTTCTATAGCTTCATTTTCTTTTCTCAACACCCTTTTTTAAATTTTCTTTTATTTTTGGTAAATCCAAAAATCATGAAAAGACTTTCAAGTTAATTTGTATTTTTAAATGGTAGTATAATTTTCTCCCATTTCTTTTATTTTCTTTTGTCTCTTTTAAAGCATAAAATGTAAATAGTTAAATAGTATTTTCTAACCTTTTTATTTTAGCATATTTTTTTTATTCTTCTTTTGTAAAGTTTTTCTTCTCCTTTAAATCTTTTTTTTTTGTTATAAAACTCTTATTTTAAAATTTTTTTGTTAATAAGTTTTCTTTTTAATGTAGGAATTTCATATACTTTTGTTTTGGTTATACTTTTGATAATTTATGCATGTTAGTTTAGTATTATGCTTAAAATAGTTTAGCTTATTTTTGTAACAAATTCATATTAGGTAATTTTAACAATTCCTACCATGCTTTTGCTCTTTTATTTAAATTATGATAGTTAGCTTATTTTTGTGAATATTGCATGTGAAAATGTTCCATGTATCATTTAGTTAGAAATTGCATACCTTAGGACTTAGAATTTTATCCCTTTATTTGTTCTAATTTAGAGTGCTATGTACATATATTATATATTTTTCATATTTGATTTTGGGTGTTCTCTCTTCACCCCCATTTTCTTTATTTGCATGCATTTGAGAAATCATATTAAAGAACCAATAATGATTAGTAGAGGCTAACCTTACGGTTAGGCGAACGGGGTGCCTAACACCTTCCCCGATTCATACCTTAGCCCCCGAATCCTCTTTCTCTGGTTAATATTTTAAAAGATCAGTAGTCATTTTTGTTTTTCTTAGTTTTTCTCAAAAATTAAGTGGCGACTCTATTTTTCAACAAAAAAAAGATTTTTAAAATTTGGCTTTCAAGGTGTTAAAATATATTCCAAACATCTTTGAATCCCCTTATTTTTGAAACATTTTTATAAACCCCAAAATTTTAACGCCACAGTATTTTTTAGCGACTCCGCTGGGGACTGGTTTCTAAAATCAAATAAGAGGGTTAGACTTGAAAACATCATTGGTTCTTAATAAAATTTCTCATTTGCATTTTTGCATACATATGTATTGTTCTTCAACCCTCTGCCTGGTCGACCCGATGCCCTGAACGTTAATCCGTTTCAGAGATTGTTGGGAAGACGGGCAACCCTTACTGACTGCACGCTATCATAGGTGCAGTAAAAGAGTTCGAGCGTACTGTTTAACCATATTCTGCATGGGAGGTATATACCCGGCTCTATTCAGAAGGTACCCTTTTCAATTGACCAAAACTGGCCTTTTGCATATAGTGAACTTAGAACCTCCCATATTAGGTGTTGCTAACCCTAGTAGAATTATGTGTTTTTCTTCATTGTATATTTTGTTTGTATGTTGTTAGGATTGTTTTGATCAAGTTTAGGCTAGTTCTTTCTCCGGGTTCGGCCCGAATTTTTCGTTATACTTTGCTTAGGCTAGATTTTGCTTCGGGTTCTTACCCGAGTTTTTTTTTTCACCATATTTTGTTTTTTTTACCATAATTTTCTTTTCGGGGTCTGCTTGTGTCTCGTTTTAACACTTCTAGGATAGTTTCTCTCTCCTCCGAGATCTTCCTGGGTCGTTAGTTCCCTCCTCCTTAACATTGGCTCATTTTCTCCAAATCCTCGACATAGGCTCATTTCTTTCAAACCCTTGTAATGCCTGTGAGAACTATTTCCTTACCGTCATGCTGCCCATTTTTTCTTAGAATTTTTAGGTCGAACCAGCCCGGTCAATGTAGCTCTGTTTCTCTACCGAAGTACTGCTCGTTTCCTCGTTTTAGATGGACTTTTCCTCTAGAATTTAGTTAATTTCCCTTCTTAACCGTCTTTTTAGTTTTTAGGTTATCCTGTTATGCCGCCAGCATAAGCCCAACAGGGGCATTGTTTCAGTCTCCGTGTTTATCTGCATTTGATTCACTATTTTTGGGAATTCAAGATATTTGCTACCTGTTGCCAGAATGTTTGCCCAGGAAGAGTCTGATACTAGTTACTCTGCTTTTGGGATCCAGGTGTTCTCTGTGAGTTTACCATTGGGCTGAGAAAAGTACAAACAGCACACATTTGGGTGGGATTAGGATCAGGCAGACTTTGTAGGGTATCCGAACAGCCAATTGAGTCAGTTGAAATTGCAAAAAATGAGGTGAATCTGGCAGCCCTAATGCGGGCAATCATCGATATACAAAGAGCAGTAGAGCAACAGACTCAGGCTCAAGTGCAATGTCAGGCACAGATCCAGGTGATTTAGGACCGTATCCTTGTTGTGAACGGGCAACCAGATGACACAAATGAAAATGCATAAGACTTTTGGGATGACAATCAGGTCCCCGATGGGCCGTAAGTTGTTCCACCACTACCACGGAATCCTCGTTAGGTAGTAGTTGAGGAAGAAAATGCTGCGTAGTCTAGAGAATCTGCATTGATTGAGAAGCTCGACAGGATGGAGAAGGTCCTTAAAAAAGCAAAAGAGATCGAAGAATACATGCTAGATGTGGGAGGGCTATGTTTGTTCCCAGATGCTAAACTTTTAGAAAAGTTCAAAATGCCAGATATGGAGAAATTCGATGGAATTTGAGACCCCAGAATTCATCTCCAAATGTATGTTGGCACCCTCTTGCCAATAGGAATTGATGACCAGTTGAAGGCTTAGCTCTTTCACCGATCTCTTTCTGGGATAGTCCAAAAATGGTTTCTCTCCCTTGATGTAGCTAAAATCAGAACTTGGGAAGACATTGCAACAGTTTTTATCAGTTAATATAGTTACAATGTCCAACTGGACGTACGTACCCGAGAGCTCGAGATGACTCGACAGGAAAATCGAGAGTCTTTTGTTGATTTTCTAACCCGATGGAGGGGTAAGGCAGCCAAAATAAAAAACAGGCCCACTGAGAAAGATCGGGTGAGGATAGTGGTTAAGAATCTGCAGTCTCCGTTAAAGAGCTACCTCATCACGCAGTCGCTTTCCACCTTTGAGCAGTTGTTCGACGCTGGGGTACAAATTGAGGACGCTATCCAATCTAGTGACATCGAGAAAACAGAACCCAATTAGAAACCACCCAGAAGGGCTTTCCCCGTAACCAACCAAAATCAATCCGCTGCAACCAATCTCGTGTCTCGTTCAAATGAGGTAAACTTGCTGAATCCATCTCCTTCTGCCCAGCAGTCCAATAACGCCCAACAATCAGATAACAGCCAACAGCAACAGAGGCCAATGAGGGTGTTTACTCCCCTCTACATTTCTTTATCCACCGCCCTGAATCGACTTGTCGAGAAAGGGCTCATCAAACCATTAGACCCCATGCTTGTACCCGATTCCCTGCCGTACCCGATTCCCTGTGCCTTTCATCAAGGTCCTGGGCATTTGGCTGATAAGTGCATGAGGCTGCGTCATGAGATCCAAAATCTCATTAACAACAAAGTAATCCCGCCACCATCTACTGCTCCAAAACTGAACGTAACGACTAACCCCTTGCCGAATCATGCCAGGCAAGCTGGGATAAATTACATATCTTTGGAGGAATCGAAGGACCCAAGCCAGCACATCTGTTCGGTACATCTACCACGCCCTCGTGTTTCAATAACTGAGGATCAGACAACATGCTCATTCATGATAGTTAAAGACAGTCGAGACAGGTTGGAAGAATGGAATGATAATGCCTGGGAATGGTATCAACCGATAATTCAAACCTACCAACAAGAGGAGGAGCGCGATAAAGAAGATGACAGGCTATTGGATTACCCAAGTCGACCTTATGGGTTTGGCCATGTGCTTGATGGAATCGCCCTCCCCCAACTTTTTGAGGAGGAAGTGTACATCGATGAGATGCAGTCCTCCTGGCTAGTAAGAATCGTGTTAAAATTAGATGGAGTAGTGTGGACTGATTTATGGGCTACTCGGGAACAGCAAATGAATTTCATTAAAGAGGACATCTAGGAGGAAATTGATTATACATGGGGTATTGAAAGCCCTCTACACGTAAATGATTTATGGGCAAGGGCAGCCGTTAGTGACTTAAATGATTTATGGGCTTTTGAAAGCCCTCTACACGTAAACGAAGTGAGACAAACTGATAACGTGATGCCGGGGTTATGGGATCCCGAAGACAGCGTGGAGCGCTTAACTAGAAGTGGACGACATTTTAAGCCAGCTCAGCTAGAGAAGGGACAGCCGAGTAAAAAAGGAAAAGAGACAGAGTAAGAGGAGAAGGATGATGCTGTATTGAGACAGTTGAAAAAGACGCAAGCTAACATTAGTATCTGGAGCTTGTTGATGGCTTCGCATAAGCACAGGCAAGCTATTTTGAGGGTGTTGAACAAAGCCAGTGTCCCGATAGATGCAACCCCCGAGCAGCTCATTGGGCTTATTCTGCCAGCCGCCGAACCAAAAGTTATTTTCTTTTTTGATAAGGATTTTCCCGTTGAAGGAAAAAGTCACAACAAGCCGCTAACATCACCGTTAAATGCCTAGAAAAGGGGGTCCCGATAACCCTCATTGACAATGGATCTGCCTTGAACGTTTACCCATTGAGAACGGTCGTATGCTTAGGAATGAGGCCAGACCAGTTTACTCCCTGCAATCAAGGGATACGAGCCTATGACAACACAAGAAGGGATGTACTAGGATTGGTGTCATTCACCGTTTCAGTAGGACCTCTAGAGACGTCAGTTGAGTTTCATGTGCTAGACGTGCCAGCCTCCTTCAATCTGCTGTTGGGCAGGCGATGGTTGCATGACCCAAATATCCAAGTGGTACCATCTACCCTTCACCAAAAACTAAAATTGATAAAGAACGGGGCAGTTTTGACTATCCACAAAGAAGACAGCATTCACCCCCCGAGAGGAGGAGAGGGCATAACTCTATTGGAAGTTCAGCATAGTGAAGATGATGTATTGCTCAGTGGCTTTCAATTTGATGAAGTACAGGCTGCTCAGATGCTGATGAATGAAGAAGAAAGGTATGTCAACCCACGGGCTGTAACAATGATGAGAAAAATGTCCTTCCCGAGCATGGGATTAGGACGTAAGAAGCAGGGAATCCCAAAACCCATTCAGGTATTGCCGACTTTGTACCGTTTTGGTCTTGGATATAAACCAATGGAAGAAGATCTGGAAGGGCTTAGAAGGGGACGAAAGGCCAATTATTCTGGGACACCCAATGGGTACTTCGTCAAGAAAGGGAAAGATTTCCCGTATTGTGGCTTTCCAGAGCCTTGGATCGACGAAGAGACCAATCAAAAACTGCCAGGGTTGGAGATCTTTTTCAGCCATCAGCTTTCTGACACGAAAGAGAAAGAAACAGTGGAAGAACAGAAGGAAGAAAAGAAGGTTCAGGAAGAAGATTGGGCCGACAAACTCGACGGTATCGACCTGGGAGTGCTGTTCAATGAGAAGATGGCTCAGCTACATATAACTGAATCAGACTGCTTCATTATGGGCTTCAGCACATCGGCATATTGCACAAAGCTCATCGTCGATACGGCTGTAAAAGAAGTGAAAAACTAGACCCTCGAGTTTTGTAATACGCAGGTTGCCTATTCTGAGTCCAAGTTTGAGTCGAAATCTATGATCGAGGGCACATCTATTAGTGCTCCTCTCCCAGCTTTTACCATCGAGTTTGTAATCCCCTCTGTTTTTAATGAAATGAACAAGATTTTCGATTACTCTGCTTTGTTTGATTTATTTCATACGCTTTCTGATGATTTGAATTCGACGAGGACATCCCCGAAGAAATAAAACTTTTAATAAAAAGAGAAGAAAAAATGCGTGCCCGACCAATAATTGAAGAAACTTTGTCAATAAATCTAGGTAATGAAACTAACCCGCAAAATGTTCAAATTGGTTCTTCTTTATCCATAGTTGAACGAGAACAATTAATAACTTTATTAAAAGAATTCAAAGATGTGTTTGCATGGCCTTATGAGGATTTGTCCGAAATTGATCCAAACATTGTCCAGCACCATATCCCCTTATACCCTGATGCCAAACCGGTTAAACAAAAGTTGAGACGGATCCGGCCAGAATGGGCTCTGAAGATCAAAGAAGAGGTTACCAAACAGATCAACGTTGGATTCCTAATGAAAACCGAGTATCCAAAATGGGTAGCCAATATAGTGCCAGTTTGAAAGACGGCCGTATCCGAGTTTGCGTGGATTTTCAGGATCTCAACAAGGTTAGCCTAAAAGACGATTTTTCACTACCGCATATCGACATCTTAGTAGACAGTACACCGGGGCATGCCTTGTTGTCATTCATGGATGGCTTCTCCAGACACAACCAGATTTTAATGGACCCCGAGGACAGAGAAAAGACGACGTTCACCACACCCTCGGGGACCTACTGTTATCGTGTGATGCCATTCGGTCTAAAAAATGCAGGGGCAACCTATCAAAGGGTTGCCACTACTCTACTGCATGACATGATACATAAGGAGGTTGAGGTGGACGTGGATGATATGATAGTCAAATCCAAGGATCAGGATGGCCACGTCACAGCACTACAAAAGTTCTTTGAAAGGATCCGAAAGTACAAGATGCGGCTCAACCCGTAGAAGTGTGCATTTGGAGTCACTGCAGGAAAAATACTTGGATTCATGATCACTCAACGAGGCATTGAAGTCGACCCTTCGAAGATCAAAGCAATTTTGGAAATGCCTCCTCCAAGGATCGAGCGAGAAGTTAGTGGCTTTCTGGGTAAGATACAGTTTATCAGCCGATTCATCGCAAAACGGACAACTACCTGCGAGCCGCTCTTCCACCTACTGAAGAAGGGAGTCGAGTTTGAGTGGGATTAGAAATGCCAAGACGCCTTTGATGCC
The DNA here is from genome assembly GCA_032360265.1 of Heliamphora ciliata. NCBI lineage: Eukaryota > Viridiplantae > Streptophyta > Magnoliopsida > Ericales > Sarraceniaceae > Heliamphora > Heliamphora ciliata. The sequence goes on along the minus strand of JAUMHN010000019.1, from coordinate 2,296,947 downwards.
GTACGACGGTACCTACAAAATCCACCTATTCTAGCTCCTCCCGAACCTGATTGGCCACTGATTCTTTACTTGTCAGTGACTGACTCAGCTATGGGATGTATGCTGGCACAAGATGGAGAAACTGAAATTGAAAAGGCTGTCTACTACTTAAGCAAGAAGATGACCGGGTCAAAAATACGGTACACACTGCTGGAAAAGACATGTTGGTCCTTGGTTTGGGCTTTCCAAAAATTAAGGCACTACATGCTGTCTTTCACAGTGAACATCATCTCTCGAATGGACCCGTTGAAGCATCTGTTCGAAAAACCAGCACTGACAGGAAGGCTAGCCCGATGGTTGCTGTTATTATCTGAGGTTGATCTCCAATATGTTACCCGAAAGTCAATCAAAGGTAGAGCAGCGGCAGAATTTTTGGCCGACCAACCAATTGAAGGAGGTGAAGACACGGAGTTTCAGTTTCCTGACGAACAGCTAATGAAAGTTGGGGATGAAAAATGGACTCTGTATTTTGATGGCGCATCCAATCAACATGGCTACGGAATAGGAGTTCTCCTTGTCGCTCCCGATGAATCGTATGTTCCCTTATCATTAAAGCTCAATTTTGAAGTCACCAACAATCAGGCTGAGTATGAAGCATGTTTAGCTAGATTGGAGGCAACCTTAGAACTAGGGACAAAGAAGTTGGAAGTCATCGGGGACTCAGCACTAGTGGTTTCACAAGCAAGAGGAGAATGGAAGGTCAGGGACGTGACATTGATTCTCTACCATCAGGAGCTAGAGAAGATGAAACCGTGCTTTGAATTTGTGATCTTCACCCATGTACCAAGACTGCAGAACAAGTTCGTCGATGCACTGGCCACCCTAGCATCCATGATTGACATATCGCCCGGAGTCCAAATGAGGCCCTTGATAATTGAGCAGAAGAGAAAGCCGGCATATGAGATGACAGCCGCCATTGAAGAAAGCACTGACGGCCTTCCATGGTACTTTGACATTCAGAACTTCATAGAGAAAGGAGAATATCCTAAGTTTGCCAGCAAAAAGGACAAAAGGAAAATACGACGACTATCTGCGCAGTTTGTTATGTGCCGTGGTAGACTGTACAAACGAGGACATTCTAGGGTCAACAAGCTGTGCGTAAACACTGAAGAGGGCCAAGAGCTAATGAAAGCGATACACGCAGGAGTCTGTGGGCCACACATGAGTGGTAACATGTTAGCCAAGAAGACCCTACGACAAGGGTACTTTTGGATGACGATGAAGACGGATTGTATCCAGTTTGTGCGGAGGTATCGTAAGTATCAGATTTACATAAATCTTATGCATGTTCCTCCATCTCAACTGTATAACCTGACGTCACCGTGGCCATTCTCAGTATGGGGCATTGATGTGATTGGCAGAATAACACCGAAAGTATCCAATGGACATGAGTTTATCTTGGTGGCCATTGATTATTTCACCAAGTGGGTAGAAGCAGCTT
>JAUMHN010000019.1:2246248-2280498 GCA_032360265.1 Heliamphora ciliata | reverse complement strand
GTGTTGGTACTTGGTAACACTGAAAAGAAAGAAGTGAATTATGAGAAATTGTATAACGAAGTTTATGATGCATTTGACTTGGATGGAGAAACGGGATACTAAAGCAAAATGTGATTTGGAAATTAAATGGAAAATTGGAATTTGGAATAGAAATGATATTTCGTGGCAATAATTGGGAGAGGAACCATTTGTGGGTTGAACTCCCGGATTGTGAAAATAAATGTGATTAACAAATAATGAACCATATGGATTAATGTCGATTAAGTTGGGCTTGCACAGCTCTGCGGTGAAAGACCGAAAACGTGCGCAAGATGGGGACCACGTGCCCACGGGTTAGCCCCCGAAATGTGGTGGTTGTGTCGTGATGAGTTATAGAGCGACCCATTCCACAATGGCTTCGCATAGCCTATTGGGGGCGAATGGGGCAATGTTTCTATAAGCTGCGTCCGACACCGGTTTATTAGGTGATATGGTTTTGTGAAAATCGGATAATTAGTTTAAAATGGGAATAATGTGAATGAAAGGAACGAGTTAAAAATGGACATTTGTGTACGTGGGTGTGTGTATTTAAACGGAAAATGGCTTAGTGAAACTTATATTTATTTTTATTTTGGTTACACCCATCACACCTCACAAATCATGCATTGCACTTTTTTTAGTCTTATCCTACGAGCTTTAGCTCAAGTTGTATGTATCCAAATTTTTACAGGTTTTAATAAAAAAAAAACAAGCAAAGGTTGTGTTCTTGAAGAATGTTTTGAAGAAAGGAGCAATTTTATTATTTTAATTTATGAATATAATTGTCTATATACATGTTTAAATTTCATATCTTTGCTTCAAAGTATTGTATTGGGAGACTTTAATGAGAATTGTTTGGATGAATGTAATTATGAAACGAATCTAGTAATATTCATATATGATTTAATGCTCGTGGAAATGAATGCAATAGTAATGAAATGATGCTTGTGAGTCGTTATGTAATTTAATTCTGTATAGTTGATAAATAGCTTTAATTGTGATTGGTATTGAGATCCAAGCGGTGCCTGAGTATAAATTGTGATTTGAGTTTGACAGAAAAATTTGGGATAGTCCGAAAAACAGAGAAGACTCTGCCGAAATTTGGTTTTTGAATTATACTTAGAATATTTTTTGATGTTTTGGAAAGAAATTTCTATTAAACCAAATTAAATCCAAATATTTTCTTTAAAGAAAGTTCTAACCCCAAAAAATTTGGTTTTTATAAAAAAGAGTCTCCTCAGTTATTCTGTAAAATTTGGGTAATCAAGTGGGGTTTCACGTGCCTCAGGTCGAAGGCGTGACAGAAATAAAATTTAATTTTTTAAAAAAATTAATTAGAATTTTAAAAAAATGTATTCAAATAAATTAAATATTACAAAAAAAATAAATTAAATTGCAGAAAATAACGCAAACCGAATTAAGGAAAACTCCGATCTCTAATCTTGATCTCGATCGATTTGTGTTTTGATATTTATCTTGATTCTTGATCTTCACTTCTTAATTCGCTAACAAATGCACCCAATTCAAATATCACCGAGCACGAATATCGCCAATTCACAAACCACCGATTAATTAGAGAGAAGAGAGTAGAGAGAGTATGACATTGTTTGAGTGAATTGAAAAAGGGTACCAACACTATTTATAGGAAAAATATGTAAACTTTTATAAAATAAAAAAAATTAAAAACTAGCCTTTGGCCGGGCCTGGCTCAACGGATAGTTAATCTTGGCCCTTGATTTTCAAATCAAAGCGATCCGGGCCATCCAAAAAAATCTTGACCGTTGGTGGGTCTCGGGCCGGGCCGGGCCCAACGGCTAGCTTTTGGGCAGACCTCTGGCCAAGCCTGTGGGCGGACTTTTGGACCACGGGCCTCAGCCCGCCCCACGGGCCTCAACCCTCCCCACGGGCTTTGGGGAGGAGGCATACACCCAAAAATTAAGGCTATGGGCTCGGGCCATGATTGGGCCAAACTCACACAATAACGGGCCCTAGGCCACCCGCAGGCCGCGGGCTATTTTTACACCCATACTTGTAAGTGTGTTCAATTGTGCATATGATCTTTCACTGGACATGACCCAACGTTTTCCCAATTCCATTTTTGTCAAAGCCACACTAGAAATTGTCCATGATTCCCTCGAGCCTCTAGGCCACTACCAACATCTATTTGCACCCTTTCTCACAACCTTTCGACCTCAACCATGTGTTCAAACCTGTAGACCATAGACCTTAGACCTTAGACCTTACCCTTGCAATTATCCTGTTTCGGCATGCGCTCATCAGTACTGTAAAATTTAACAACGAACTATCATCAAATACACTAGTAGTGTGGGAAAAATCCTCATCCATTCTTCATTAACTAAATCTCAATCTAGCCTTCAACATTATCATCACCTTGTCTGTCATTGAACCACGTGAACTAATCTACTCTACTACTCTTCCTCAAACATTATACACTTGTTATATTTTTATGAGTAATGTTATGGTGACTATGTTTTGGTGAGGTGATCATATTTTGGTGACCATATTTTGATACCATGTGATGTGGCACTTTATGTGTGGTACTTATATCATCTTGTAGTTCCACCATTTATTTTTAAGCACCACGCATAAGATGGTACATCATGTAGTACTCAAATGTAATCACCAAAATATGATCATCATAGTACTATTATATTTTTATTGGTATCCACTATCCACCTAAAAATAAATAATAATCTCAAAAATATTTTATTGTTATCATGTAGTCTTGTTGAGAGAGAAAAGGTTGTTGTAAACCTCCTATTTTGTTTAATTGCCCACTGATTCCCTTGATTTTTTTTTATCTAATATTTCAGATCTTTGCACGTAAGAAAAAAAGTGCATATGCTTATTACTATTTCTTTATTTATCTCATTTAATCTCACTAAAAAAAATTAAATAAATAAAAGGTTTTAGTTCCGGTAGAGGGGTGTGTTCTTCTCTCTCTCTCTCTCTCTCTCTCTCTCCATATATATATATATCCTATTTTAAAATTTTTTTAAATATTTTTCAAAAATTAGCGTATCCCTTAAATCAAACAATCTCTCTCTCTCTCTTTGTCTCTCTTTCTCTATTGGGCAAAACCACTCATCGCCATAACACATACAAACGATACACAGTCACATACAAACGATATATTTTTAAAATTATTTCACTGTACACATAAATCTGATACATTTTCAAATCTACAAAATCATTAATTTTGATATATATTTCAGCTTATCGCAACCAAATGTGACCACTAATACATTTATCAATGATTAGTGAAAATATTTTTATAAAGAACATAAGACACTAATATATTTCAACTCCAGTTCACTACGCATATGCCACTGATACATTTATCAATATTAAATATTTGTTGTAATATTTTATTATAACATTATCTTCTTATAATATAATTTTAAATTGATAAAATGTATCAGTAGTTTAAGGGAGTTGTGTACATTTAGTAATAACATGCAACTGATAATTGTATTAGCGTTCAACAGATAAATTCTTTTAAAATTATTCAACACAGAATTTGCAACTGATAATTGTATCAGTTGCACACTGATCATATAGAGAATATGTATCAAAAAAATTGCCGAATCTTGACTCAACCAAATTTTTTTACGCAATGAAATTTAATCAGATCTGGCTACATTTAAATCCACTAAATCATTCTCTAACAATGTACTCACCGATTCGATCAACTTCTCAATCCGATCGGTTTCAATTCGTCGACGAATCGTCTTCTCCTTCTCCTCAGGAGATTCGGATTGAGATCGAAAGTCTCGAATTCGGTAGAGATGGCGGCAACGACAGTACAACTACTGATCCGATCTGGCGAACAAAATATCGACCGAAAGATGAACAGTGGATGAAACTGACGGAAATGGTGCTCAAAATCTCCGCTTTGGCTCAGTACGCTAGCTCTTCCAGATTTTCTAAAGCCTTGTTTGAAGAAGATATTTGGTTTTAGAGATTAATTAATAAATTTTTATTTTAAAATATATATAATAATTTAATGGGCAAAAGACAGCATGAAGGACCATCATGCGAACTTAGCATAATGTATATATGGACATACTTTAAATTCCATTTTAAACTATTATTTCTATTTTTTCTCGCTTCAAACGAAAAAGATCATATTTTAAATGGTGATAAATTAGAAAACAAAAGTGATAGATTTTAAAAAGATGTAAATTAAATATTAAAAAATTACTTTAAATGATAAAAAACTAAATCTATTAAAAAAATTATAAAACTAAATCTCGTATGATACCCTAAAAAGACTAATCTTTAAATTTCTCTTTACTTAATAAGATAGTATAGACAATAGATATATAACAAACAAAAATTAAAATATTAAAATATACTTATTCCAAGTATGACATTTTTTTAAAAATTAATAATACTGTTTTAAATCATTCACATAAAATAGATATTTAAGAGCATTATGTCTGTTATTGGCATTTTCGTTCTGTTTTATCTATTATATCCCCACTCTTTTCCCTATTCAGATGGGGGTTCCAAATGGATTTACTAGAAATCGACCAAGAAGAATGGATATAAGAAACCTAGAGGAAGAGACCTTTGATTCAATAATATAAGAATGAATAGGTAGTTCGAGCCTGGTCAAGAGCAAAGTGTGAGAATAAGTTCTTAAGCATTTGCCAATTAGAAAAAATGAATACATGCAGCATCAGTTTTAGAGTTCAATACAGAAGAAAAACATGACACTCAGGTTTTATATAATAGATGTAATTGAAATCTCCAATCCATGTCTAGCAACTGTACGCTTCTAATCTGTTTCCAAATAACAACACAACCTACACAGAAAAAAGTTTCATGAACAAGAATGGTGTTCAATACACAAGACAAGCCATTTAAAAGCAGCAGGGCCCCGACAAAAGCTTGAATGCAATGCATTTCCATCTCGTAACAATAACAATATGTTTGCGTATTCAGGGTTGCTCTAAGCGAAATATCGGTCCATCCTCTTTTTCCCCCAATGGAGACAGCAATGCGCCAAAGTTCAAACAATAGTAATACAGGCGACCAATCAGACGGATCCACCTCAATCATAAGAAATAAGGCACTCCTGTTCTGGGACCTCTCATCTGGTTGTTTTCCTCTGTTTCAGTGAAGAACTTCACCTCTCTCTCCTATTACAAATTGCAAATGGCAGTCCCCACAGAAATTAAAATTAACCAGATTTATTGAAGTTATTATATCATTGAAAGATGAAAATTCAAAAGTAATCTAATAAAATAAAGAAAAATACAATTAAATGGAACTTTTTATGCCTTTTCACTTTATAGTATTGCCTCCTGCCAGGAGTGGAATTTCAAGGAGCAGTTGTTATACAGCTTACAAACTTAAATTAGCTGACACAAGTGTGCTTTGTTCCTCATTTTTTTTCCCCCATGTATATGTGTATATATAAGCAACAGCCAAAGTGTAGCAACTACAGTTAAAGAGGTGGAAAGTTTAGTGGCAGTACCATATTCTCATTGAAGCTCAATATTGAAGCTACATTACCACAACGATAACAATAATTTGGCGCAGACCATACCTGATAATCCAAGTGAACAATGAAATTAATTGAAGTATCACCAATTCTAAAGATAGTATATACACTAGCTATGCTTCATGGACTCAAAGTTTATTAAGTATGGGTGGGCATCAAACCGTTACATTCTTAATCTATTGCCCAAGGTCAAAGGACACTGACACAGCAAAACATGCAAATCTAATGGCGACAATTTGCAAAACAGGACTAAAAAATATTCAAATTTCTTAGTACCCTTATAATAACTTCAATAAGGGTACTAAGAGGAGGATTATCCACCATTATACAATAAACTTCCATAATCAAACTTGCTTGTAGGGTGCACGAATTATTAAATGCATTGGATGCTCATGCCATACTCTCACCCAATAATCATATTGTTTGAGTCAGTAACTTCATATGTTTGGAAGAGTCCATGTAAACATAGAACACAGTGGGTTAAAGACTTCACAACTCACAGTTACAAGGCCCTTGTCTTGGAACATGTACTTTAAACCTTCCTGCACCAGTTGGTGGGCCCGGCAAACCAAATCAAGTTTGTTGATGTGATTGAACTGTAAAAGAGAACACCTTGTAGTGTTAGTATCATGTATTAAATATAATGACATGAGTAGTGACATCTTTTCATTACCTCTGAAGTAACCCTGGATCCAAAAAGCCACCCAGCTCCCCGAGGGCTGACTGCCCATGTTTCAATATCTTCAGGATCACTCCACATGAGGTCGCAAAAGGGCCCTTCGTGGGGAATTTCACAATTTCGTTCAATAATTCTAATCTGCAAGTGACAAAAAAAAAAAATAAGAAAATATTATTTTTCCTTTGTTAAAGAAAAAACAGATTCATACCAATTATTAAGCCAACCAAAGAAAAAGGCAAAATAGATGCAAGCATTATAAAAACTTTTGCTGATCTCCAAGAGAAGTGATGGGTCAACTGAGTTGGACCAAGTGCTGATGGACAACTCAAATGCTAAAATAGACAAACTGCTACTGGATAATTCCAATAGTGTAATAACTGCATATCAAAAATTTCTGTGGGAATTAACTGAAAGGGTATGTGCGCTCATAAGCATCCAAACCAAACCAAACCAAGCCTTTGTCCTAATCAATTGGGGTCAGCTACATGAATCCTTATACGACATTCTACTATGTAAGGGGCTGGTGCGGCGGGCCCCTTCACTCTATATCTGTAAGAGAACGAACGGGCTAATATGAGGACTGACCCATCCCTTCTACCCTGGCTGGCATCCGATTCTGCCCACAGACTAGGCCTTATAGAATGGATTTCTTGGCTTTCACAAATCATTCCTTTTTTTATGGTAGTTGAGGTTTATTACTAGATATCTTGTTCCAAGAGAGGGTGAATCTTTTGAGTATCGTTTAGCGAAGCTTGGACTTCATTGTGACATTTTTTTGGATGGGAAATAATGTGTATAGTCGAGACAGCAGATATGACTCAAGAACAGGTACCCTGCTACTTATTAATATTCAACTAAATCTGAACATCCAACATCTAGCTTTCCAGTAGATACTGTATGATATGAGAACGTTTGTGAATAGCCAACATATCTTTGGTTAGTTCTAACATATTCATATCTTTTCTTAATGTGACATTCCCATATCAATTTAAGTGTACCCCTCCTCCTAGTATTTTCATTACTCATAGTCTTATCTCTTTTTCTAATTACTATTTCAATTGATCTACGTTTTGTGTCCAAACTACCTTAATCTATTTTTTCTCAATTTCTCCTCAATTGGTGCGACCTCTACTATGCCACAAATTTTTTCATTCCTAATTTTATCTTTTCTAGTATTACCACACACCCTCCTTAATATTCTCATTTCTACAACACTCGTTTTATTTATATGATCTTTCTTAACAACCTAACATTGTCTCATATAGAGTCGTTGGTCTAATAACTATCCTATAAAATTTTTCTTTTAATCTTATAGGTATCCATCGATCACATAAAACTCCGGAAGTACTCCTCCACTTGAACCAACCAATTTTGATACTATAGATTACATCATTTGCAACCTCTCCATCCTTGTTAATAATCGAACCTACATAACGAAAATATTCACTCTTAGGTATCTCTCTTAATTTTGAATCTTTACTTTTTCACCACAAATACTCCTATTACCACTAAAATTATATTCCATATATTCAGTTTTGTTCTTACTTACTCAAAACTATTTTGGCTCCAAAACTTTCCTCTACATTTTTAACTTAGCGTTACCTACACTCCTAATCTCCTCTACTAAGACATCATCATCAACAAACAACATACACCATGAAACATCATCTTGATTATGTCTAATCAATTCATTCATAACTAAGGCAAAGAGATAAAGACTCAAAACTGATTCTTGGTGTAACCCTACTGTAATCGGGAATTCACTTGTTTCTCCTGCGAGTGACCTAATTGTCGCGGCGGCTTCCATCAAACATCTTTCTTATCACATCAATGTACCCCTTTATCACTCTCTTTCTCTCTAACGTCCACTATATGATATCTCTACCCACTCTATTATAGGTCTTTTCTAAGTCAATGAAAACCATACGAAGATCTCTCATTCCTTTTTCCATACATCTCTATTAATCTGCTTAGTAGGTAGATTATTTCCATAGTTGATCTACCAGGCATAAAAGCAAAGTAATTCTGTGACACTGTTGTTAGCCTTAGACGATGTTTAATCACTCTTTCTCATAACTTCATCATATAACTCATCAACTTAATACCTCTATAATTATTAAAATTTTGAATATTTTCTTTAATTTTATATATAGGTATACTAGAATACTTTTTCTCCACTCTTTGAGCATTTTCCTAGTCATTATGATTTTATTAAATAACTTTGTTAACCAAGACACTCCCACTTTATCTAAGCATTTTCACACCTCCACAGGAATACTATATGATCCTAAAATTTTACTTGTTTCATTCTCTTCATTACAGTTTACACTTCAAACTTTTTCATTCTGCGATAGAATTTATATTTTCTAGTTTCATCCGAGTTATCAGATTCCTCACCTCCAGATCTTTCTACATGTTTTTCATTTAATAATTTCTCAAAATAGATTTTTCACCTTTTCTTAATTTCCTCATTCTTTACTAACACCCTTGAATCCTCACTTTTAATACATTTAACTCGAGTAAGATCTCTTGTTTTCTTTTCTCTCCACTAGCAAGTTTATAAATGTTTTTTCTCCCTCTTTACTATCTAATCTAACATAAAAATCATCATAAACTTTCAATTTAGCATTTCTAACAGTTCTCTTAACGTTCTTACAAGTTCATTTATAACTCCTAAAATAGTCCTTATTTCTATCATTTTGCCATCTTTTAAAACATTCATTCTTTACTTTTACTATGGCGTGGACTCATCATTCAACTATCAAGTTTCCTTAGTTCTAGAACATTTTCCTTCCGACTCTCAAAGAACTTCTTTCGATATTTTTTAATATATTCTGCCATTGTACTCTACATAATATTAATATCTTCTTCTAAATCCCGCCTTCTTTGCACACTTTGTCCTTAAAAATCTCTAATTTCTCATTGATGGGTATGTATTAATCACTGACCTAAGCTAATTAAGTGAGAATAGCTCCACGGTCGTTAGCTTGGTCAGCTGATCAAGATCGGTATCCTGCTCAGTTGGGTGGTGGTTGGGGCTGACCAGAATCTGAAGAGATGGTCAAGATAACGATTAGCCTTAGCCTTCCGACTCGGCAAGTAGCGCGTGTATCGCATCGTTTACTTGGGAACAATGCTAACAAACTTCACGTGGGATGTCTGCCAGGTGTCCACCAAGGCCGTTATAAAGGTACTTAAATTACACGCTAGTGAGGTACGTAATATATAGTAATTTACTGTGGAGATTCATTCAATTAACATTACAGAAAATGGAAAGAAAGATTACTGACTTGATCGTCGAAGAGGTTATGCCGGAAAACATTTATGGCGTCCTTTCTAACTGTTTGATTGTCACTTTCAAGAGGGAGTACGAAACTGTCTTGACGTGCCAAGACCAATTGAAGTAGACGCACCATCATTTAGCGCCATTTGTGGGAATCATAATTTTTTTCTTTTTGGGTGTGTTTCTCTTCAGATGGCCCGGACTAGATCTATGGCAGAGGATGCAACTCATGGGAGGATACCACAACCAGGACGATTGCTAGAGGACCCAATTCCCATACAGGAGCAGCTGCAACACCTTACTCAAGGGATTTTGGAGTTAGTCTAGCAAAATCAGGAACTCTTGCAACACATCAGGGAACGGGTTGAGGTTCCACCTATTTTGTGATCCCCAATCCCACCACGAGAACCGAGAGGAGGCCATGACCATATAGCGCACAATGTTGATCCAGAGGTCGAAGGGGGAGAGGTGGAGAGCCAAGTCAATCCACCACCACCTTCACCGGGCCAACGAGACGAATTCAACGATCAAAAGGAGAAAGCGGAACAATCGGAGGTCTTAACCACGTGAAACGAGCAAATTCGCAAAGTAAAAGCTCAAATTAATGATATAATGGAAGCTATTAAGGCCAAAACTCCTTCAACTTCAGAGAATTTGGTACATAAAACTGGATCACCATTCGCACCTGTCATAATGAACACTCCTTTGCCTCCTAAGTTCAAAATGCCCCAAGTCAACATGCTCGACAGAACCTCGGATCCACAGGATCACCTGGACAATTATATATCCATGATGTACCTTCACGCGCTCCCGGAGGAAGTAATGTGTAGAGCCTTCCCCACCACTCTTCGTGGTCCAGCCCGGTTGTGGTTTGCTAAGCTTGAAACCAAACTCGATTAGTTCTTTTTCGCAATTGAGTAAACTGTTTATGAGTCACTTCATCGATAAGCAACAACATAGAAAGCTCGCAACCTCCCTCCTTAACATTAAGCAGGCTAAGGGTGAAAGCCTATGGGACAATGTGACCCAATTCAATCAGGAGGCCTTATAGGTTGACGACGTAGATGATCGAGTTGCCCTGGCGGCCTTTATGGGCAGACTCTTACCGTCGAGATTTTTGTTTTCTTTGTCCAAATCTCCCCCAACGGATATGGCGGAGCTCATGCTCAAGGCATAAAAACACATGAATGCCACAGATGCAGTTTATGCAAGACGTTCTAAGTCAAGTGATCCCCCTCTCAGGGCAGACAAGAGACCCAAGGATCCTGATCATAAGGTTACCAGGAGAAATCTCGATCCCATCAAGGATAGAGGGGCTAACCCCATCAAGGATAGAGGAGCTGACCAGCCTCTCAAGAGGCAACCTGAGCCTCGATACCAAAGATATACACCCCCCTCACCGCTTCCTTGGAGCAAGTTCTGCTCTACATCAAAAGAGATCCTGATTAAAGGTGGCCAGAGAGGTTGAAAACGCCACCCACACAGCGCTCTAAAAGTAAATATTGTCAGTTCCACAAAGATCATGGTCATGATACGGAGGATTGTCTCAACCTGAAGGAGTAAGTGGAAAAATTGATCAGATAAGGGAAGTTGAACCGTTTTTTAAACGAGGGATGACCAGCCAACAAGGAACAGCATGGGTTTCCTGATCAGCGCTATGCTGACCATCACCCAAACCGTGCTGGTTAGCCGCACGTAGAAATCAGAACAATCACAGGAGATTTTGCAGGAGGCGACACTTCACGTTCTGCGAGGAAGAATCATTTCAAAAAGTTATGCGAAGAGCCAAAGGACTCATACAACTGCAATCACAGATTAGAACACCAGCAAATCGACAAGCTTGTGATCTCGTTCTCTGAAGAAGATCGTCGAGACGTACAGCAGCCCCATGATGATCCTCTGGTAATCAGTTTGCTGGTCAGCAACCATCTTGTGCAGCAAATTTGGTGGACAATGGAAGCTCTGCAGATATACTGTTTGCTAACGCGTATGATCAGATGAACATAGGCCGAGCCAAGTTACAACCCATGCTCTCCACTTTGGTCGATTTTGCTGGCGATAAAGTATACCCACTAGGATCAATTCAATTGCCGATTACGATTGGAGACAGAAGAGTCAAGCTCTCTATGCTGTTAACATTTTTTGTCGTTGATAGTCTGTCGACGTACATCATTGTCCTGGGCAGAAGAGCATTAAATCAGTTTTGGGCTATTACTTCCACTTACCACCTTTTGGTCAAGTTCCCCGCTGATCAGGGGATTGGCTATGCCTGGGGAGATCGAAAGTCAGCTCGTGAGTGTTATGTCACTTCTCTTAAAGAGCACGTTCCTCGTGAAATGTTGAACATTAAGGAAATTGAGGTTCAACCTGATCAGGACTTAAATAGGGGAGAACCTGCCGAAGGAAATCCTTATTGACCAAACTGACCAGATGAAAACAATAAAAGTGGGAGCCCAGTTACCACCAGAACTCAAGGAGTTATTAAGCCAGTTCCTATTACAGCACAAAAAGGTTTTCGCCTGGTCAAACAAAGATATGTCGGGAATTGATCCGTCGGTCATGGTTCATCGCCTGAATGTCGACCCAAAATTCAGGCCGGTCAGACAAAAATAGAGAATTTTTGCGCAACAGCGTAACGAGGTCATTCACGAAGAGGAAACTAAACTAAAGGCCGCTGGGTTCATCAAGGTCACTTACCTCGATTGGTTAGCTAATGTGGTGATGGTCAAAAAGGCGAATGGGAAGTGGCGGATGTGTATTGATTTCACTGACTTTAATAAGGCTTACCCAAAAAGTAGCTATCCATTACTGCGAATCAATCTCCTCGTAGATTCCACCGCTGGTCACGAATTGCTCAGTTTCATGGATGCGTTCTCGAGTTATAATCAAATTCTGATGCATCCATCTGAATAAGAAAAAACATCCTTTGTAACCTCTCGTGATCTGTACTGCTATAGGATCATGCCCTTTAGTCTGAAGAACGCTGGCGCGACCTATCAGAGATTGGTTAACCTAATGTTCGAAAAGCAAATCGAAAGAAATGTAGAAATCTACGTTGATGACATGCCGGTTAAAAGCAAGAAGGCCGACCAGCATTTAAAGGATCTGGAAGAGGTGTTCCTTATCCTCCAAAAATACAAAATAAAGCTTAATCCCGCCAAGTACGCTTTTAGGGTTTCGTCAGGAAAGTTCTTGGGTTTTCTGGTCAACTAAAGGGGGATAGAAGGTAATCCAGATAAAATCATGACAATCTTGGAGATGAAAGCCCCCAGCAACACGAAGGAAGTGCAAAGATTAGCAAGCAGGGTAGCGACATTAAATTGATTCGTTTCAAGAGCAACAGATAAGTGTTTTCCATTCTTCAAAATCCTACGAAATGCTTTCACCTGGTCGGAGGAACACAGAGAAGCTTTCTTGAAGTTGAAAGAGTATCTAACCGAGCCTCCTTTGATCTAACCCAGCCTCCTCTGCTCTCAAACCTAATCCCGCATGAGGAATTATATTTATACTTGACCGTTTCAAAAACTGCAGTTAGTTCCACGCTGATTAGGATGGACCAAGGAACCCAAAGACCAGTCTATTACACAAGCCGAGCTCTTGAAGGAGCCGAAAGTAGGTACCCTAAAACGGAAAAATTGGTATTTGCTTTAATCACGACATCAAGAAAGCTCAGGCCATATTTCTAAGCCCATACTATTGTTCTTACTGATCATCCCCTCAAAAAAGTTCTACAAAAGCTTGATGCCTTGGGAAGAATGATGCAATGGGCCGTAGAATTGAGCCAATTCGATATAGAGTACAGGCCGCGCACAGCCCTAAAAGGGCAGGCAATGGTAGATTTTGTAGCAGAGTTCACTTGGATCCCTCAATCACCACAGCCTGAGCAGCAAGTTTATGAAGAAGAAATATGAAGTCAACCTTCCAACATGCCCCACCAATTAGTCCCTAAGGAGAATACCTGGATAATTTGCATCGATGGATCGGCACGAAAAGGAGTCCGATGGGTAGGTCTGATCATCTCGACTCCTCTGGGAGATTGCATCAAATATGCAGTTCGACTTAATTTACCCATCACGAACAATGAAGCGGAATACGAAGCTCTGTTATGAGGGCTCAAAACTGCAAAAGCGTGTGGCGCAGAGAAAGTTGTGGTCAAAACTGATTCCCAATTGGTGGCCAACCAGACCAATGGAACAAATGAAGTGCGTGGGGAAAGACTTAAAACAGTACAAGAAAGCAGTAGAAGGGTTATCGGAGAAATTCCAACTGGTCAGCCTTCAATAGATACCGCGAGGTGACAATCAAGGAGCAGATCAGCTTGCCCAATTGGCGTCCTCGGGAAATGTGGCAATAGAGGATGACATTCGAATGGAAAGTGTCAACTACCCCAATATATCAAATGATGGCAACGAGCAAGAGGTAATGGAGATTGATACTATTTGCTGGGCAAAGCCCATTGTGAGATTCTTGGAAACTAGGGAACTCCCAGAAGACAAGAATGAGGCCAAGAAACTAAAGTTCAACACAGCAAAATATATCATCCTAAACGGAATACTCCACCGCAAGGGTGTGTCCACGGCATATCAACGATGTGTGTCAGAAGAAAAGTCCTTATACGTGCTCAGGGAAATTCATGAGGAAATTTGTGAAAACCACTCGGGAGCTAGATCCCTGGTTAGTAAAATTATCAAAGCATGATATTACTAGCCAACGATGTCGCAAGATGCAAAGACCTTCGTGCAGCAATGTGACAAGTGCCAACAGTTCGCCAATATCATCAGGCAACCACCAACTGAGTTAAACGTTTTGACCAGCCCTTGGCCTTTTGCACAATGAGAGTCAGATATAGTGGGACCACTCTCCATAGCAAAAAGACAAATGAGATTTCTGTTGGTGGCGATCAATTATTTTACTAAGTGGGTGGAAGTAGAGCCACTGGCCAAGATAACCGAAGCCAATGTCACTCAATTCTTATGGAAAACAATCATTTATCGATATGGTATCCCAAGGGTTCTGGTCACTGATAACGACAAACAATTCGGCAACTGCAATTTCAAGAAATTTTGTGAAGAACTTCACATCCAAATACATCTTGCTTCTCCAGCCCATCTCCAGTCTACCAGGCAAGTGGAGGTCACCAACAGATCGCTCTTCAAGATTATCAAGACCAAGTTGGATCATTCAAAGGGCTTATGGTTGGAAGAGCTTCCCAATGTGCTTTGGGCCTATCAAACAACGGCCATGACACCGACAAGAGAGACCCCGTAAGCACTCACGTTCGAGCATGACGCAGTAATCCCAGTGGAGATAGGACTGACTATTGCAAGAGTAGAGCACTTTGAGCCTAAGGCGAATGATCAAGAGCTCAAGGTGCAACTCGATCTCCTGGAAGAACTCAGAAACAACTCGGCCGTGCGAACAACGATATATCAGGAGAGAGTTCGGAAATATTACAATTCAAATGTGAAGGAAAGGAAGTTCAGACAAGAGAATTTGGTACTCAGAAAGGTAATCATTGTACTAGGAATCCATCTGAGTGGAGGTTGGGTGCTACTTGGGAAGGTCCCTACATAGTAAAGCTCCAATGCGGCAAGGGAACCTACAGATTGCAAACGATGGAAGGAAAGGATCTAACCCAACCATGGAATGCTAAGCATTTGAAGAGGTAGTACCCATAAGGGCTCACTAATATATTTACTTCAAAAAAGTGTAATGGAAACACAGTCATTATTAATGAAAGCCAGTTGTTATCAAAATTTTTCTTGAGCTAGTGCTTAACAGATGGGGATCAGTCATCCGCGAAAGAGCCTAGACCTTAGGGTCAAAAAGCTGGGCAGATCACAAGATGATCAGCCCTCGACATCAAAGGAGCCTGGACCTAAAGGTCAGAGGGCTGGGCAGATCACAAGATGAGCAGCCCTCAACATCAAAGGAACCTGGACCTAAGGGTCAGAGGGCTGGGCAAATCACATGATGATCAGCCCTCGACGTCAAAGGAGCCTGGACCTAAGGGTCAGAGGGTTGGGCAAATCACATGATGAGCAACCCTCGACATCAAAGGAGCCTGGACCTAAGGCATAAGAGAAAGGAGAAAAAGCTACGATTAAACACAGATCCATGATACCACGCAAAACCAACAACCAAAAAGGGTAGTATTACCAACACAGCAAAAGTTGAACTACAAAACCATCAAAAGCAGTGCCAAAAAAGAATGTTTAAAAACAGCCACCCAACTCAACAATCATCGGGCGTCTAAAAAACCTCACGCCACATACAAAAGCAATGTTTTAAAAGTGTTAAGTGTTCAGAAAAGATAAAGGAAATGATGTAAAACTTAGGTATCTTGGAGACCAAACTGCACCTCCTCTCTAGCATCTTCATTGTTAGGAGAAGTGATCAGGGATGCATCGTCCTCGTCTGGTTTGATCATAGAAAAGTCTCGGTCAGGGTAAACGCTTTTAGCCTGAGCAAGGAATGCTTCAAAGTCGAAGTCCTACTATTCAGCCAGCATGACTCTCACATCCCGAGAGTACATGTGCTCCACGATGCAACCAGCCACAAGCTGTTCCATCTCCTCAGGAACCAACTAGCCAGGAGCAATTCCTAGGAATTGGTGAAGCTCCCTTGCTAAGAGCAGGAGGGAAAATCGGAGACCGGCTTGGAGGGCCCTTTCGAAGAAGCAAATTTCTCTAGCAAGGTCAGAGCAAACCCTTTCTTCCGGTCTGGGGGCTCTTAGATTTATGAGACTAGGAATTTGAAATTGAAGATGGAGGCGGCCTAGGTCTATTGGTTCGATGGTAGATGGTATTGCATCAGCGCTGAAGGGAAAGTAGAAATGCCCAGCTATGATGTGAAGGCGCTGCATTAACTCCTCCTGTTGAGCATGCGTAGTTTCCCTAGCCTCTAATGCGGCCAAATCATCCCCTTCCAGGGGACGAGGAGAGGGGACTGAAGGGTGAGATACCGTTTCTTTGGCGACGGGGGCATCTTGGGATAAACCTGTCCTCAGAGATTTCCATGGAGGAACTCTCGTCTCTCAGGTAAAAGAGAGAGGTGGGGATTTGCGAGGGGACTGAATTCAGTGGTTTGGGGCAAGAAATGTCGGCGTAATGGGAAGGCTTTGTTGTTGAGGGGATTTCTGGCAAGTTGGTGGTGCCTAAAATAGAAGATCCTACAGGGCTTGAAGGATGTCCGGGTCGTTCGTAACTAATTTCCAAAAACGAAGACTGTACCTTCTTGTCGGAATCATTTGACAATACTATTCGCCTACCACCGCCGGACAACAGTGCCAGTAAGAGACCCTAAAACATACAGAGAAGGTTCGAAAAGTCCCCGATTTAGGTGAAACCCTAACCCTGTTTCTGAATGAGGAGTCGAAAATTACAAAGAAAATAAAAGACCGATTGGGGAGCCCTAGAATTGGAACCCAATACGATTGAGAGAACAGGGAAAAGAATTACCCGGTAGTCGAATAAGCAGGAAGAACACGCAGCAATGAATCCTTGGACGGTGGATAAGTTTTTCCAGGAAAGCCTATTCTTCTTCTTCTCCGAATGATTTCTGCGACGAACAGTGAAGGGTTTTGGTAGTTTAAAGGGGCGATATAGGCGCTTAAAGTTTCCAACAGCCAAGATGGATCCACATGTATTGAAATCTACAGTGTAGAAGGAATAATAAATGGCAGTAACAGGGCCCATATGGAGCTCTACACGTGGCATAAGCAGAAAAGGGGGTGCACCTCGAAAAATGTCCTCATGCTGTCATTCCTTTTTCTTGAAAACGCAAGTTCTTTTTGGCAGTGGAAAAGGTTAGGTAATTATTGAAGAAATTTCAAATGTCTCTTTCCCACCTCAATTACCCCATCGTCCATTCAAATCTTTGACCAGGCGATAAGTAATATTCTAGACCAGTCACTTTGGAGACAACTCTAGAATAGGGGGCTAGTGATGGGTATGTATTTATCACTGATCTAAGCTAATTAAGTGAGAATAGCTCCATGGTCGTTGGCTTGGTCAGCAAGTTAGGATCGTTATCCTGATCAGCTGAGTGGTGGTTGGGGCTAACCAGAATCTGAAGAGCTGGTCAAAATAACGATCAGCCTTAGCCTTTTGACTCAGCGAGTAGCACGTGTACCGCACCGTTTACTTGGGAACAGTGCTAACAAACTTCACGTGGGATGCCTATCAGGTGTTCCCCAAGGCCGTTATAAAGGTACTTTAATTACATGCTAGTGAGGTACATAATATATAGTAATTTACTGTAGAGATTCATTCAGTTAACATTACAGAAGCTTGGAAAGAAAGATTACTGACTTGATCGTCGGAGAGGTCACACCGAAAAACCTTTTCGGCGTCCTTTCTAACTATTTGATTGTCACTTTCACAAAGGAGTACAAAACAGTCTTGACATGCCAGGACCGATTGAAGTAGACGCACCATCACTCACATTTAAGATGCCACCATCTAGTTCGTGGGATCCAAATCTCTCATCTCGCTTTATGTTGCCCCTTAATGTGAATACTTAGTACCATAAGTCTATGTTGTAATATTAAACTCTCTCCAGGAATAACCTTATAATCTTTACGTATTAGACGGTTTATGTTCCTAACAAGAAAATAATCTATTTGCCTTTTTTGAGACCCACTCTTAAAAGTTATTAAGTATTCTTCTCTCTTTTTAAAAAAAGGTTATTAAGTATTCTTCTCTCTTTTTAAATAAAGTCCTAGTAAATATAAGATCAAATACTACTGCAAAATCTAATATCCCTTTTTCAGCCTCATTTCAATCACCAAAACTATATCCCCCATTAATCTTCATATATCCTTGTCTCTTGTTTTCTAAATGCCTATTGAAATCTCCACCTATAATTATCCTCTCTCCTATTGGTATTTCTTAGACACTAATCGCATTAATTATGGTTTCTCCAATCACAAGTTTAAATAAAATTATCCGGTCTCCATTTCGCGTGACTTTTACTACATTATTTTGAAAGTATTTAGCTACTATTATTCCTACACAATTTCTATCTCTCTCTTTCAAAATATAATAAATTTTATACCTTATATTATCTATTTCTTTTGATTTCTCCCCTACCCATTCAATCCCTTGTAAGCATACTATATTTATTTTTCGTCTAATCATAGTATCAATAAATTCCATTACTTTACATGTTAAGTTTCTATATATTCCAAATTGTAACCAAAGCCTATGGTCACTGCCTAATTTCTTAAGCCATGCTTGTCCACAAAAGAGCAGGAACCCTTACTCTTTCACCACCCGAGGCACTGATGTAGCACCCCTTGACCATTTTTCAAAACGCCCGAAGGCAGGCACAACGTGTCGTTTAAGGGGGACACCCTAGCATTGATGTTCATAAAGATCTGATAAGTTTTTCGATGTGCAGGCTGTCAGCTACATAATGCACAGCCCTCCTCTTTTCTCCGAACTTAGCATCGACAGTATAAGACATAAGACTTTAAGCACTACACTGACGAAGTTGCTCTCATATTCATCCAACAAGAAAAAAATAAACAGTCATTGATGTGCAAAATGCTCACTAAAGCCCTAGTTGGTAAACTAGCTTAAAAGCTATAGCCTTTTGGCTTTTGGCCAAAAAAAAAGAAAAAAGCAAAGTAGGTCGTTTGTCTTGCCCAAAAAAGTTAAAAAGGTAAAAAATAAACCTTTTTTTTCCTGTGACCTCCAATACATATCACATCCCAATAAAGAGGAAAAATAGTCCTTTCTACATATTATAAGTTATTTCTGATACATGTTAATGAAGGATACTATTTTGTCAATTTGATACAAAAAGCTAAAAAGCCAAAAAACTAAGGTACCATCTTAGCTTCTTAGCTAAAAAGCACAAAAGCCAAAAAAAAGTACAAAAAACCTTTGGTTATTGTAAATAAAGAAAAAAAACCTTGATAGACAGATCAAATACTGCATGAAATACCATATCCAACAGAAAAACAGACAATGTTTAAATTGAGTAACTAGATTGATAGATATCACCCAGTTACTGCCTAGCAAGTGAAGATAACCTGGTCAATAGTTCGAATGTCAGGAGAAAGACCACCATGGACACAAAGTACCTGGAATCCAAGAGGTGAGATGTTCATTATATCAAAAGAAACTGTAGAAGTATGCTTGTATGTGTAAGTGCATGTGGGCTCGTGTTTGAGAAAGAGAGAGAGAGAGAGAGAGAGAGAGCGAGAGAGTACATACTGTTCCATCTATGATTGCTGACAGAGTTAGATAGTCAAAAACATCAGTGCAATACCGCCAAGCATTAGCATTTCCGTACTTCCTTTGGCATTCATCATAAAATCCATATACCTAGAAGAGATGGATATCACAGTTATATTATAATTAAAATTCCCAGTTCCCCAAAAACTCGTTGGGAAGGCAATCACCTTTTAGAACTAATATCACACAGTTGAGAGAAATCACATACTACCCTATTCAATCTGGCACTCTCTTATGTATCCCTTCAAGGCACATATAATGTTCGAAAAAGAATCAAAATAATGTAGTTCATAACAAGATTCAGATATACCATATGAAAAAGTAAGTTAATAGACGAAAAAATGGAAAAAATTATAAGGTGGGAATCAACTTTTAAAATACATTTGTACAGCAACTAAAATAAGAAAACAGCATGATATGTCACGACCCAAACCCAGAGGGTCTAGCATCGCAACTGGCTAGTGATCCCAGATCACCCAAGGACTGCTATAAACGAGTTGATACCTATCTAGTGGAAGCAAAGATAAAATATTCACATCCACAAAACACAAGTGGCAGAAGTATGTGGCAATAAAAACCCACCAGAGCTGACATAACTAATACATGGCCAAGCATCACGTAAGTCTGACAAAACATAAAATTATCCATGAACAATACAACTCGTAAAATTAAACAAAAGTTCTTCAAAAACATATTCTTGAATTTTATGGGAATCACCGTTCCTCTGCTAGCACTGAAAACATTTCATTTAACTCCGTAAGCTACAAGCTCGTGTGAGTTCAGATCATAAATTAGAACTTAATAACATGATTTCTTGAAGCACCTCTCCTCAGCAAAAATGCTTGAGCATAATAGAAGCATAACAAAAACGTAATTGATTTTATAGATAGAACAACTTCAAAATTATATGATGCTCATACCCAATGACCATTTCTACCCAAGGAGCAACCTCAGTTCTACATGGACGCGAGATCCTAACCATTAACAATATCCGCCCTTGTAACCATGGGATGCATCAATATTTTAAAACCAGATATATAGAGGGATGCAACAGATGGCTTAACAAAGTTTTTGCTCCCAATAATACTTTGCTCACACATTTGATCCCTGGTTTCTTTCACAGATAATCTTTTGAACATAATAGATACATGAAAGGCAAAAATAACTTCCATAGTATTACCATAACTAATTTTCATCAACAGCATATCAAAAGTGCATTTATAAAAAGACTTCCCTAAAAAGTATGAATATGCTACTCACCTTAAATTGAGCTATAAGTATAATCAACCTACACGAACAAGACATGCAATGGTACCATTTAGTCATGGAAACAACTTAACGAGCATAACACTAGCATGACTATACACGGCCTTCGGGCATGAATATTGGATTTGCAATACTAATGCATACATGGCTCTAGATCGGCTATACTACACTCATTTAAGGTTCATTGGACTCTTCGGGTTGCGAAGCTAAAACAAGCATCGAACGATATTCATACATAGTCCAAACGGTATATTAGGAAGAGTTACATCGAACTCATCAAGTACAGAGTTCACAATATAATACTTGAACGGACATGGAGCAAGGATGAAATCAAAGCAAAAGGCAAGGATTTAAATAAGTAAATGAGGGCTTATGATGGGGAACAGGAAGGATGTATCTAGAGATTATTTATCTGAAGGATATTTGAATTTTAATTATTTAGATTTAAATTTAAGTTTTAATTATTTTAAATTTGTTTAGATAAAATTAGTTTAAATAAGATTTGGTTAGATTATTTAGATAGGATTGTTTACCTATTTATAGGCCCTCAACTTGTATTACGGATTATTAAATGATTGAATAAACAAATATTTTTCTAAAATTGGTGTGAATTCCAGTTCAACTCTAGATGCGGATTCCTAAAAAATCGTCCTGCATCAACTTAGTATCAGAGCGAACAATCTTAATCACCAACGGTTCTTCCAACAATGGAGGCTAAACTAGCAATCCCGATAATGCAGATTCCATTCCCGTATCTTCCACATGAAATTTTGTCGCCGCCACAATCACTGCCTAGAAAGCGACAACGGTTTGCCCACAACCAATCATTGTTTCTCAATCTAAACTTTAGATTGCATTAATTCTTTAAATTTTCTTTCTTTCTTCTTTTTATTGTAATTTTAAGGTTCGTATTCATTTGAAAAAAAAAACGTAGTGATTTCTTTTTTCTTCTCTCGACTTCCAATTCTTTTTTCTGTTTTCTTTAAGTAAATAAAAAAAAACATAAACAATGCAACGCCAGCCTCAACAAAGCAGCGCAAACCCTAGTCAGCACCGAACCACCCCAAGCCCCAATCAGCGCACCCCCATTCGGCGACTTCCTCTCTCGTTGGCGACCACTCTTCCGTCAGCGACCCCCATTCTCGATGATGACACCCAAATCTCATCAGCAAGATGTCTTCAACGCCGATGACCCAACCGGACCTTGCCGGCCACCACCTGGCCTCCATCAACGCCACCTCCACCGTCGGTCACTCCTCTCTCCATGAAGGCCACTGTTGACCTCTCCTCTATCACCGCAGCGACCAGATCCCTCTTCGCCACCATCGTCAACACCATCCCTTGCTTCAGGGACCACCACCACAGGACACGACATCATCAACTCCGGCAACCACCTCCATCAAAAACAAAACCTTGCTTTTCCACATCTGAAACCACCACCGACTTCCTCTCCACAACGCGCAGCCTAAGTGCGGATTCCTAAGTGCAGACGTGAAGCCTAGGTACGGATTCCTAAAGGATTATTCGCCTAAGTACAATTCTAACTCGCCAGAATCGAATTCTTCTCAGTGGAAGAGAAATGATGGGGAACGGAAAAGATCTATCTAGAGATTATTTACCCGGAGGATTTGAATTTTAATTATTTAGATTTAAGTTTAAACTTTAATTATTTTAAATTTGTTTAAATAGAATTAGTTTAAATAAGATTTGATTAAATATGATTAATTTAAATAAGATTTGGTTAGATTGTTTAGATAAGATTATTATCCATTTTATTCTTATCTCTATATTTTAATGGTCTATTTATAAGCCCTCAGCTTGTGTTACAAATTATTGAATGATTAAATAAATAAATATTTTTCTAGAATTTGTGTGGACTCCAGTTCAACCATAGGTGCGGATTTCTAGGTTCCTTTAGGTACGGATTCCTATAGGATCATCCTGCATCAGTTTACCTCTAGTGGTCTTAAGATTGAAAGGGTAATGCGAAGCATTTGCACTAAAACTCCTTCCTCACGATAATAGCATAAAAGCACTAGTTCTCCCTCCATTAACCTACCACGTAGCAGCCATGTCCTTCTCTCAAACTCACTCGGCAAGACCCTTCTTAGCTCACCCCCTTTGACGAACTCTCAGTGGCACAAGTGAGGAGGATGAGGGGTGATCCTTGGTTTATACAGGCGTGATGGAGATGATTGTACACAAAGGTTAATTTCGTCTTGCAGAGGAAGAATGCAGGCTTCGAACGATTCTTCCATTTTCCTGAGCGAATTCGATCGCATCCCCCTTCCTAAAGCTCTCTCCCTCCTACAATTTGGTTAGCTCACTATTATGCTCTTCTAACAAACATAACTCTCGTATACGGAGGTTGAATGCCATGATTTTGTGCCAAAAATAATGCTTGACGCAAAAGCAAAGAACGTGTTCATGCAGCACCTGTAGAAGGCTAGACCAACAATAGAACAAATAAGGCCAGTAGAAAGCAGACCCAATGAGGGTTTGTGATGCGAAAAATCTCTAGTGGATGTTAAAACAAGGGATAAGGTGCTAAGCAGTGTGAACTGCGACCAACTAGTGAGCAATATATATGGGCACGTTGATGCCGAGCTAACCAACTGACCGGCCATGGATTGGAAGGTCCCAGGTCAAGTTTGGGTCAGGGTTCTTCACGGGTCTCGATTTCTAAGTTCTAGACTTATTACCTCATTTAATTAAATGTCCAATTTAATCTATTACATTTACTTAAGATATTTAAACGTAAATAAGGAAATACCACCCATTTGAAAACAATGGAAGGCTCAAAACACTAAAACACCATATAAATAAAAGTCAAGCCCCCCCCCCCCCCGGCGGCCGGTTCAAGAACAAAATTAGGAAAATAGAAAAAGCGTCTTTTTAACTATAAGCCTATGACATTATTTATGCCATTCTAGGCCTTATTTTTAGTTTCCATTTACAAATGTTCAAAGATTGGTTCAAGAACCTTCAGCTTCTAAGAGTTTTGGGCATTTTGACCCTCACAAACTCCCTTAGACACCAAGTGTTCGTTTGGTATACTGGATGAAATTAGATAGGATAGGAGGTATAATTAATACTATAGGTCCCACGTGGTTTTTTTAATACTAAAGGGTTATGAAATTGATTATTTGTACAGTGAAAAATTTTGTTTATGTTTGATTAGGATAGGATAAAGAATGAAATAAGAATTGGAGAGTTATTTTTTACCGTTAGATAAAAAATGAAGATAATCTAAAACCTGGTACAAATAATGCCAAGGGGGGCCCTGGTATAATTAATACCATATGCCGGATTACTAATTCCAATCCCACGATACAAACGTGGATTTAGTATTCTCAGGAGACAAAATTTGATTTGTTGACCCCACAGGTTTTTAATCCAATCCAATCCGAAGCCAATTCGCCGATCCAAACATGTCCCAAGTGTCAAAGTTGACTAATTGAGGGCGATTGAAAGACTTAAGAAAACGTGAGCATTTAACTTGTCGTTTGCAAAGTAACAGCAAATCAATCGTTGGATCGTCACATCCTCCTCAACTTAAGCAATTTAGTCCTCCAAACTAAATGTACCTTAATTCTTGAAGAGTTCTAGATACTTCCTCCATATCTACCCTCCTTTTTCCATGTGGCATTTCCCTCGAGTTGGTTAATCCATTCGACTTTTAAATAGTGGAGTTATCTCGTTTCTAAGAACCTTGTCTTTCCTTTCAAAATTTTGATTCCTTCCAACAGTGATATCTTAACGAATACCGAATCCGCAAATTCAAATTCTAAGTCTCAAACTCGTGGTAGCAAAACCAAAAGGAATAATCTTTCCTCAACAAGCCAAGCAAGGGAAATAACTCAACACCACCACCAAAACGTGCTCACACTCAAGTGAGGAAACCCAACAATTTAACACAATGCAAGAAACGTGTATCTTATAGGTGCGCTACATCATAAAGGTTCAATATTTAGGACTATCTCCCAATCAAAATTGTCGTCGGCCAAACGGGTTCCTAATTAGACTTCCAAGCTAGTTAGCAGGATGTCGACAGACAAGGACGTGACATTCCCACTTCCCTGGGTCATGCATGAATGAATGCACATGTACCAAATAAGTGTAGATCCATAATTAGTTAGTGCACATGCTAGTTGGGAAAAAAGATTGAGAGTATACCTGGCACATCTAAGTCAGTGTTTCGACAATTCCCTGGTTCCAAAGCAAAAACTTGTCCATGCTTCTTGTCCTCCAGTCTAAATCGAGATACTTGTCCAACATTTGTGGCTCCTGGAGCTGCTGTAACTTTTATTCTTGAAAGACTAGGACAATCCCTCGTTATGTGACCATGTTGGCCCACAACCATAACAGACTCCTGCATTCTTCAGAGGCCCTTGTGCGGTTGCTGGCTGGTGGAACACACTCTTGGATCATTGTTGTTCTTGTGTTGTTCCCCTTGATTCCATCCACTAGATTTTTGTTTCTAGATGAACTTTCTCCTGATTCTTTCCATAGAACATTGTTATACTTCTTTCTTGAGTTTTCTCTATTTTTGTTCGTTATTCTCAAGCATCCCTCAACCATCAATGCTCTATTAACCAATTCCAAATAAGTGGGTAGTTTGACAAGCTTAAGCAAATTGCCTATCTCTAGCCTTAGTCCTTCTTCAAACCTCTTGGAGCTTAAATTTTACGTCGACAATATGTGAGGTGCAAATCTTGCCAAGTCCGTGAATTTGGCTTTGTATTCTGCTATGAACATTCTTCCTTGTTCCAGCTTGATAAATTATGCTCCTTTGCTATATCCTTAAAACTTAGGAAAGTAATCTTCATAGTATAGTTCAGTGAAACGATTCCATGTCATTCTTGGCACTATAATCTCCTTCTGTAATCACCACCAATATGTTGTCAGAGGTGAATACTAAAAATTTGTTTTTGCATTTTTTGGTATTTTATTTTATTTTTTAATAAAATTAGTTTTTCCATTTTATGAGAATCTTAATGAGCAAATGTATGCGTTTTATTATTTATTTAATGTTGTGCATGGGTGTCTTTTATTCTACATATTATTTAATCTAGTGTGTAAAGTTTGGCTTACACACAGAAGACCAGATTATTGATTCTTGTAGAACATAAATTTTTAGTTCACAATCTTAGATGAAATTGGACACACCGTCAGTAGGATTGTAGTACAGTATTTTAATATGTATGTCTTGATTACGAGGAACAGTAATTGTTTCGACAATTGTTCCAACTTATTGTGCTAGTACACTTTATGTATATTGAGCAGTACTGCATTTTGGTAATTAATTTTATAGTGACTATATAAATTAATTAACACCACATAATTATTATGAGTGTTTACACTCTTAATCCCGAAATAGTTATTAAATATGTATATTTAATATTCGTTATTTTAATTCATTAAAAGGTGCAATCTTTTACGGGTCTATAATCCCAATGAGTTGGATAACAGCGTTAATTATATGACGAAATCCACGTCCCGTGATCAGGATTGATGATATGCCCTTAAAGAACATTGTAAATTTTGACCGTGCCAAACCCTACAAATGGATTTTATAATTCGGCATGTCAAATAAGTTAAGCAGAAGATTTTAAAGATTTTTCGAAGAAACCGATTAAATAAAAATGTCAATATTTTAATTTAATCGGCGAGTATCTATAATTTTAACGTGGAAGAGAATAAATAATTATTTAATAACAGGAGCTCGAACAATTCGATTTTGAGAATAAGGCTGGGAGTGCAATTATAATTCTTTAGTAGAATGAATTATAATTTATATTTTTATGAAATTACTTCTGGATTGAGGTGTGATTTCATAATTACATTAGGAGTCCACGTCTTATTTACTCCACAGATTACTACTGTAATCTATAAAAGTACAGTTATTAACCCTAATCTCCTAATTCTGTGAGTTAGCTTCAAAACCAGGGTTTTCACATCTTTGAAACCCTTAGTCTAGTCAATAAGGGTTTTGAAGAACACAAAACGTAGCCCACATTATAAACGTGATCTTGGCACTCGGGAATATAACAGAAGGCTTGATTAGCAAATTGACTTCTTGTAAAAAAACGGCAGCGACTTGTTGACTAAAAATTGTTGAAATGAAATCAATCCAATCAGATTTCGAAGGTATAATCCTAATCTAATTTTGAGAGTTATACCAAATTTATGTTTTTGATTGTTCAATATCATAAAATTTTTATCTGGAACCAGTTTCAGTATTTGCCTGTCTGGATTTTTTTTACTTAAATCATATACACAATCTTTGGATCTTGATTTTTAGCCCCAACATATGTTTTTCCTTCAAGGGTGTACATTGCTAATGTCACCTTATGGCATTCCCTGCACCCGAGCACATTTAAAATTTTCTCCATCTCCATCCATGCTTCTACCTTTATTAGATCCAAGCTCTCATCGAATGTTAGGTGTCAATTTTTTGAAATCTTTAATGCCCACATCGTTTTATAGTTACGGCTCTGGATTCGGTGGTAGATGGTCATTTTGAACGGGGTTCTCTTGAATGGGGTCATTCTGAGCTGGGATGTTTGGTAAGGGATTATTGTGGGGCGCACCTTGCCTCGAACGATTAGCTTGTACTAGTTCGAATAGTCCCACCACCAATCTTTTCAGTCAATCTATATGATGCTTTAGATAATGGTTCTGGACAGCTCTTATGTTCTTCCTGGTGTGTTAACCAACTATAGTATTATCAGAACAAGGTATGAGTTAGCATTCTAACCTATGTATTATGGCAAGGAGCTCATCATTAGAGTAGCTTAATAAGTAGAGGAAGCAACGGTTCATTACACAATACAGTTCTTGAGTATGTGAAAAACACACAAACATTAAGCATTCATGACGTAAGCACTAGTTAGCCCATGCTTCTCTCTCATCTAAGAATGGGGTCCATTGATCTAAAGGGTCTGACTTGCACCTCAAGCGAAGATCCTACAAAATCCTCTTCCAGGTGTCTCTCAAGTTAATACAACTTGACTCCTACGGAGATTAGGTGCTTTACGCGAGTGTTGTTCCTCAATTTAAATTTTCTCCATGGTGTGTACGTATTCCTCCCTCCCTCACAAGATGTCTAGGCACCTCTATGTAGCCTCGGTGCGAGCCTTGAGTCGAATGAAGAGTGCAGCCGACACTCAACTGATAAGTATTTGTGGCCTCCTAGTAGTTGCTCCCCTATCTCTTTTTGAATCAAATGGTCTACCGGCCTACTAGAAACTTCCTCAAACTCTGCCACTCAATTGACTAGACCAGAAAAAGTTATCATGCATCCTTCGTATGAATTGTAACTATCAGAATCTGAGATGTTTCTAGACAACTTGTTCTACAACTTGGTTAAATTTTAATTATAACACAAACATAGCACATACAATCTTTTAACCAATTATGCATGTTCACCCTACAACTCTAGGGCATTCTATCAACTTGCCCAAACCCAGAGGGTCTACCATCACAAGCGGCCAATGATACCAGATCACCTAAGGCCTACTATAAACGAGCTGATGGCTAACTAATGGAAGCAAAAATATAAAATTTACATCCATAAAACATAAGTGCCTGAAGTCTGTGGCAAAGCTAACATAACTCATACATGGTCAGCCATGACGTAAGTTTACAACACAAAAATATCCATGAACAACACAACTCTTGAAATTAGAAAAAAGTTCTGCAAGTGCATATTCTTGAACTTTGTGGGTATCACCGTTCCTCTGCTAGCCCAGAAAACATTTTCATAAAACTCTGTAAGCTAAAGCTCGTGTGAGAACATCACATACCAGAACCACGAGTTTTACAATGGATTTTGAATCCAAAGCATAAATCATAACTTCAAAAGATGAATTCTTGGAGTATCTCTTTTCAGTAAAACATGCTTGAGCATAATAAAGGCAAAATTAAAACATAATTAATTTCATAAATATAATATAGATATAAAAAACTTAGATAACTTTAAAACTAGTATGATGCTCATACCCAATGGCCATTTCTACCCGAGGAGCAACCTCAGTTCTACATGGACGTGAAATTCCGGCCATTTACTATATCTGCCCCT
Organism: Heliamphora ciliata; assembly: GCA_032360265.1. Taxonomy (NCBI): domain Eukaryota; kingdom Viridiplantae; phylum Streptophyta; class Magnoliopsida; order Ericales; family Sarraceniaceae; genus Heliamphora; species Heliamphora ciliata. Next base: position 2,251,392 of record JAUMHN010000019.1, on the reverse strand, counting down.
TGTAACTCCCTTTCTCAATCTACATCAATTTAAAGTCCCTCTAAAAGCAAGGGCATACCGAGAGATGCATCAATACTTTAAAACTGTATATATAGACCAATGCAACAAAAGGCTCAACCAAGTTTTTGCTCCCCTTCTATACCCTGCTAAATCATACTTGGGGATGCAACAAATGGCTTAAACAATTTTTTACCCCCAAATATACTTTGCAAACACCTTTTATCTATGGTTCTCTTTCATAAATCGAACCTTTGAACATAATAGATATATCAAAAGCAAAAATAACTTCTATAGTTCTACCATAGCTAATTTTCATAAAGAGTTTATCAAAAGTGCATTTATAAAAAGACTTCGCCGAAATGTACGAGCAATTTTTATAAACTACTCACCTGGATTCGAGCTTTAAAACAAGTATAATCAATCTACGTAAACAAGGCATGCACCGGTATCATTTAGTCATGAAAACACCATAAGAAGCATAACACTAGCATGTGAATATACAAGGCCTTCAGTCTTGGGTATTAGATTTGCAATACTAATGCATACATGACTTTAGATTCTACACATGCAAGGCCGTAGGTTTATTGTGATACAATCTTCACGCATACACATCTTCAATATTCGGGTTGGGCGAGGACCATGTGGGTTTTAGGCTCATGGTATATCTGAAGTTTAAGATTTACGAAGCTAAAACAAACCTCGAACGATATTCATACATAATCCAGAGGTATATTACAAAGAGTTACGTCGAACTAATGGAGCAAGGAAGAAATCAAAGTAAATTTAACTAAGAAGAAGATGAGGGTTTACCTCCAGTGGTCTTAAGATCAAAAGGGCACTGCATAGCATTTGAACTAAAACTCCTTCGTCACAATAATAGCATAAAAGTTCTAGCTCTCCCTCCGTCGACCTACCGCATAGCAGTACTGTCCTTACTTCTCCAGAACATCTCGTCCCAAACTTACTCTCAAGACCCTCTCTTAATCAGCTCACTCCCTTCCACGGACTCTTTTTCTCTCAAACATAAGTGAAGAGGATGAGGGATGATCCTTGGTTTATATAGGTAATTAGGAATGATGGAGATGATTTCACACTAAAGTTAATTTCGTGGCAGAGGAAGAACACAGCCTTCAAATGATTCGGCCATTTGCCTGAGTGAATCAAGTACGTTGCATCCCCCTTCTGGAAGCTCTCTCTCCCTCTCCCTCCTACTATCTGGTTAGATCACAATAATGCTCTTCTAATAAACATAAGTCTCGTATACAAAGGCTGAATGACATGATTTCATGCCAGATGTATTGCCTGATGCAAAAGCAAAGAACAATGTTCGCGCGGCTCCTACAGAAGGCTAAACCAACGAGAGAACAATTAATGCCTGCAAACAGCTGAACAAATGAGGGTTCGTGGTGAAGCAAATCTCACGCAAACATTGAACAAAGGATAAGTCGCTAAGCAATGTGAACTGCAACCAACTGAGTAGCAGAGATGAGCACGCTAAGCGTTGAGCCCGCTGGGCATGCTAGTGCCGAGCATGTTGGCTGACCAGCTGATAGACCATGGGTTGGCAGGTCTCAGGTCAGGTTTGTGTTATGGGTTCTCCATGGGTTTGGACTTCTGCATTTGAGGTTAAGTTAGAATATTCATATGTAAATAAGGAAATGCCCCCCATTTGGAAACAATGGCAGGCTTAAAACATTGAAATTGCAAATAAAAAAAACGTCAAATCCCCCATCCAGGAACAAAATTAGAAAAATAGAAAATAGCGTCTTTTTAACTATAAGCCATATGCCATGATTTATGCCATCGTAGGCCCTATTTTTAGTTCCCATTTACAAATGTTCAAAGACAGGTTCAAGAAAGCTTCAACTTCTAACGTTTACAGTTTTTTTTTTTCGTTTACAATAAATAAAAAATATGTTTTCATTTATTTTTATAGTAAAACGAAAACAAAAGCATGTTTGACACATAGATGTTTAGAAAGTAGTGATCAGAGGTGGTGACCGAAGATAGTAGCCGTTAATGATAGCAAGAGATAGTGATGGTGGTTGGAGGAAGTGGTCGGAGGTAGTGACCGTATGTGATAGTCGAAGGTGGCGGCCGAAAGTAGTAGTCGGAAAAAGTGGCCGGAGGGGGTGATCGGAGGCAGTAGTCGAAAGTGGTGGTTGGAGGTGACAGAGGAAAAAAAATAGAATCAAAATTTGTTTACAAAACAAATGAAAAAACACATTTTTTATACTTACAAGAATTTAGTAAATTTTGAAAACTGTTCATATTTTTTTGAAAACAAAAATAATTATCAAAAATGTTTTTGTCTACTGTTTACAAAAAACTTAAAAATAAAAACAAAAAACAGTAAACATAAACGTGGACATTTGACCCTTACAAACTCCCTTAGAAGCTAAGTGTCATAGTTGACTTATTCAAGATAAATGAAAGATTTGAGCAAATGGTAAGCACATAACTTGTCATTCACAAGGTGGAAGCAAATCAGCCGTTGGATTGTCACATGATAACACCAAGTATCACGCACTAATTATTACAATCCTAATCATTTCCAAATTGCAGGACATGAATAAATACCAAGGAATCAAATTACATGAGAAAACTTGTGTCCCCAAACAGGCAATTAAAAATCAGTTGGAAACAAAAATAGACACAAATAAAATATAAAAATGTATCAAGAGTAATTGCCCTCTTCGACCACCAAACACCTTGACCTCCTCGGTGGATAGTGACATAAAGAAAGCAATGGGAGCTAAGTAAACATAAGCAATGCCCTACAAACAAACTAACACCAAACCAAGAAAATGATTGAACACGTACTCCTGGAAATGAGTGAAGAAATGCATTCTCATTGCAAAAAAGTGAACTTCATGGAATTGAAAATAGCCTGGTTATGGCTAAAATCATCATTCCGAATCCTGGTGATCTCTCTCAGGATACCAGTTCTGCTGAATTCAAACGATAATATTGGAAATAACCATCTTCTAGGTAACGTCGTTTGGTTTGGAACCAGTAAATGCGGTGGATCAGCAATCCTGTTAATCATTTGAACTTAAGGCAGTTTATGGGGGTAATAGGAAGGGGGAGTGTATGCAATTGGTACTCAAAATCTACAATCAACTCTTATCTTATTTCCCTCTCGTACTCCCACTTTTTTATTTTGTTTTATTACTTGCAAACGAAACAATGAAAATCTTGTAGATTTAGGACAAATGTAAACAGAAACCGGCGGGGAGAATTGCAGCATAGTACTCAAGAGTGGTAAAAATAACTAAAGCCAGCTATACAACAATAAATATAGCTAGCTGCAGAGGAGCTCAAGGCGACTTGTCTAAAATATATTCTGGGGCAAGTAAGAGAGGGAATTTTACATACAGCACCAGAAGCTTCAAGCTTGATGCATTCTTTAAAGATGCACATAAACAGTAGAAGAGATACTGCATTGAGTTCTGCTAGCTGAGACATAAGAGATGCATGTCTCTTCCCAACATGTATCATCAAAATTGGCTACATAACACGACATGGAAAACACTTTCAGTTCCAACCCAAACATTGAAATCCCACCCTCATCCCTCTCCATTATGCTTCTCAATTGCAGGATAAGCAATTAACTTAAAATGATGATGAAACACCTCATTCGTTCTTCCTTCAGTTAAACTTTGAACAGTTAATACAACATATAAGTTAGGCCAGGTTTTTTAGACAAATAAAGTGAACAATCTCTCACCAGAATCACCTCTTGATGCACTGCGAGCACATCAGAATGTCACTTTTCTCAAGTCCAGCTCCTCTCTCTTTAGCAATTAGTCTATTGTGCATGTTACATTATAAGTTGTCTTCATTGGAGGATTCATATGTTTCTTTGGCTGGTTAAGTAGCTATATTCAGACTAAAATAAGATGGTGGGACATTAGGGACCTAGATGATTATGTCACATCAATCCCAATGATTTGGAATATTAATTTAGTATATTTATTTATTCATTTTATTTTGTGATTTGTTATTTAGGATTTGTTTTGATAAGATTAGTTGATCTTTCTTTTATCTTTATCCTTTTGTTATTCACAAGCGATGAGATTAGTTTATATTGCTTTCATCTTTGTCCTTTTGTTATCAGAAGGGGATAGAATTATTTTACCTTTATTTCATATTTATCTTTTTGTTATTTCAAGGGCATATTTAAGGATTCTTAAGCTTGTATCTTGGGATGACTGAATGAATAAATAAGATTTTCTTTAGAATTGGTGTGGGTTCTAGTTCTTCCCTAACTGCGGATTCCTAGGGTTCCTTTTGGTGCGGATTCCTAAAGGTTTGTTCATGATTGTCAAGCATCAAATGTCCTAAAAATATGTGCCCAGACAGACCATGTCCAAGATGCTGCACATAAGTGGGCAACTATTTCCACCTTTAATTAAGAAATCATCAAGACTATATGTTAACATGGTAACAAATTTCTGTTCAAAAAAAAGACATGGAAACAAATCCTAAAAGACAGATGATTGATTGTTTAATTCTTCCTGATTTGGATGGGTTATGAAGGACTTCAAATTATCCACCTTCTATGTTCCACTATCAAAAATATCTTGCTAATACCACATCAATCGAATGACTAACTAGTTACAATAGGCTTCGGAAGGCTAAAGCAAAGTTAAGAGTCCCACAATTATCAGAAAGCCTTCTTAGTTCTTGGTAAAAAAGGAATGTAAGTAGTAGTGTTTGAAATCTTTATTTACATTTATTCTAAACTATTATGCTGGCGTTGTTTTTTACTTATGTTTTCTCTATTTTATAGGCAGAGGGCAACTCTGTGAGTTCAATTTTGGCGGACTCCAGGTTCCACCATGATCCTTGGAGCTTGTTTCGAATCAATCCATTAAAAGTGTTGTTATATATAGGCATTGTTTTCTCCAGTCTTAGCAGTCAAAAGGGTCAACATTTCCTATTTTGAAGTCCTAGTCATAGTGGGAGTTGGGAATGGTGCCACGTGCTAAGTAGTGAAGTCAGCTGACCCCATTTAGTGTTGAAAATTTAAGGAAAAATCATACCCTTGTTAAAATTAACTTGGTCAAGATTTTGCACCCATTGCTAAAGCATTGGCCCCGAGAGTTCAATGAAAGGCGGGGGGGGGGGGGGGGGGGTAA
>JAUMHN010000019.1:2232166-2246238 GCA_032360265.1 Heliamphora ciliata | reverse complement strand
CCCCCCCCCCCCCCCAGAAGGCAGCACACAAGTTGGTTACCATGCCAGAAAGTTGGTAGAGATAAGAAAGAAAATGGCATAACTCCGCAATAATGCAAATGCCCCAAGAAATAAAAGGGGGGAAAAAGGAAAGAAGAAAAAAAACAGAGAGGAAGCAACAGTAATGTAAAAATGTTACCTGAGTTAGTTGCCTGCTTTCATGATTTCCGCGTAGAAGAGTAATGTTAGCTGGGTATCTGGTACCATACACAAATCCACCAAAAAAAAAAAAACACAACAAAAATTATCAGAAGGGGGAGAGATAGAGAGACATACAGACAAACAGACAGACAGACAAACAAAGACGTAATAAACACTAAACAAAGGCTGTTCTAAACAAGAGAAAACCTTAAAGAATTAAAAGAAATTCAATTTACAGAATAATAGAAAACAAAGTAAAAAAAATGAGAGAGAGAGAGAGAGAGATTATATCTCAAACATAAAGATACAAATATCCAGGAGATCATCCTCATTAATATAGCTCAAACATGAAGATACAAATATCCAGGAGATCATCCTCATTAATATAGCTTAGCATTAGGCAAATTAAAAAACTTCAATAGGAAATATGTCCTCAAAAACAAATTACTATACTTCTTACCAAACCATAAGCAGTTCTAGGGGGAAACATGGCTGTAGGAATTTTCATATAAGCATGTATAACAGCCAGAGAAAACTTTGACCAAACTACAAGTGATACTTAAGTACTCATAAGAACAAAAATAGAGTGTCCAACACACAGTCATATATACCTTGCTTTAAGAAGCAAAAGGATTGTGAAAACTTCAAGACTGTTATACCCTCGATCAACAAAATCTCCCTGCCATGAAATATAAAATTCTAAAATGATCATCAACAATCAAGTAAATGACAAATTTAAAAGCAGCAAATAAAAAAATGCAATGAACAGACACCAATCAATAAATTTTACCATAAAAATATAATTCGTCTCAGGTACATGGCCTCCAGTTTGGAAGAGTTTCATTAAATCATGGAATTGGCCATGGATGTCACCGCAAACAGTAACTGGACTATTGACAGGCTGCACGTTGGACTCCTCTATCAGAATATCCTTCACCTAACAAAGCATAACCATAAATGGTGACATTACATCAAGAGAAAAAATTCCTACTAGCATTTCCATAACTACAAAATAAAAAAGCCAGTCACCTGCTCTCAAACAAATCCAAATTACACTGCTGGAAAGTGGAACAATTACTTAATTCTTAAGATAAATAACATGAAACAAGCATAATGTAAATGCCCCAAAAATCCAAATGTACCCACCTTTTGATCCTTTCAAGGGGATTTGTAATGCAAATGTGGCACTTAAGATTAAAGTTTTTTGCTTAGTCAATGTCTCACAAAAAAACTTGATATCAATGACAAGATTAAGAGAAACAGACCCAATTGTTATGTCCTTTCGTAATAGTATATCATGCACAAAAGGGGTGAGAAGAACATGATCAAGGGTGGAGCTACGCTTGGGCGAGGGAGGGCATTTGACCCCTCTCAGTTTTTTTCCTATTATTTTGTTAAGTTTTTTTGATAATTATGAAAAATGCCTGCCCCCTGTGAAAGATACTATTGCCCCCTTGCCACCTTGCCCCCTCTAATTTATGATTTTGTCCTTAAAACAAGAACAGTATCGTCTTGAAATTTGCCCTAGCCCACCGCTCTGCTCTTGCAATTTGAGATTTGTAACCCTCTCGCCACCGCCGCTCACTGCCCCTCACACTCGCCGCCGCTTGCTCTCGCTGCCGCTCACCGACCCTCGCTCTCGCCGCCACTCACCGACCCTCGCTCTCGCCGCCAATTGTTGCTCACTTGCTCGTGTCGCACGACTCGCGTGTCGCTGCTCCAATGCTCCACGCCTCCACCTCCTGTTGCCTCTCGGCCATTGTTTATTCCTTCCAAGGATAAGAGAGTTTCTTTAAGTTTCTGGTATGTTTCTTACGCATAAACTCACACACACAAATCTTTAAATTTCTCAATGGACCCTTTTTCTCACGCATAAACTCATATATACAAATCTTTAGCGCGCGCGCGTGTGTGTGTGTGTGTGTGTGTGTGTATATATATACTACACTACTGCTGTTACGCAATATGCCAATATATTTTGTTATTTGTATTTTTATGATAATATAATTTTTTATAGAACTTTTTGTGTGTTCTTCAATTCTTAGGGAGTGTTCAATTGAAAGCTTAAAAGTTAAAAGTGACATTCTTGAATATGAGTGTTTTTGCATGGAATTTTTGATTTTGTTGTTTCACATAAATATTGTGATTTTATTATTTGACATAAATATTCTGATTTTATTGTTTGACATAAATATTTTGTTGAGATTTTTTATGTTATGTGATTTTAGATTTGGATATTAGATCTTAACTTATGGAGAGATTTTTTAAAAGTCTACGTGGTCAATTGTAAGTCAATTTATATATTATCAATATATATGGACTTTTTAAGTAGTACTTTATTTTAATGTGTATGATTTTAAATATGTGCCACCTCCGAACATGATTCCTGGCTCCGCCCTTGAACATGATCACCTATTTCTGCATTGGAGGGTTACTGTTGGTTGAAGGCGAAGATTGATATCAGAAACAGAGCTTGTAAATTTCTTTCTTGCACTAGCAAATGCTTAAAATTCATTGAATAAGCACGTTATTTCGTAATTTATCGCATTTTGAGTGCTTGGAATAGTCTTAATCCATAATGTGACACCTACAAACATGTTTTTTTATAGCAATATTGAATTTTATCTTGCATTTTAAAAAGGCTAAAGGAGCAAATAAGTTCATCTAGTAAGCGAATTTCACTTTATGATTAAAGCAAACATAAGCCAATATATATTTTGGGTAGAATGATGCAAATAATACAACAATACTACAACAATACTAATTGTTAAAATATTCTCTAGCAATCTATTTTAATCCAAGAGCAAATATACCACAACGGATCCATTTCTCTATCACATGGAATGAAAACACCAATTATTAATTAAATAACAAATTACCTATTTTATAGGTAGGGAGAAAGATTTAATTTGAATCTTGAAGTTTCAAATCAAGCCATAAGCTGACATCGGTCGTATCATCCGTATTGGTTAAAAGATGGGTTACACCCATTGATACAGGCCAATATAACACTGATATGAAATTGTATCGACCGTGTTAGCCGATATGAGTGTAATTTTCTTTAGCGGTGATACAAGTACATGTATCCAAAATGGAGGTTCCAAATACCGTTATGTAACAGCCGGTATGTAACGATATCAACGATATCTAAAACCATGGATTAGGGGCTGGTTCCTCCATGTCTACAAGTGTTTGTGACTGATTATAGGACTTCCGGTCATAATAAGAAGCATAGTTTTAAAAGTTCACTGAGGCACTTGCCTAGGCACGAGGTGCACTCCAGGCACCTTACACATGTTAAGGCAAAGCAACTTACATTGGTGCAAAAGCCATGCATTTTTGAAGAAGCAAGAAATGTACGAGGTGAGGTAATCTTCGAACTCCCCAAACCTCTTTAATTTTTCTTCACAGATGTTGATTGTATCTTCATCAAATGACTTGTATGGGTAGCTGGAACTTATCAAAAGACTCCAAATAAAGAAGAGGCTCCAATTTATAAAGCCTAAAAGCAAAAAATTTAAGAACAATAGACTAATTGGTGGGTTTCGATTATCTCTACCAAATGATCGAACCAAAATTTGGAGAACTGGAACCCGCATGTAAGAAATTGAAGATTAATTTGCTCGATGTTGATGCTGAGGATGATTGTTAGGTATGCCTTCGAATGAAGGAAGCAAAAATGGGATTATTGGTCGTTTTAATTTGTCTTTTACTTTGTTGGGTATTGCATTATGTTAAATTTGATTATTTAGTACTTGTTAACATTTAGTAGATTAGTACTTGTTAACATTTAGTAGATTTTTTTCAACTTATGGAATGATAGATACTTCTTAAAATTATTTATCTTAGTACTTATAACGTGTGAATTTCAATTGGCCTATATTGAACTTGAATTATTTGCCTATGTTATTTTTTCTTTTTTGTTCACCAACATGCACCTTACTTCAATCAAGCATATGCCTCGCCTTGTGCCCAAGTCCCAAAAGAACTTTGGTGCTTTAGTGTGCCTATCGACTTTAATAACTATGATACAAAGGAAAGAACTATTGGGGTTGCGTGGTTTGTGTGGCGACGGGGGTGATACAATCGAAAAGGAATGCTAGTTTCTTTGAAATAAGGAGGAAGACTTTAAAATACTGTTGGATTGACTTTCCTACTTAACTTCTTTTGGAACCTCGGTGTCTCCTTCCCTTAAGAGAATTCCATTGTAATTGATTAGAAGGGGATTGTAACTTTGGTTTTTAAGTATCTATTTTTTTTAACTTTTCTTATGAAGAGTTCTTATCCCACAACACCTTTTATACCTCTTCTTTTTCTTTCCTTTTAATGAAGTTTCTTTGTTATCAATAAAAAAGTGTTATATACACACACACACGCCCAACAAATATAAATGGCATATAAATGCCCCACAAATAATACTAAAAACCGGACTTCATAAGGTAGGACTTAGAAGCCCCTTACTCCCATTGACCATTAGCATGAATCAATTATCAAGTCCCCTCAAGTTAATTAGGTAACAAATCAATTTGAGGAAAAATAATAGAAGATCCAAGTAAAGACCATACAAGAACTAGCAAGCCTTAATCCCAACCACCAAGCATCGACATCATAGATCAAGCTACAATAAAGGTTTGAGATTATTTTGGTTGGCTTTTAGGCTACCGTACTATAAGAAAGCGACCCAACATGAACTACCAAAATCACTTATCAGGTGGAAACAAAATTTACACTGATGAAGCTGTTCCCAGTTTTTAATCAGCATTTAGTTATTCCCAGTTATCAACATCGACTAACTCACACCAACTAGAAAAGAGTCAGGTCAAAAAGTTGGAAAGCCTGTACTTATTTAGGTCACAACACACATCTCGTGCTGAGGGTTCAGGGAATCAAATCAACTGAAACTGCAAAATACGGTCTAAGCATCTTAATTGAAATCTAAATTCAAATTTTTTCTTTGCATACGTACTTATGCCATGAAATTTCAGCAAAACCAACAAAAAATGATGAATTATTATCTATATAACAAGGGAGTAGAACTTTTAATAGTGACATTTATGTGGCAATTTAAGGGTTGTCAATCAATTGTTAAGATGTGTTGTTCACTTTTTGCTCACTTTATACCCTTTTCAAACCCATTTTTTGCCCTCTTCAATCTGATTTTATTTTAAGAGACCACTTATAACTAAATTTTTTGCTTATAATTAGATTTTTATTTAGTTAACTGGACTTATGAAATCAGATTTTATTTAGTTAATGGGATCTGCGTTTGCAAGTGCCCTTAGACACGGATTATTCCTAGTATATGATATAATCCCTTTTAACATAGTAGCTAATTTTGGGAACCCTATCGTAAATAGCCCCATAAAAATGAGAAAAGAAGCCTTGAGATTCATTACGCAATTAAGGTATCAATAGCCTAATTGACGGTTTTACATGATTGGACTCTTAAAATCAAATGTTTGTTCAAGTATCAAAAGCAATGAGGAGGAAAGGAAGTCAAATTTGTACTTGTGATGAGTAACTTGAGCACAACCCACAAGAGTCAATTCATTATATAGGAAATTCTCCCTTTCAACACAGTAGCTAATTTCGGAACCCCATGTTAAATAGCCATGCAAATGAAAAGGATGCCTTAAGAGTCATTACACAATTAAGGTATCCATAGCCTAAGAGAATGAGTTGCATGCTCGGACTCCTAAAATCAGATGCTTGTTCAAAGCACCGAAAGCAACAAGACGGAGAGGTTGTTGAACTTCTTTCTTATAGTCGAAATGAAATCTTAATATCAAGTATTCTACAATGTGCAAATAAGGTAATTTATTCAAGTCATCCTCAGTAGAATTTCTACCGAAGGCTTGTCACCTAGGGGATACCACATCGGGTTTAACCACATTCCCCAAATAAATGTTCAAGTTTTCTTGACTTTCCTATCCCAAAAAAAAAGGAAGTATTTCTAAAAAGGATTTCTGAGAAAATATCACAAAATAAAGCATCAATTAGTATCCATACAAACTTAGCATAAAATGAGAGGTAAAAGAGAACTGAGCCAGATTATTAACAAAATTCATTGACAAAACTGTAGCTGCCGAGTGATATCATCACAAAACTCATTGACATGGTTTTGTGGCACAATGATACCACTTTGGTATATTGTGAGGGGTTCAGCTATTAGATTTATAATACTTCTTTTCCTTTTGATTATGTGCTCCTGGCAGCAACAGTTTCTAGCAGGTGCTAATATAGTCCTTGTCCCACCCCCCTACACACCCATTAAGAAAGGGAAAGATTTAATTCAACTATTTCCATAAGAGCATCACCAATAGGTTGATATAAGTCTTACCAAAGCCAAATTATAGCTAGACCTCAACAAAATTCCTCTCCAATGCTCAAGGTCTTGCCCAAAATGACAAGGTTTGGAAATGTCAGTTCTACCTCATCATCAATAGTTGTTTGAGAGAGTTATAAGAGGTCAGTGGTGATTGAAAATAGGATATGAATTTTGTGTCAAAATGGCATATGCACCAGTAGAGCAACATTGGCATTTTTTTACTTTTGGCACTGTAGCTAGCCAAAAGATCATTTTTGCATTGCAATTTAGACAAACTAACGGAGTTGCTCCAAATCGGTTTGTTTTGTACCAACAGCCATTTAATACAACCACCACTAAAAATTCCAGATAATACCACAACAAACATCCACGCATCATTGCCACTAAAATGTCACTTCTAACAAGAGCAGAAACTCAACTCAATAAAAGCACAAGTAGAGGTGGAACCACACTTAAACATCATGTTAACCATCACTCTACCACAATCGCATTACCCACCCAACCGCGGACCCAAGTCTATCACAAAGAACTATTTAACCACTTTCAAGATTCCATCATCACCTCACCACCACCAGACCCACCACCAATGTCACCATAGCCATAAGACCACCGCCACAAGGAAGAAAAACTATTTAACCAACGATCATTATTGGAATGGAAACCCACCACTCAGCCATAACCAACTCCAAATCTCACCCATAAATTAGAGATATCTTTGACATCAACATCACAATTCGAACAGCAGATCCGAGGCTGCCTAAAATTAGGGTTTCATTTGTAAGACATCTGTTTGATTTTGAACGTTCATTTCTACGCAAAAATCCAGGTATGAAATAGCCCCCAATAACAGACCACTATATGAAAACGAAAGTAAAGTCTATAAAACCCTAAATCACAATCGAAATAGAGAGGAAGAGACTTGCATACATACATATTCGCATAAGAGCTGAAGCTCATCTTCAGACAAGTGCTGGCCCTCTTTAACCTTGGAAATCCACAGATCCAAATCCATCGTCCCCAACCCAACCGTCTGTATATGAATGTAGATATATATGTGTGTGTGTGTGTGTGTGTGTATAATTACAAAAGTGTAGTAAGAGTACCAAGAAGGGTATTAGATGTTCTGTGAAAGCGTTTTCACCCCCCACTCACCCGTTCGCTCGGTAGCTCGACCCAAGGACGGAGAAGAAGAGAGACGGCTCAGCGAATGCAAGATTCATTTATGAATTTATTCCTCAAGTAAAATTGGTTTTGCTCTCTCTATATATATTCTTATTTTTTATTTCATTCCCCTTTCTGGGGCTTCATGGTTTCAGGGAGTTTTTTTCAATTAAAACGGCAAACGAGATGAAACTTTTGGCATGTGAGTCCAATTTTGTTTACTTAGGAGTTTGGGATAGCTTCTAAGTTTAATTTTTAAGAGGTTTAATATTTTTTAAAAAAAATTAAAATAAAATTAAAGTGTTTGGAATAATTTTTTGTAAAAAAGTTTTTGTTTTTTTATTTTTTATTAAAATATTTTAAATGTCTTTATTTTTAATTTTTAAGTTATAATATTTGAAATATTAGCATGTTTTTTTTGTTTTTTTAAGTAGGGCTGACTTTTTATGTAAGAGTACTATAATAATTTTGTTTGAAAAAAAATTAGAGTGTTTAGGATATGTATTGATTTTTTATTAAATTAAAAGATAAAAAAAAGTTAACTAACTTTTTTTATATCAAACAGTGCAGCTTAAAAGCTAAATTTTTTATAAAAAAAAAATTAATTTAAAAGTTAGCCCAAACAGGCCATTAGTGCAGGTTTGGTCTAAAAGCTTTAATGTTTAATTTTTTTTTTTTTTTGGGGAGGAGGGAGGGAGGGGGGTGTTTCTGCTTTGTTTTTATGAATTTTTCATATTTTAGTTTAGATTTATTATTTTTTATTTTTTTATAATAAGAAAAATATAAAAAGTATGCCCATTTGTGCCAAAATTTATAAAGTTCATTAAAAACAAAAAATTTAAAAACTTGTTGACCTTTTTTGTCTTATCTAATTTTTTTTATTTTTTAGTTAATTTTTTTTTATTTTTTTGATTTCTCATAAAAAGAAAATTTAAAAAGTACACTCATTGAGACTAATCTAAAAACAAGATAACTAAAAACCAAAAAAGTCGTATAAATTTTAAACCAAACAAAATAAAAGAAAAAATTACACGAGCACCCCTCATACTAAGAGTGTGTATCACTTTACTCCTGAATTAAAAAAGCGTACAAATAGACCCCCTTAACTATTCGATGGTATCACTCCAACACCTTTTATTACCGTTATGTCTTCCAAGTTAACAGAAAGTTACATGAGGTTGTATCATTTTACCTCCCTAAACTATGAGGTTATATCACTTTAACCCATTAAGCTAAGGATGTTTTTGTCATATTTGAATTACTCCATTAATTTGGAAGACAGAATGCTAACGAAAAGAGTTGAAGTGACACCATCAAATAGTTAAAAGAGTCAATTTGTATGGTTCTTTAGTTCAAGAGGTACAATGATATAACCTCATAGTTTAATGAGTGTTTGTGTAATTTTTCCTTAATAATATGTTAATATCTTAAACTAAATCAACTTATTAGAAAATATGATTATATAAACTATGAAAAATTAATTCAGTGTCCCATTTAGTGGACTTGTTTAGTTACTATTCCTAACTATTTTTTGAGTATTCCCAAATGTCTCATTTTTAAAAATTTATAATTATTATTGACAAATATACCCTTTTGATGCCCTTACCATGGTGTAAATCTTCCTCTTTGATCCTTAATTGACGGAAACAATGGTGGCAGTGACGAAAAATTTCGGCCGGCCTTCAGTGGAACAAACTGTGATGGACGGTTTGACACATCATCGTTGAACACGATCTTTCATGATGAGGTGTCATCCACAGGGTCCTGCAACAGCGAGGAAGGATGAAAAAGAGGCAAGAGAAGAGGCGAGAGATGAAAAACTAAGGTTATGGAACTCGAAAGTAGACGAAGCTATGAGAATGCAAGTAGCAATAAGGGACAAGGCTTTGGATCAGAAAATGTTAGGTTTGTATATTAAAAACTATGCTTTAGACTTTGATATTGATTTTATTTATTAGTAAAATATATTTTTTTATTTTAAATGAGAATTTGTATTAGCAGCCTTTGTGTTACATTATTTATTTAATATTGTGCATATAATGTCTTTTATTATATATAGTAATTGACATGGTGTGTAGAGTTTAGCTTACACACGGAATAACATATTATCAGTTCTTGTAGAATATAAGTTTTTGGTTCAAAATCTTAGATAGAATTGAACACACCATCAGTATAACTATAGCACAGCATTATAGTATAGTTGTCTTGATTACAAAGAACGGTATTATTTTCGACTAATTGTGTTAGTATACTTTTGTGTGTATTGAACAGGATCGCGCTAGAATAATTAATTATATTCTGACTATATAAATTAATTTATATCCCATGATTATCATGACTGCTTATACTCTTAATCTCGAAAATATTGTGCTACGGTCGTACCGATGGTGTATTTAATTCCATCTAAGACTATGAACCAAAAACTTATATTCTAGAAGAACCGATAGTCTAGTCTTTTATGTGTAAGTCGAACTCTACACATCAGTTTAAATATTATGTAGAATAAAAGACACTCATGCACAACATTAAATAAATAATAAAATGCATATATTACTTATTAAGATTCTCGTTAAAATATAAAAACTAATTTTATTATAAAAATAACATTAAATACTAAAACCAAAACCATGGTTTTAGTATACAATCCTGACAATCTCTTACTTATACTCAAAACATGCTACCATACATCTGACTCTCATACCCTCTACATGACTGTCAAAAGTCTTAACTAGTAAGCTCTTTGTTAAAAGATCTGCAACGTTTTCTGTTGATGTAATCTTGATCACAGCAACGTCACTCTTATGTACAATCTCTTGAATTATGTGATATTTATGCTCGATGTGCTTTTCTTTCTTGTGGGCTCTTGGTTCCTTCGAGTTGACAACCATTCCGCTATTGTCACAATAAAGTTTAATAGCCAACTATTATACCAAATGCACCACATCCAGATCCAGTAAGAAGTTCCAGAGCCAAACAGCCTTCTTGGCTGCTTTAGAAGCTGCCATGTATTCAGCCTCTATGGTGGAATCAGTAATGCAGGTCTGCTTGATACTCCTCAAACTTATTGCTCCACCTCCCAAGGTAAATACATATCTTAAGGTTGACTTTTGAGAATTATTATCTGACTAAAAATTTGAGTCTGTGTACCCCAAAGGTACTAGACTATCTACCTGATATACCAACATATAATATTTAGTCATTTTCAAGTATTTGATTATATGCTTTACCAGTGTTCAATTATCATGTACTATATTAGACTGATATCTGCTAACCATGCCAACAGAAAAATAGATGTCGGGTCTAGTGCAAATCATAGCATACATGAGACTTCCTATTGCCGAAGAAGTATAAGGAACCGTCTTCATCTTCTCTATCTCAACAGCTATCTTAGGATACTAATCCTTGGACAAGGTGATTTCATACTAGAAAGGATGAAATCCTTTATTAGAATTCTGCATGCTAAAATGAGTAAGAACTGTATTGATATAAGTAGTTTGTGATAAGCCCAACATCCTATGTTTTTGATCTCGCATAAACTTGATCTCGAGGATGTGACTACCTTTACCCAAGTCTTTCATATTGGACTGGCCGGACAACCATACTTTCACCAAAGATAACATCCTCACATTGTTTTTGATGAGCATGATATCATCCACGCAAAGTACTAAAAAGACCATCACGCTTCTTGTACACATAGGACTCGTAAGAATTTTAATCAAAATCATAAGACTTAATGACCTGATCAAACTGAGTATTTCAAGACCTAGATACTTGTTTAAGTACATAAATGGATCTCTTAAGCTTGCATAACATGTGCTTTTGGCCATTTGCTATGAAACTGTCTGGTTGCATCATATAGATGCACTCGTCAAGACTTCCATTAAAGAAAACTATCTTGACATCCATTTGTTAAATTTCATAATCAAAATGAGCTGCAATGAATAAGAAAATCTGGATAAACTTAAGCATGGTTACCGGTGAAAAGGTCTCCTCATAATCGATCCATTCTTTCTGAGTAAACCCTTTTACAACAAGCCTAGTTTTGAAAGTTTCTACCTTCTCGTCTATTCCTCTCTTCTTCTTATAGATCCACTTGTATCCGATGGATTTTATCCCATCTGGTAGTTCTACAAAATTTCAGATCTGATTAGAGTACATAGACTCCATCTCAGAATTCATATCCCTTTGCCAAAGTTCTATAACTTTATCTTGGAGTACTTCATTGTAGTTATAGGGTTCAGTATTCAGTTCTTCCAAGATCCTGTCAAAAGACTCTCTCAAAAACATATACCAATTGGGTCGATGAACAACCCTCCTACAACAACAAGGCACGACCTGCATCTGTGTACTAGTAATGACATGTTATGCTAGTTCTGAACCTTGTGATCCATCATCCACATTCTATTTTGGTTGTGAAACTGATATGTTGATGGTAGCATCGAGATCTGGGTCATAATTTTCACTTATCTCGATAATTCTCCCACTACGATTCGATAATGGGATATCAAAGACCTATGGCACTTCTACTGTACTACTGGTATTACCTCTTAGCTCTTTTAGAAAAATTCTACTTATGGACTTGTGGTTCATTACATAGTCCTCCTCCAAGAATCGGGTATTGGTACTGACAATGATCTTTTGATCCTTAGGACTATAAAATAAATCACATTTCATTCCCCTAGCATATCCAATAAAGAAATAGATTCATGTTCTCAATTCCAATTTATCTGCGTTTCCCTTTAGCAAATGTGCTGGACTATCCCAAATCTGAACATATCTTAGACTAGGTTTGCACCCAGTCCACAGTTCTATGGAAGTTGTAGGTACTGACTATGACGCCCTGGTTTTCGGGCACGTCAGAACATACATAAGTATAAAATTAATGTTACTTTAGCGATTCATTCATAGATATGCATTATGATATTACATCATTGAGTTTTCAGAAGCTAGCCAAAGATATATAAGCATTACAATTTTACAAGGAAGATTACAAAAACCACAATAAAACGCTTAGGAAACCGGTAAGAAAGAAACAAAAAGAAGACAGAGTCCTTCATCTATGCATCTTTGGGATCTGCATGCTCTGTGAACTCACCCTGGTGGTTGTATCCTTCTTCGTAGGGAATTTCTTTCTCAAACACTTCTTCCTCCTCACCTGTGGCACGAAACCATGAGCCAAAGCCTAGAAAAAAAAATCTCCAAACTCTCTAACCAAACTCATGGCACAAAATCACCAAAGTGCATCTCATACAACACTTAGAGCATGTATATATTAAGGAAACGGAAAAATTTGAAAGATATAACATGGTAAGCAAGTAAATATGAAAGCGACTAATTATGCATGGAACGTAATGATGAATGCAATGCAAGTGCTCAACCTAACCATGTTAGAGCTGCGCAGCGGAAAAAGTTCGATAAACGACGTCGTGACCGTAAAAAATGACGTTGTGCGATTTTCATGAAAAATAATAAAATAATATGATATTTTATGATTAAATATACCTTCAAAAAATTTGAACAAATTTCGTTGATGCCGAACAACGATCCGAGACGACCCAACGATCTTCTCACGTATATCCCGACGCACACGACGATCCCGGCGAGTGGACACCGATCCCGATTGAAGTCTTTTTCTTTTCTTCGGTTTCTCCTCACACTTCACCCCAAAGAGAAAAAATGAATTGCCAAAAGGAGACGGGGGGGCGGCGGCTAGGGTAGGATTAGGGCATGATTTTAGTCTATTTGATATATATTTATTCCCATACTCACACATAAGATATGTATGGTATATATTTACCCTTCCTAAAAATTAGTAATATATATATATATATAAACCAAATTTTCACCCCTTTAGTTAGGGCCGGCCACCTAGGGAGTAATCCCTAGGTGTGCCAAATTCCAAAACTGCCCTCCAACAATTTAATTTAATTCTTGAATGTCCCCGGCGACAAAACCAACATTCTAATTAAATTAAATAATAACCGAAACCAATAAGAAAAATATCCGTGTGTATAATGGGCTATGTGAGGGATCACGAGGAAGAATAGGACTCGAGCTAACCGTATGAGAAAATCGGATATCCCTAACTCTGTCCCCGAGTTAGATCATTTCTCGTACGGACCAGAACTTATTTCACTAAAGGTCCTGACTGAACTTCCGGCCCTAACTCAAATTATGTGTTGAGTTTCCAATTATCAAATGCACTGAATTCTCTCCACGTTTAAGATATGGATTTCCGATAAATAAATTAGGTTACTGACAACCTGATTTAATTATCCCCTTCTCCCCGCAACCGCATCGCTTAACCTTTTGATATGCCGGATCTGAAGATCCACTGTACAGATTTAGCATAATCAAACCTATAAGCAAAGCACACGAGGGGAAACTCCTCAACCTAAATCGG
>JAUMHN010000019.1:2205243-2228192 GCA_032360265.1 Heliamphora ciliata | reverse complement strand
TACGTATTCTTCGGTACCTACACAAAAATCCAGGCAAGGGGATTCAGTTTTCTGATCATGGCCATATGCGAATGGAAAGGTACTCTAATGCTGATTGGGTTGGATGTACATTTAATAGGCGATCCACATCTGGTTACTCTGTGTTTGTTGGTGGGAATTTAGTTTCCTAGAAAAGCAAGAAGCAAACTGTGGTATCCCGATCTAGTGCTGAGGCCAAATACCGTGCTATGGCATAAGCAACTGCTGAGATTATGTGGCTTCAACAGATTTTGACAGAGTTACACTTTCCCCTTGACGACTCTGCCTAACTCTGGGTTGATAATACCTCCGCAATTTATATTACCACAAATCCAGTGTTTCATGAGCGAAAGAAGCACATTGAGGTTGACTGTCACTTTATCCGTAAGGAATATCAAAAAAGAATTGTTACATTTGGATCTATTCCTACCGGAGAACAAGTGGCTAATATTTTCACTAAATCTTTACTGGGTCCACGTGTCTCCTATTTATGTAACAAGCTGAGCTTAGTAGATATATATGCTCCAGCTTGAGGGGGTGTTAGTAGCTTATTATTATTATTAGTATTATATAATTATTATCCAGTGTGTGTGGGTGTATGGTTGTAATAGTAGTTCTTAGTTTTATTATAAACAAGAATGTTTGCCTACCCATTAGGGTACGGCTTCCTATTATTTTCTATCTCCTAACAGGATGTGCAACATAGATACTTAGGCGGATCCAAAAAGAGAATTGAAGAAGCATTTTTATCCGGAGAATGTTGAGTTCCTAGTTTATACGAAGTTCCGAAAGCTGAGCCACGAGGGGTCCTTAAGGGACTACGTGAAGGAGTACTCAGCGTTACTGTTGGATATTCCAGACATGGCTGAGAAGGAGGCATTATTTTGCTTTCTCGACAAGTTACAACCTTGGGCGGCACAAGAGCTGCAGAGTTGAGGGGTGAAAGACCTTGCAAAGGCCCTGGCAGAGGCAGAGAAGTTAGAGGACTTCAAAGCACCAGAGAAGCCCAAGGGAGGAAGGGACCACCATGCCAAAGGAGGGGGAGTTTGAACTCGAAGAAAATCAATAGTGGAAGATAGTCTCTAGTAGTCACCGATGATGAGTAAAGTGAGATGGAGTCCTGAAAAGGGAGGGGCAAGATGAAAAAAGGGCAACGCCCTGCAAAGCCGGAAGCGGGGAAGAAAGGAGTGCAGTGTTTTCTCTGCAACGGATCTCACTTGGAGAGGAACTGCCCACAAAGGAAGGCTCTGCATGCCTTGTAGAAGAAGTCGCGGTAGGGTTCCGACAATGAAAGTGCCTCAGTTGCGGAAGGGTTCCAACAGTGAACAGTGTTCCCTCATATGCGTTGATCGACACTGGTGCCACTCATAATTTTGTCAGTATTGAAGAAGCAAGACAAGGGCTGATTAATTTGGTGAACACTGAGGCCAAGCCGATCCATGGAGTAGTGAAGAGCACTGATATATCCATTGGGAGTTGGTTCAGACAAGCAAAGTTCTCGGTGATCGAGTTAGATGATCACCCAATAATACTCGGGATGGACTTTATGCAAAAGATAAATGCAATACCTGTCCCACACATGGCAACGATGCTACTACTGTCCACAGAAATGTCGCGCAGCGTCCCACTGGTGGCAAGGACTCAACTACTCAAGGAGAAGACACTTGCAGCTATGCAACGGATAGAGCAACATGGCGAAGATGAAGGCGAAGGCAAAGGTGCAAAAGAAGCTTCATCAATCTCAAACAGTTCGGAAAGGTTTTATAGCGACGTGGTACGCGGAATTACCACAGCGTGACGAGAACGTCACGGTAATGGGTGGGGGAGAGTGTCACGACCGGCTAGCTCACGTGGCACTAGCACACGATAGTTCAAGGCATTGGAGATTTATGGAAGGTTTTAGAGTGCGCTAGAAGGATCTTGAGTGAAGAAAACCCTTTAAGTGCCCAAAGAGTTCCGAAGGAGTCCAGAATGTTCCATAATGGACTAGAAGACTCAAGAAGACCTTGGAAGAATGTGGAAGACTCATCCAAGTCTTAGAGCATGGAAGAACACTCTAGAACATAGGAGAAGAGTATGGAAGCCTAGATATTTTCTAGGAAGGTTCTGGAGGGCAAACCATGACCCTTGAATCAAATCGACCTCCATCGTCCATTGAGGAAGTGGAGGCCTATATAAGGGAGGGAGGTTTCATTTGTGACATCAACCAAGTGAGTTGAGTCTTAGAGAGCTCTAGAGAGAGTGCGAGTCAAGTGAGCCTGTGAACTTCTAATCACTTGAGGGTGAGAGTCTTGTAGCCTTGTACAAAGCCTTGTATACCATTTCTTGTGTAGTGAAAGATCCCTTACCCAACTGTGTGTCTCTTTTGTGAGAGTGAGAGGTGAGCCTCTTGATCTTGAGGGAGGGAAAGGTTGACTTAGACACTCGGGTGCGCTGTATAAGTGCCGCACGGGGCGCAAGTAACAAAGAAAGTCTTGGCCCGTGACAATAAGCACTCATAATAACCATAAGATATTAAGTATTTTATACAGTCAATATAAAAATGATTACCTCCAAGACTTGTTTAATACACTTCAAGAGTACTAACTAGTATAATGTGTTGGAATTATATCATTTCTAATAGTCAAGGCAAATCTACTAAAACACTGTGTTACTGTCTTACCGATGGAGTGTCCAATTTCATCTAAGACTGTGAATAAAAGGCTTATATTATACAAGAACCGATCATCTAGTCTTTCGTATGTAAGTTAAACTCCATACACCAGATCATTTACTTTGTAGAACAAAAAACATAAATGAATAGTATTAAATAAATAATGCAGTGCAAACATTACTCATACAGATTCTCATTAAAATTGAAATAACGGATTTTATTAATAAAAAACAAATATTATTTTAACATATAGCCCAAACATTAGCATCTCTAAAAAGCTCACTAACTTCTTTCACTTTTTTTTCTAAGAAAAAAATCATATGCATATCCCAAACACTCTTTAACTTTTTATTTGATAGATATAACTATAATACCCCCAATTAAGAAGTCAACTACTCTAAAAAAAAAATTTTAAAAAGTAATGCTGGTAACCCAAATACTACAGCTTAAAAACAAAAAGTAAAAGCATATTAGGCATTTTAGCAAAAAGTGAAAAAAAAAAAAAAAAAAGCTATCCAAAATAAATTATCTAGGCACAAAAGGTGATGAAGGGGGAGAGCTTCTCTCTCTAGAGAGCTCTCCCCGAGGCTGTGATGGTGTTCTTATGGTGGATCTAGCTAAGGGATCTCTAATGGGGGGGCCGTACGATGTTTGGTGATGAAGCCATAGATTAAAGGTGACTGAACAAATCTGGCCAGCAGAGTGCTTTTCTACCCTCTCATCACCATTTGTTCTGGTATGTTTACGATGTTTGATATTTGTAATTTCTGGATACCCTTTGTCGAAGTTTTGCTCCTGCGAAGCTCTTGGAATATGCTACTAGGGAAATGGTTTTGGTTTTTGGCTGGCCTTCCAATGGTATTTTGATTACGTTAAGATTATTTCCTGGTATTTTGTCTTGCTCAAGATCTAGGATTGGTTTTAAGCTTACTTTACTGTTTGGATGGTTAGTTGCTGATGAGAAACTCGGTTTTGGGTATTCGATAACAAGATGACTTGGGGTTTATAGGAGCAAAATGTTTTGTCTCCATTATCGTTTTGGTAGTTTGAACCAATGGAGCTTTGACTTTATATCAGCTGATATAATCAGTGGTTTTTTTGAGTAACATGACTTTGGATGAGCTTGATGGTGCCGGTTCTTGCTTGTTTGTTATGAAATCAGCTCTGGCTAACCCGGTTGTTGACGAGGATTGCTTCTCGTCAAGCTTTAATGGTTTTGTCTGATCCACGGTTTTTAAGTTGGAGTTGGTTATCTTCATCAGATTTTCGGTTTGGTATTCATGGAACTCGGTTGAGCTTTGGAAGAAGACGAAGTGGAGCCCACGCTCTTAGAGTGCGTGGGCTAGCATGTGGGTATTCGCAATCAGGTGGTTACAGTGGAGCAGGCAGGTTAAGGCTGAGTGCAGAGCAGGTTGCTTTTGGCCGCGTGTGTCAGGATGTGTTGTGGTGGGTGCACTGTTGCCGTGATTCCCAGGTGTGCAGGATGTGTTGTGCAGTGTGAGTACAATAAACGTGAGATGGTTATAATTTAATCCAGCTGAGTTGCGGTGGGTTTAAATTTATCTTGTTGGAGTGGGGTTTAGACCGGCAAGCTTCTGCTGGGCCAAGCGATGGTGAATTGCTGGTTCAATTCTGAGGTTGAAGATGACGGTTTGGGTTAATGCGCTATGGTGCGCATGGTTTTGAGAAATCGATGTCGCTGCGAAAAAGTTGTTCGGTTTTGTAAACTATGGGCTGGTTTTAGTCCGGTGAGAGTTATAATGGATGAGTGGACCTTGTCAGAAACATGGAAGGTCTATTGCGTGGAAGCCAGCTATGTTTACCATAGGAAGTGGGATACGCAAATGTTGAGGGTTATATGGTGGACCCGCAAGGGTAGTGGTTTTGGCAAAACCATTTGCTGGAGCTAGTTCAAAACCGAGGCTGGTTCGGGCTGTGTGTACTGGAGCTAGTTCAATTAAGCTGTCAACCTGAGACCCTCGGTTGCAGACTGGCTGGTGGGGCAATACCGCTAGTTTGGTTGAAACCGGAGTAGGTCTTGGGTAATGTAGCTGGGTTGTTGGCACTTGGGGCCCACAGCCCCACTTTTGGCTGATTTGTTCATACAATTGGGTGCAAGTGGATTGTAACATCATCTTATGGGATGGAAAGTTGCTGAGATAAATTACCCAAAATAAAATAATTTATGAAGAAATTGAAGCTTGGCAGAATGCTAGTAATGTTCAGTGCTACATTTTTTGTAGTACTATGATGGTGGACATGTGGTAATGTGGGTCCTGCGGGGTTGGGAATATTGAATATTGGTGTTGGGACCTGCCTATTTTTGGTGTGGATCATTAGTGGTTCTTGGAGTAGGAATGTAGTTGTTGGTCTGCTTCGTCTGGATCTAATAGTAGAGTTTCCTTTGGGATAGCCTAGGGTTCTCTTTACTGGATTCTTCGGAGATATTCTACCTATTGCTTTGCTGACTTGTTGGGGTTCCCACCGCTTATGTTTGGCGACCCTATGCGCAGGGGATGTTGGTCTTTGCGTTGGCAGGTTAAGTTGGAGTTTTTAGAGCTGATCTATTTGTTGCTTCCTCTTGGCTGGCTAGGGGCCCATCTACTTCTGGCACCTTACTCTTAGACCTCTACTGGTTCCCCTTAGGTTGTCCTTTTTTGATTTTAGGATCTCACTTTGGTATGGGCTTATTTCTTCACTTCAGCGGGGTGATCTAGACTCTATCCTTCCTTCCCTTGCTGTGGAGTGTGACTATCACTGAGAGACTGAGTTGACCTTGCTTGGGTGTTAGGATTTGCTCTTCACCTTAGTCAGATCCTTGGTGTTCGAGGGTTGGAGCCTTTTGAGGAGCCAAGCTTCAGCAGGTTTTAAGTACTTTTTGGGTTTGGATGACCAATTCTACTTGCTAGATCCCTTATTTTCTCTTGTCCCGGTCTGAATTTTGGAGCCTATTACCCTTTGCGAGAGCCAGTAGAGATTAGGAGTTTGTTAGTTTTTTGGCATGCTTACTGGTTTTATCCTCTGCTTGTATGCTGGTGCTTTCCTATCCGTCCGGGTTGTGCGTAGACTTTTATGTAGGTTCTTTACCTATCCGCGCGGGTTGTGCGTGGAATACGCTTTGTTGTTAGCTTTCCCACGCTTAGAGCGGGGGTTTGGTTTTAGTTGTTGTACATGTGTAGGACGTAGGTGCCTAGTGGCACTCATGTAATTTCCTAAGATATGCTCCTCGTAATCATGTAATTTTTTCTTTTTCTTTTATGTTACAATGAATTACCAAAAAAAATAAATTAATTATCTCAAACAATCTAACTTTTTTTTCTTCCACTGGTTTATTAGAAAAAGCTAAATCTTTTAAAAGACAAACTTTTTAGACATCCCAAACAAAGGCTTAGTTACACTTGTAAGCAATGCTTTCAATTGAAATGTTTACAATTGAAATATTAGGTTCTTTATCAAATGATATGCAATGCTTTCGTGTATATCAATATGTTGAAAATTACATGTTTTAATCTATTAATATCATCTTAGATTATCTCATGCTACGGGGAGAAAGAAAAAATACTAGTACTACGATAATGAGACGTCTCACCCATTTTGCCACCAATTGAGCTAGCAGAATAGGATGCTGGAAGTCGGTCCGGTAATCCTTCTTGAATAGCTTTGTTGTGATGGCATCATACATTATTTGAAATGCAATAAGCTTACATGATAAAATCAAAATGGATTTATGTGTGATATGAGCTTTGCTTCTATAGAAAATTCTTAATTCGATTTATATGTATTACATAAGAAAAAACTTGAAAAGGGATATCCATGAATCTTTTGTAACATGGTATATAATATTTACTGAGCTTTTGAGCTTATGCATTGAATCTTAAATCTTTTTTAAGTGATGAAGTGTAACAATGGTTCAAGCTTTTGGATGTGCATATGAATAGAGATGGACATCTTTAGTAGTTTGGTGTTGAGACTCAATTGAATTGTGATTCATGAATTATGCAACTTTAGTTTTGTAATGTAAGACATGTCTCTTGTAAGACTTTCGTTGGGTGATGTAACATATTGAAATTTCATATCTATTCAATATATCTAAAGCAAACATGGAATCTCTATCGTGTTTTCATCTTCTATGAAAGTACGACTTTATCCTCACATTTTTCATTTCTTTCTCATCGCATGGTGGGTTCTTTTGTCTTCGAAAGGAAACTTCCATCCAATATTAACCTAATTTATAATGCATGTAGATACACCTCAAGTTTATGTTAATAACCGTACCATTCATTTTATAGAACTCTATGAGAAGATCATCCACGCGTAAAATTACATGGATAGGGTATTAATAACTAAATTATTTGAACATATTTATTTTAAATAAAATAAATAATCTGTTCTTAAAATTATGCATACTATTAAAATAAATGTTATACAACACTCTATCTACATAGATCCAATCAATCTATTTTTTAATATGAATGACCTTCTAAACATACTCTACAAGAAAAACGATTCGGATCATTAAAATGAACTTGAGACGGGCCCATAATATATATAGATATATATATATATATATATATATAAAAGAGTTTTCGTCCTTACTTTTCGTCTTGGCAATCTCAAGCTTTAGGATTTAGTCAAAAAAAATTCTTCTAAATTTGCAGATACAAGTCGAGTTTATTCTGATGATCGTACCATTCATTTTATAGAAATTCTTGAGAAGATCATCCATGTAAAATAGTATATTGATCGGGTATCAATAACTAATTGATTTCAACATACGTTTTTTAAATAAAATAAACGGTTTATTCTTAAAACAACATATATCATTAAATTAAATATTTTAAGACACTATATCTATAGATATCTAATCAATATATTCTTTTTACATGGATAATCTTCTCGATATACTCTATAAGATAAACGGTTCAGATCATCGAGATAAGAATGAGATACACTCATAAAAATTAAACTTTATGATAAAACGTTGTTTCTATCGTGCTAAATGTTTTTCGCTGCAATTAATGGATGTTTTTTTATTATCTTTCCATTAATTACAATTTTCTGATTTCTTTCGATTGTCACTTTGTACTTTTGGTCTCTCTTGTATTTTTTATGTCCTTTGTATTTTTTGTACAGTTCGTATTTTTATTATATTTAAAATTTAATGCTATCGTGATTTCCTTTTTTTAGGTATTTTTGCTTATCTATTTTTTCTTTTCTTAGTTTTAGGATTTTAAGTGTATTAGTACAATTTTAGTTTATTTTCTTTTCAAAATGCAAAAATAAATAAAAGAGTTGAAAAGTAAACAATTCCTGCAAATGTAAAAGTGATTACGAATGTAGTTGATTCTTTTATTCTTGTCTCTTTTCTTTCTCTATTAATTATTGTTTGTACTCTTCTTCCTATAAACTATCAATCAAGCACACATCAACACCAATATTTCACATATGATTTTTTAAAAATTAATATAACTTTTAACAATAACATTCACTCGACATCAATTGAAAACACCGAGCTTTCATTTTACTTAATTTTCTAAATCATATTCATAACAAGTCAACTCAGTTTTTTACCTCATAATTATAGCGTTTCGGGTTCGAGGCGTGGAAACAGCCTCTTACGAATGCAAGTTAAAACTGCGTACAACAAACCCATCGTGGTCCGCCCCCTCCCCGAACTACTTCGTACACCGGACTCCCTTTTATATTTATAGCATCTCGATAAAAGAAACTAAAAAATAAATTAAATAATGTAAAATATAATTTTTTTTTGACTTATTATGAATTTTTATGGTTAAATTTAATAAGTTTTTGTAATTGTCTATTTATGAATCTGTATGTACTTTTAATTATAAATCTAGATGAATTAGTAATGAATCTGTATGATAGAATTTATAAAGTACGTATCATACAATCTAAAAATATAGTGTGTACTGAATTTTTTTTAATAGAATAATTCATACTTTCTAAAAATATTCACTAAATTTTCTCATGTAGCACTCTTTTTCTCTGTACACATAAATTTACATATATAAATATCTACATAATAAAATAGCTCATACTTTTTAAAAGTGTCTAAGAATGACCTACATAACTAAAGTCTATATATAAAATGGTTTATGATTTTCAAAATGTGTTCTTTTTCTTCTAACACATTTTGAAAAGAAAAAAAAAGTTGAGCCTATGGCCTGAAACTCACATTTTTTAAAATATGTTATACATTCCCAATACATTTTAAAATAAAGACTAAGATTAATTCAAATTCAAAACTTGAGGTTGACAATTGCTGTTTGGAAGGGGCTTTCTCTCTCTATTTCGTTTAACCAATGCCTTTTAAATTTCATACAAAATTATATACAACAATTAAATTTCATTACAAATAACACTTTTTTATAAATTATGCTTTTTTTAACTATAAATATATTGGGCGTAGATCGTGGGCCTTGCCCGCAGACTACTAACTAGTATATAATTTATGCACAGCTCTGATGAAAATAAAATTGGGATTGTATATTTATAATGAGAAATGAAACCAAGTTACAGGTTCAATGATTAAGCTTCCATTGTATTATGCTTTTTACCCCTTAATTATTCCTAAGAGGGCTACAAGTAATGGATGAAAGGCCTTAGGTAGTTTATGACTACTGGTAGACCTCGATCCTAAACCTTTAGGGGTGGGTAGAGCTTGAGACATGCAAGGATGGAAATGTGATCCACGTGGAGGGCGATAAAAGAAATAGACAGAAACCACGGAGAACCGGAGTGGAGGCGATAAGAAATGAGATGAAGATCTCAAAAACTTTACTAAGGATATGTCTTGCAATAGAACAAATTAGAAGAAAAAATCTTGTTGAGTTGATTTGAGTTGGGTGCCATTCTTCTTCTTCTTCTTTATGTAATTTCCATTTATTTGTGACATTAACTCTTTCTAAAACCCTTAATAATTATTCACAGCCTTAGCGCTCTGATTCTTAAACCTCAATTCCTAGTTAAACCAGTATCAAAGAAAAAGCCCTCTACCTTAGCCAAATGCAGCAAGAAAAATGCAGCAAGTTAACCTTTTTTATTTCTAACCATAAACAACCCTTAACCTAGCTAAATTCAAGTCAATATTCTTCATTTATCCCTAATCTTGTCTCTCTAATAAATCTTTAAGGTAATAGCCCTAGCCCACCATATTTGATTGGAGGGCAATCTTTGTTAGGCCTTGTGCTACATCGCCACAGGTGGACCTTACAGCATGAGATGGAGGAATCCTTAACATTCTTTTGTTGTAAAGAGCCTTAAAGGAAAACTTGAAACCTGACCCAAATAGAGCTATTCTTGCATATCTTGTTCTAATATTAAAGAAAAAACAAAAAACAAGAACAGTCAAAAAAAGGAATGAAAAAAAACAAGTAGTGGCTTGAAATCCCTTTTTCTCTAAATTCTGAAAAATATTCAAATACCCTTCTAGCATGGAGAGTTTTTCCCTTGAAAAGGTGTACATGAAACGAACTCTATGAAACAAATCTTACGAAATGGATTAACTAGAGACATGAACATGTTTGCAAAAAGAGCTTTACAAGGCTTTGTTTTCTGTTGTTTATATTATATTTTTTCGATAAGCACTTTATAAGGCATTTGTTGCTCAAGCACATTAAAGGTAGTTGCTTTGACAGGAACAACCATCTCTCCAAACAAAAGACTTTCACCTTGGAAGGTGCCTTATAGCCCTAAGTTAACCTGAAAGAAAAGGACATTTTAGAATCAATCTAGTAATTAAAAACTGAACTCTCCTGTCACACAATAATCTTGTTTAACGAAAATGCTAAAATTAAATGTGTCTTGGTCGATTAAAAAGACAAGGAGCTAGAAACCAAGGAATTTGGACATTGGCAATAGAACACTACTTTCTAAAAAAATTTTGAAGAAAATGGCAGCAAAGTGATACTTCCATGAAGGGAGTCTCGAGAATGTAACCCACCTAGAAAGAATTTAAGATTCAATTCTCAAACCATACCTCAATGCTGGGAAAATTCAAGGAAATGCTACAGGATCCACCGAGTAATGGTTTTCTCTTGTTGCCAAATTGAAATCCTAATCATTTTGAATAAGTACGTATTCACTGAAGTATTACCGAAGTCCAGGACAAGCCAGAAACTGACGAATTTTGGCTTTACAAATAAAGCACTTGGCTTAAAAAGAGAAGAAAAGTGTAGGGAAACAATTCTGCTATCAAGGGAGTCTCATCAGGAAGGTCAGTCCTAAAAGGAATTTAAGATATACTGCCTTGAAAATACCCCATGGTTCGGAAAAGCTTAGGGAACAATATGTGATCAAAACTTTGAAAATGATAACAATTTTATCTTGTTGCCACATTAATGATAACAATTTTATCTTGTTGCCACATTGGAAATTCAACCATTTTGAAATAAGTATTTTCTATGGTCTAAATTAGGTCCAAGGAGGTTCATGTTCCAGAGAGAACTTCCACATTTAGATGCTATGTGGATTCATAGCTTAAAGTCAAATGAGAAATCATAGCACTACTCATAATTATAGATGCTATGTGTGGTCTACTATACTCTGTTTTTGGACTGAATTGTTTCTTCACACAAACAGAGATATAAAGAGAGGGAACGAGGGAGGGAAAGTTACCGATATTTGCTGAAGATTAGGAAAGAGAACTGTGACTCTATGCTCACCAATTAATTGAAGAAACTAGAAGAGTTAGATGCTTTTTGTACAAAATATGATAATCACTAGGACATGAAGACTGCAACCACCCCCCTAAACGAGAAATAGGTATGTTATGATAAATGACATAGATCCATAACCAAAATATGCATAATTCTAATTTCTATCATTTACATTCCCAACCTTCACTGAAAACAAGTATTTATGATAGACATTCACAAATGAAAACCAACTGTTCTACCCTCCGATGTAAATGGAAAGGAAACAGCATTGTCAGAAACAACTCGCTGATTATGACCAAAGCAGAGTTAAATTCAATCAGGTTGTCTCACCCAGTCAACGTTTAATAGTCGTAAATGTTAAATCATCCCAAAGAAAATAATCAAATTAAACTTATTTGTTGTAATAAAAGGAAAACTGGTTAGAAAAGAAAAAAAAATTAACTCACATGAGGCATTTCAGTAAGTGACCAGCTCTTGATTTCTCGTTTGGCCCCCCGCACATTGACACTAACTCCTTAAACTCCAAACAAACACTTTCACAGATCATACCTCTCTTTCCAGATAACACACCATTCATTTCCACATGGATTGGATTCTGAATTTCAGAGATCACCTGGAATGAAATCAAGGTCAATTTCAACGTGAATATCGTCAGTATAATTAACACATTGTCAATAAAGAAATGCCACAAATATACCATATATTTCATGTTAAACTTCCATGACATAGCTGTCACCAGGGGGGAAAAAGTAAAAAAAGAAAGAAAGAAAAACCCATAGAGCCCACTTGATGCGGACAATATATGGCATTATATTCTTAGATTTTATTCATTTTTCTTATATTAATAAGATATTATATTATTTAGATATTAAGTTATATTATATTATTTCATTTAGATATTATATTATTTAGATATTATTTCCGTTTCCAGTAATTTAGGATATTATATGATTTTATTTCCTTTAGTTAAGGATTCAAATTTCTATTTTTAATTAGAGTTTAGGCTTATAAATAAAAGGGTCTTTTATTAATTTGATTAAATTATATAAAATTTGACTTTGCGCACCAGCCAGCCTTGTGCCCTGCTCAAGCATGCTTTGTCTATAGGTGTAAGGTAGGTTGCTGCCTTTGATTTCCTCAAGAAGAAGCTGCTTGTAATATCCTGAAAAAAATAAAATAAAATAAAATAAAAGAATAATAATATAATAAAAATAAATTAATTAATTAAAAATAATGATATTGTATACCAATATATATATATATATATACAAAATCTTTGACTGAAAATTTATAAGGAAGGAAGCTGATTGATTTTTGTATTGGCGTTAAATGGAAAAATTATCCAATCAAGGGGCGTGGATAGAGGATCGTGATGGAAAAAATTTTATTTCGTAACCAAAAATAGGGTTGGGTGGAGCGTGTAGTGTGTAATTATAGCAAAGGGGTTGGAGCTTTTCTGTGCAAGCAAGAGAGAGAAACAGAGAGAAAGAGAGAAGTGTGTACCGACTAGCTTGGCCCCGACACCTCCTCTAGCCTCCATCGACGCCAACCACCGTCGACGCCACCCCAGACGTCGCCGACGACCGCCGACGCCACCCCAGAAGCCGCCGCCGACCATCGACACCACCCCCTGCCGCCGCTGTCCACCCTTCTCTCCCCCTGGTTCGCATCTCTCTCTCTCCCCGATTTCTCTCTCCCTCTCCACCTGTCGGAACCTCCTCCCGCCACCACCGGAAGCCACCGGCGACCCCCGTCGGCGCCATCGGCACCTCCGGCGAGCCCTAAAACCCCATGTTTTGGGTTCGGTCGCGGTTTGGGTTTTGCCCCTGTTTGGTTCAACGTGTGCTGAACCTCTGTTTGAGGTTTGGGTTAGTTTTGTTAAGCCTCGTTTGGTTAGTCATGTTTGGGCTTATAGTTTAGTTTCTGTTTGTAATGTTTTAAACTAATTTATTATTAAGATGTTATTTTGTAATAATAATAATAATATAGAGTTTAATTAGTTGAAAAAATAATAATAATAATAATATACTAAAAGTTTTAAAAGTTCAAATTTTTTTTTATGAAAACAAGATTTTTAAATTAAAAATGAAAATAATTTTAAAAGAATAATAATGATTAAAAATTCATTGAAAATGAATATTTTACTAATTTATTTAGTTGTTCTTAATGTAATAAAATAATATTAGTTAAGAAAAATGAGCAATTAAGATATTATTTTTGTCACTGTAATTAATAAAATAGTAATTTTAATGCAATCTTAAAAATAAAGTACAATAATTAAACCTTATGAAATTTTGTTGACAAGATTTTTAGAATGAAATTATTTAAGAAAAACAAATAGAATTTTTCCAAATTAAAAATTAAGATAAATTAGAAAGGTTTTACCAAAAATATAAATATATTTTTATGGACTCGAGTTAAAATTTAAACAAGTTAAATTGTAAGATTTTCATTAAATTAAAATTAAAAGAAAAATATTTTCAAAACAAATAAACTTAAAGAAATAAGTTTTGTAACAATAATTTAAATTAGAACCTTATAATTATAAATATACTTTATTAAATAACAATACAGTTTTAATGACAAAATTTAAAAGTAAAAATTGAATAACTAAAATATTGTTCTGTACTTTTAGATTTGGAGTTTTGAAGAATCACAAATTAATTTCTGCTAGATCAGGTGAGTCTCTGATATCTAAATTAGTTTTTATTTCACGTGAATGCTGAAAATGACGAATAAATGAATGAAATGATATGAATGAACAGAAATGATGAATGAATTATATAAATAAATGATAGAATGATGGGTTAAACGGCGTCCTAGCCGTTGGGGGACGTTAAGCGTACCAGCGAGGCGAGGCAATAAGGGTGGGGTCACGGTCAGGTGACTTAAGGAATAATCATGTCCACTGTGTTAAATGTGGGGTCGCTCCCTACTAAATTCTGGTAAACCGTTTAATATATATTATTCTAGCACTGTGACATAATTAATAATTCAGAAATCATTGAATTCACACTAGCATTGCTAATGGATGTTAAACAATTTCAGGTGACTCTTGAAAGCGTGGAGATTTCAGTTTTTGGAGAACAAGAAGTTCAAGTCTTTTTCATATCTTGTAATTGCCATTTGTTTTCTTCTATTTTTAGAATAAACTCTTATGTAGAATATTATTTTCATAGTTA
Source organism: Heliamphora ciliata (assembly GCA_032360265.1). Lineage (NCBI taxonomy): Eukaryota > Viridiplantae > Streptophyta > Magnoliopsida > Ericales > Sarraceniaceae > Heliamphora > Heliamphora ciliata. Next base: position 2,213,661 of record JAUMHN010000019.1, on the reverse strand, counting down.
ATGCTCTGGGGATTTATGTTGAAGAATTTTCAATTGGGAATATTTTCAATAAATTTATTTTTGCATTTAGTTATATTTAAATAAGTCTTATTTCTTTTCAATGGTCATAACTTTGAATAAATGAAGAATGTTAAGGAAAGATAAAGAGGCCTTTGGTGGGTTTTGACTCACTGGCCGGTCACAGACGCCATGTTTTAAAATGGGTCGTGACAGTGCTCCTCCCTCCCCTCTCTATCTTCTCCCCTATTATTTCTTCTTCTTTCTAATCCCTAATTCCTCTTCTTTTCACCTATTGGTCCTACACAGCGCAATCGAAATCGTACGATACGTGATACGTATCGTACAATACGGATCGTATCGGAGCGAAAGCTATACGAATTGCTTGTCGTATCGTTCTGGACCACAAATCGTAGAATACGACAACGTATCGTACACTCGTATCGCGATTCCGCGAGACGCACTGTATCGTGCGATTTCTAATCTCTCAAAAAACTTACCGTTTAATCAATCTTAGCGTCTATCTATTCGAATTCGACGCGTCACTTCTCATTTTGACTTCTCTGTTTCTCCTTCTTTCTGCGCATCGAAGACCAAGACGAAGAGGCCGCTAGGGTTTGTCTTGTTCAAACTTCGCAGAAATGACTCTATTATGTCTCCTCTACACATCGAAGAGACGAAGACAAAGAAGAGACACTAGGGTTTGTCGAAGCCTCTGCTTTGCGTCATTGTCGAAGACGGAGAAGAAACACCGAAGAAGAGACGACGCCGACTTCGATTGTCGTAACAGACGCCGACTTCAAAGGTTTGGATTTTCAACACCTCTGCTCTGCTCTGTTTAGATGTTTGCATTTTCTCATTGTGCTCCACTGCTCTGTTTGGCTGTTCACATTTTATCATTTGAGACTTGAGAGTTATTCTTGCCTTCTTGGACTATTTTTTGCCTTTGAAAATATTCTCAACTGCTTTGGACATTGAAATTATGCTTCCTGAAAGAAAAAGTAGTAGAAAAGTTATCAACATTACTTGAGATCATTGTGTATGTGTTAATGAACAAGTGGATGATAATGGTGTTGATAACACTAGATTAAGATTGAGGTGTAATTATTGTAGTAATAAATATTCGGGTGGTGTGATTCGAATGAAACACCACCTAACTCGTACTCGTAAAAATGTCGCAGTTTGTGCAAAATGTCCGGAAGAAATTGTTAAAATGTTTTCAAATTTGTTACAAGACTTGAAACAAAAAAATAGTGTTGATGATGATGTTGTGGAGTGTTTTGAAGAGGAAGAAGGTTGTAAATTTAAAAGAGGACAAATGGATTAATTTGTGAGCAAAGGAAAGGAGAAACAAGTCACTTTGAACAATATGTTAAAGGATAGAACAAAAACATGTATTGATATATGTAAATTCATGTATGCAAATGCTTTGCCATTTCATTTGGTTAAAAACCCATAGTTTCACACTATAATACAATCGGTTGGCGAATATGGTAAAGGCTTAAAACCTCCTTCATACCACGAGGTTAGAGTCTCTTTCTTGAATAAAGAAGTTGATACTATGAATGTTACATTGAAGAAGTATGGAAGTGAGTGGAAAAAAACCGGTTGTACATTAATGTTGGATGGGTGGCAAGATGGGAAGGGGCGATCTATCACTAATTTTCTTCTTAATAGTCCAATGGGGATGGTTTTTTTTAAAGTAATGGACACTTCTTCAATTATTTAGGATGCTCGTAATTTATTTGAGTTACTTGATTCTTTTGTGGAAGAAATTGGTGAAGAAAATGTGGTGTAAGTAGTGACGGATAGTGCGTCCGCTTATGTTCTTACCGGTAAGTTTCTAATGGAAAAGAGGAAAAAACTTTTTTGGTCTCCATGTGCGGCCCATTGCATTGATTTGATGCTCAAAGATATTGGTGACCTACCGGTGCATAATGATACAATTACTAAAGCAAGAATGATCACCGTTTTTATTTATCGCCATTCATGGGTTTTTAATTTGATGAGGAAGTACACAAAAAACCGTGAATTAGCAAGGCCGACCATGACAAGATTTGCCACTTTTTACCTCACTTTGAGAAGCATGTTAACTAAAAAAATTGGACTTAGAGCCATGTTCGCTTCCGAAGAGTGGGCTAAAAGCTTACATTCCAAGAAGTGTAATGGCATCAAAGCTCAAGATATTGTGTTTGATGGAAAGTTTTGACGAGCAATTAAGTATTATTTGAAATGTGTACTTCCGCTAGTTAAAGTTCTAAAACTAGTTGATGATGATGCAAAGCCCGCCATGGGTTATATTTACGAAGTAATGGATAGGGCTAAGGAACAAACTGAGAAAATTTTCAATTTTGTGAAACTAAGATATGATCCAATTTGGAAGATTATTGATAATCGTTGGGCATTACAACTCCATCGGCCTCTTCATGCGACGGGTTATTATTTTAATCCTATGTAACATTCTTAATTCATCACTTATATAACTTTTGTTACTTTTATTTCCACATCATCTAGATATTTGTTTATTTATTTTGGCTCATTGTACATTCCATTATCATTCTACCTTTGACAAAACGGATATGGAAGTCAAAATGGAATTGTACAAGACTTTACAGAAGATACACACGGACATTGAAACAAGGTCAAAACTTAATGCACAAATGGAAAAGTTTCACAAGGCCATTGGTATGTTTGGAATGGATATGGCTGTAATAACAAGAGACAAAAAAACAACCCGGTATTTTTACTAATCTATCCTATGTTGTTCATTGCTTTGACTCACTTTGTTTTAAATTATGCATTTATGTGTATTACACTAATTGGCTCTCCTTTTCTAGCACTTTGGTGGGAAAGATATGGAAGTAGTTGCAAAGAGCTTCAACGATTAGCTATAAGAATTCTAAGCCCTGCGTGTAGTGCTACGGGTTGTGAAAGAAATTGGAGTACTTTCTAACATATTCATTCAAAGAAAAGGGAATTGTTTAGAACAACAAAAATTGAATTCATTGGTGTTTATCAAATACAATCTCAATTTGGAGTTGAGGCAAAAGAAAAAGGAAGAGAGTGGCGAGAACTAAGATCCTATTTGCCTCTCAGATGTGGAATCCGATGATAAATGGATCACCGAAAGAAAGGACTCATGCCTACCCCAAGACAATTCATAGATTGACATAAATGAATATTTTGAAGTTAATGAGTGAAAAACTAGTAGGAAAAGGAAGAGAGGTATGTTCATTGCTTTCATTTCAATTATTAAGTGTAATTTGTATAAAATAGAATTACTATTTTTAAATATTTAATATTTTTGTTTTCATAGGACCAAAAAATCTTCAAGATAATAGAAAAGAAAAAAGAAATGCTATTGAAGCGGAGATAGAAGTTATTGAAGATGATGAAGATGAAGAAGATGATGGCGTGCTAGTTGGAGATGATGGAGATGATGACCTTGTTGAGATTGACTTGATGGATGAAGAGTACATATGATCTTGAATCTTGATATACTTTTGTTCTTGAATTGTAACAACTTAATCGTTGTTTTTTGGCACATTTTATATAGATATGGTTGAATAATTGAAATTTAATATTTTGAAGTTTGAACTTTACTTTGGGCATTAGTTTGAACTTTACTGCGAGCATATGTAATAGATTTGTATTAGGAGAACTTTTTTGTAATTTTATAGTAGGATAATTATTTTATCAACTTATATATAATTACGTTAACGTATTTTACGATACGTGATACGATACGATACACAATACATAAAAGTAGGATTACGATACGCGATACGTATCTCGATTTGACAAGACTGGTCCTACATCACCACTATTAGTTGTGATTTGGGCTATGAAATTAATACTCAATAATTGAATAATCTCTAAATAGTACTAAAGTTTGAACAAATTAATTTGGATACACGGTGGATGATTACAGATTTTTCCATTTTTCTTGGAAATAATTATAAACTATAAATATCTTTTCTATATTGATGGAAAGGGTCATTCAGCCATACGCCCTCATATACGATTTTTGACAATTAGCCTGGCACAATAAGATTTTGCTCTTGAGGTCCCTCATCTTCCAAACAGGTAGCTAACAACAACCTTGGCCTTGCACTAAATTACATAAACTAGCCCAAATCGAAACAGATCCTACATACGAAAAATCAGGATATTAATCACAATCTCTTCAGTTTCTCTAGCACAATGGAATTTTCAAGCGAAAATTACTGATTTGAGTCCCAATTACTCCAACATTCTGCATTCTATATGCATTGATTAGGAGTAGGCGAGTATATTGTGTAATTTAGTTTTAGTGTAAGGATACCGTAGTTATTAGCTACAGTTTTGGAAGTTTAGGGACCTCGCGCACAAAATCTTATTGTGCCAGACTCAATGTAGTAAAATCTTACAGCGAGGAACCTATGGAGAATGACCCTTTATATATAACCATATGCTAAATACATAAAAAAGATAAAATAATATCCACATGCATTTATATATTACCAGAAGCTAAATACATCCAAAGGTAATATTATACAAAATACATACATACATATAAATATATATTAAAATATATAAGTGTGTGCGTGTATTGAGTTCAAAGTAACATTCTAAAATATGAGATTTCTTAAGGGATGAAAATCTCAACCAATTATATTTAAGCTAATAACAACCTTACCAGATGGAGATTAGGATAGCTTTACGGGATAAAATATGGAAATCTATGAAAATGTCACCAATATTTTCTACTTTGCCTTCCATTTTTGCTGGCTAAGGTGGCCAATTATACAATATACTTATTTAATATATTTTGAAACTCCCATTACTAGTAGTGGTAAGAGCTGCATAAATGCACACAGATAAAAGAGGGTGCCACAGCACTAGGGTTGAGTTGTATATATATATATTTTTGCTGATTCTCCTTTGACGGAGATCATGTTAAACAAACTCAACCATAGTGGCTAGTTTTTTTTCTGTTGCATGCTGCTAAAGCCCGGGATGGGGAAAATGGATTGGAAAAACTGGACGGTGAATGCCACAAGGTGGCGAAGAGCCAAAGGCACAAGTTAATGAGTGGATTCACTATGGACGCTGGAAGATCGATTCGAAAGCACAACAGTATGAGGAAAAAAAATGTTTGACTACATTTGCAATTGGCTTTTTTTTTTATGATGAACTCTTCACCTAATGCTATTATTTTTTTGGACCAAAACCCACAATTTTATCTGAGTACAAATTTAGCTCATGTTATTCATCAATGTTGAAAACAGGGGGAAAAAAGACAAGTAAAAACTATCCCGGGTCCCATAGCTCTATGTGATGAGACGCTTGTATAAGATACAAGTACAAAAACTTGGGAGGCCTAGAGGTGCTTGTTCGACCTCTTATAGGACAAAACTATCCGAACAGATGATCACAGAAATATTGTGGGCCCGACTCCATTGTGGGTCATAATTGACCCATCAGTGGCACCATTTGTGCACGTAGCATTGCTCCCTCTTATATGTTTGCTGCATAGCGAATTGATAGAAAGATAACATATGCATACAAGAAACACAGGAGGATTCTCACGATTATGCTTCCCAAAACATGCAGATTGCATAAGCGAGAATTACAAAAGACATACCTGGGCAATCACAAACTCATAGTTGCTCTTAAACCTCTGTCTTAGTTTGCTCTCAGATATAGCCAGAAGTTTCTCTGTGCATCCATTACTGATTCCTGATATAAAAGCAATGAGAACAGTGGTATCAAAATTAATCAGATCGGCTTCACCCGACAAGTCCTTTTGTCGAGGTAATTCCGCACATTTTACATCCAACGGGTGTAATTTCATTCTAGAAATGAGGCAACATAAAGAACCAGGCAAGTCCAAGAGGTCTTCTCTGGTGATTACATCACCAAGGAATGTATCCTTTGTCCCACATTCTGTCATTGGAATGCGGTTCCTTGAATGATCAACCTTTATCTCAAGGACACATGATGTTCGATATGATCTCTCAAGTACATAAATCCAATCACCCTCTAATTCCTCAGAAAAATCAAAATCAAAATCGGGGAACTCGATAACGAGTTTAGAGGCTCCAAATTCATCTTCAAGCTTCCCACGAATACTTTCATCAAGTCCATTTGAGAAGAAAAGAATGATGGAAGAAGGTTTTGTAGATGGGGAGGAGTGGGCAGCCGCATCAAGAACTTGTTCAAGTCGAGTTCTTATGCTCTTATTTCGACAAGACCCATTCCAAGAAATGTACTTGGGGTTTCCAGCAGAAATAAGGAACCAGACTGGGTTTCCATTGAGTGTACAGATTATATCAACATGAACTGAATTAGCTTTCTGGCTCTTTCTAACCAAAGGTGATAGAGCAATCGACTTACAAACACGCGAAACCCCGTTTATAAATGGCTGCTCGAGAATGTGTACGACCGCCTCCAGGTGACCAACATTGGAACTGCCATGCCCAGAATACACAATCGCTCAAATTTCAATATATATATATATATATATAGAGAGAGAGAGAGAGAGAGAGAGAGAGAGAGAGAGTCTGGTATATTCGCATATCCACAACCAACCTGAGAGAAGTGGGAGTGGGATTGGAATTGGAAAAACGAGAAAGGAAACAGAGCTCGGAGTGGGCCAGTCTCAGAAGGGTTCGATTGCAGGAATGGGATGGCTTTGATGGTAAGCTCAGTATTCGATCTATAAGCGCTCTGCATCTGTGCTTTGCGCTTTCAAATTCTAAGGCCATCCCCAAAGCCGCCGCTTCGTCACTTGCGTCCATCATTCGTCTTCCCCTCAGGCCTCAGCTCAAAGAATCAGGAGAGAGGAGAGCAAACCCATGCTTGTTTTGGGCACTTTTACCAAAATAGGTATGTTTTTTTGACTTAATTAACATATTAAAAATTTTAAAATTTAATTCTCATTCTACGTAAAAACGTGTTTAGCAAACACGTTTTATGTACAAACGTTTTCAACAAATGCTTTAATTTTGAAAAAATAATATTTAAACGTGAAGCGTGTTTACTAAATACGCTTAATACTCTAGTACATAAAGCGTGCTTACCAAACACGCTTTTATACTTTTATATATAAAACATGATTGCCAAGAACGCTTTAATCTTTTAACGCATAAAACGTGTTTACTAAACACGCTTTAGTATTAACTCATAAAACGTGTTTACTAAATACGCTTTTAAGTTAACACAGAAAACGTGTTTAGTAAACACGTTTTTTCATTAAATATATACCATATTCGCCAAACCCGTATTTAAAGTTCATGGCTTTTTAAAAAAACCCTCCTCCTTCTCCGTTCAAGACTTTTTAGAAAAACCCTTATTCTCCAAAAGTCTTCTCAACACTCTCGCAACTCATCTTCTCTCCTCTCTCTCAGACGCGACGAACCCTTGTTTTCTAGACACGACGACTCAATGATCTTCTTCTCTAGTCCTCTCGATCTCTCGTCTCGGCTTCAGGTCAATTATTTGCCTAAACTTTCTTGCTGAGTTTAATTAGAGCATCGACTGCAGAATAATTTATTGCTATACTTTTTAAATTTTTACAAATAACTGTACACATATGTGTCACACTTGTAGTAGGTACTGGAATTGTTTTGTTTTTAGTTCGGACTAGGGATCAAATTGTTTTGGGAGTACCTTTAGGCATGGGTCATCCCTTAGTACGAAACAAGTTCGAACAACATCATAACAGAGATCAGGCAGGAAGTTCAATAACTAACTCAAGAGTGTGTAAATCTTATGATTTAACTTTTAAGACAACTGGGTTAAAATTGAACCTGAGAAGCAATCCACAAAAATACCTACCAGAAGAAGATACTATGTCAAAGAGTAAACGGTAACATAATTCACATATCACTTTACTGAAATAAAGAGTAAATGAAGCAATTGATGTCTACCTTCATTAACTTATTCAAACCCCCATATGAATTCCAGCTTATAAATAGAAGAATGTATGCCAAAAGGCATTCAGCTCCATTTGAGATATAATGTGCCCGTAACATGTAGATAAACAAAAAGACAGGACCAACATAAAAATCAATTAAAAGAAGGGCTAAATAAGCTCAAAAAAGGGGGAGGCGAAGAGATCGGTTGGTCGTTGCCCGTAGTCGCGGCTGCACGAGCTCCATACAATTGGCTGAGGGATGCGGAGAGATGGGTTGGTCGTTGCCCCTAGGTCCCACGTGCCGATCAGATACCACGACCCATACATGTTGTGGTATCGTTGTGTGACCCGGTTGTTGCTGACGAATCCTAGTCACCGGTCGACACCTGGATACCTTGGAGCCGGAGGGGTCGTCGAGTAGTTAGTAAACACAATATCTTGCACTTTTACATTTGTATGAACCTGCCACTAGTACGCTAAATGTTCATTTCTTATGTTGCAGACACGGTGTGTAGCTGAGG
>JAUMHN010000019.1:2179186-2198099 GCA_032360265.1 Heliamphora ciliata | reverse complement strand
TTGGAATAAATCTATTAAAAGAACACATTTATTAAAAGGAAAAAGTATTGGAGTGGAGATTATTCCGGAGAGGAAAATGACCAAATGTTGGTTTTGAACTAGTCTGTTGAAACATAAGTCGCTATATTAAAGAAAACTTTGTATACGCTCACTACAAGAATCCATGAAAACTGTAAAGTGGATTCTAAAGTAGGACTTAAGGATAGAAACATAAGATGCAAACAAGTTAGTAATTCAGAAACTCTAGTTCACACATGTAGAAGTGCAAAAGGCAATGCCACCACAAGGTATTGGAAGTTAGACACCGTGGCCTCACATATATGCACAAAGATGCACACATACGCAAATTAAATAAATGAAAAATAGCACATCCCAACAACATCCATTTTGTTTGTTCATTCTTTGGGCTACTTGAAGTACAGCACAAGGCGTCCCTTACAGAACACCCTAGCGGTTTTAATTTTTCATTTTCCCAATAACGAGACTTATGTTGGAATCTCCTCATATAAAAGCAATTACAACATCTACACGTTGCTCCTGCTTTGTATTACTTTGTATGTAAATTGCATCTTTTAGATATCATTTTCTATGGCATGTAAAATTACTAACAGTTTGTTAATATATATTAATTTATATTATTTTTGTGATGCCCCATCGTGCTCTATCTCTGACTTTTGATGTTCTTAGAATTGTCGCATTAACATGTTTGTGTCATACCGTATCCATAGCCTATGTATGCTTCCTTGCCTATCAGAGTGCTATTAGTTTGTGTGTTGTTTGTGTTCCTTTTTATCTGTTTAGCTTTTTGCAGATTTTGATGCATGAATTTTGTGCCATCACTAGCGAGTTATAAACAGGTCATGTTATGTCCTTAGCCCAGCCCAAATCAGATTTGCATAGGTTCAAATTCTAAACAAATAAACGTTTCAACGTGAATTAATGCTGTTGAGATCATGTGATGGGCAACTTACATCCTATGTTCCACTATGAAGACAAGGAAGTTCAATACATAGCATGCCTGTGCATCAAAAAACCTATCCTTTCATGCAATTTGAGCATTGTAGTCAATGATATGAACAGATATTGTGATACCAGCAAAGTCAATGCCAGCAAACTGGATCAACTGGTAATAGAAAACGTCTGCATCACTTTCTTTTCTTTTCTTTGTTGTATTATATTTTCCTTCTTTACGGTTAAAATGGAAGGCTTCTACTCTTCTAAAATCTTCAGGGTAAAATTTCCGTACATTTATGTCATTTATGGTTCTCTTGAGTCTTCAGTTCAAAACTTTACGCCCTTCTTCCACTCTTTAACAAGAACTAAATTTCTCACCTCACAAGCTCCAATTTGGATATTTTGTTTCAACATGCTCCAAAGCGAAAACAAAAACATATAATGTGTAGGACATAATGCTTGGTCTCTAAGGCTGTTTGCTTTATTTTCCTACTTACACTAATATTTTATGGTGGTTGCATGGGAAATTTAAGGAGACTCTAACTTGAACCTCTTTATTAGGGACCGCGAGCTAAGAAGCTGGGATCTCCCATAAGGGACAGTTAAATTGGAATGCTGAAATAAAGAAAAGAGGGAGTTACCCCACAAGTGCTTCACTGAAATTAACGCTGATGGAAACATCTGATATTGAAGGGTAACTATTGTGGCATAAGTACTGATATATTTTGAAACGAATGAAACACCCCCTAGATTGCACTTGCGTATGGAAAATATTCACATAGATTGGCATAATTTCAAATCATTGAGGATTAGTACTTGTGGTCAGAGCACTCAGTTTTTAGTGCTTCATAGCTTTTTGAGTTCAAGAAATCTCATTTTATGATATTGGAATCAATTAATGGAATGAAGTGCATCAAAATTAATTTTCCCACCATCCATTGTTATGCACATCAAAATTAGTGAATGTCTTTCATGAATCCATACTACTTTCAAGAAATTAATTCTATTTTATTAATACTTCATTCTATCAACAAATCTGTATTTCAATTGCTGTCATGGCAAAGCAGGTTCGGGTATAAAGACTTTTTACATCGAAAGATATGCCCCAAAAGTCCACCTATGAGAAAGAATCATAATTCAGACACCAAAAAAAAAAGTTTATAAAGGATGTCATCGGTCCAGGCCCAAAAATATGCCTCACTGTAACTTTGGGTGGGATATAAATTGAATGATGACAACAATATGACCTAGGACAACCATAAGAAGAAATTCAACTCCCACTGCATCAGGGACTCAGGATTTAGAAGCAATATCCGTAAAAATCTAAATTCATTGTGAAGAAATAAAATAAACTGGTACAAATTATTCCAAGAAGTGCACGACGGATCCAGTAGAAGAAATGACCTAATTCTACTTCCATCGTAAACAAGGAGACCTAAGATTGGACCTCCAAAGTGACCCAATCTGCATCTTGAATCCCATGCAAGGTTTTAAAGCCTATAACAGTCAAAAGAACGACATTGCTTCCTATTTAACCATGAATTAAACACTAAAAGCTAGGACATCTGAATGTACGTTATATGAAGAATCATTACAATACAGCCAACCTCCAAGCTTTAACGAAAGAAATCAAAGTGCAGTGAAGAAGATAAGGATAAACATTGAACACTGCCTCTAGCAAAATTACCAGCTTTCATGAAAGTAAATGATAGAAAACACTCCAACAGGCCAGGTGCACAACCGCATAAGATGTTTCGTAGTTCGATGTTTTGATAATGTTCTTCCTTTGCATCAGATTTGGTAATGGAATCCAATAAAAAGAACCATGAAAAGGTATGCTAAACTCTACAAGCGTTTCAATATAACTATTCCATTGGCCCTATTTCAAAGTAATGAAAAACTCCAAAGGGTATAACACTTTTAAATGAGTGATACGCTGGCAAAAGCAGATGTACAAACCAATAGTAGATAAGAGTAGATGAAGTAGCAGACTTCGATACTCTATCTAAAAATGAGAGGGAAAAAAAGGAGTATGAGAAGAAGAAGAAGAGGAAGGTGGTGATAATGATGATGACGATGATGATGGAGATGGCCATAGCAATTACAATGAAAACCGTAAAAGACCCAATTATTTTCTTTTTTCTTTTGCTAATTAAACTAAGATATAGTGAAAAAATAAATATTCAAAACCAAAGAGATACTTAATAGTTAATATTTTCGTTATCTAGGTTCGATTATTAACAAAGATGGAGAGATTGCAAATGATGTAACCCATAAAATCTAAGATGGTTAGTTCAAGTGGAGGTGTGCTTCCGGCGTTCTATGTGATTGACGGATACCTACAAGCTTAAAAGAAAAATTTTATAGGGTAGATATTAAACCAGTGATTCTATATGGGATAGAATGTTGGGCGACTAAGAAAGATCACATAAATAAGATAAGATGAGTGTTATTGAAGTGAGAATGTTAAGGCGGATGTATAATAAGACTAGAAAAGACAAAATTATAATTGAAAAAATTGTAGAATGGTAGGGGTCACACTAATTGAGGACAAGTTGAGAGAAAATAAATTAAGGTGGTTTGGACACATACAACGTGGACCAGTTAATGCGATAGTAATAAAAAGCAATAAAATCATGGTAATGAAAACACAACGGGAAGGAGTAGACCTAGATGGATATGGAATGATGTATTAAGAAAATATATGAATTTTATTGAAACTAATTGAAAATATGGCCTTTAACAAAGCAGAGTAAAAGGATTCTTGTAGCCGACCCAATTGATTGGGACAAAGACTTAGTTTGGTGTATTTTGGTTTGTAATTAAACCAAGGTAATCCAAATTCATATGATTTGAGACCATTCCCTGTAGAATGTAGATCCAAAGAAGCACTCAAAAAACCCACCCTTTGAGAGTCCATGAAACTTCCCGTGTAACACTTGTCATTACAAACTTTGAGGGGACATCGTGAGGCATCAAAAGGTGAAGATACCCAATAAGAGTTGCCCTTGAAAAGAGGTTTATTTGACAACTCTAATGCATCACATTCAAGTGTTTGTGATCGAGACAAGTTTTGGAGGAGGGTGACATCTTACTTAATATGGTACAGCTGCAGATTTGTTTGTGAGAAGAACTAGATTTTGGATAGGAATGTGCAACAGGTGAAATTTTGGTGGCATTGATGGTGTAGGGAGGAGGTTTCATTGACTTACAATCTTCACATTGACGGCAACAATATGTTTTGTATATGTCTTTTGGAAGATATTTACATGATTGGGAGGAAGATGAGCTGGTGAAGCTGTGATGTTGTAATATGATAATATATGTTCTCACTTACCAAACAAAATATATTACATACAAGTAAAAGCACAATATGAACAACCATGTTGATCCCAACCAAAAGCGAAAATTATAAAATAACAAAATAACTAAATAAATAAATAACATATTGTTCCAACAACACAAGATACATAAAAGAAAGCTGGCAGCCACAACAAAAGTATGAAAAATTGAATGCACAACCCCAAGGACTTGAGATTTTATTTCTGTACCTAAGAGCTTACAAACAATGGTGAAATGTAATGCAGTAATACCTGCTGCCAGTACTTTACCATCTCGCATGCTAGCCTTCGCTTCACTGCAAGTGTGGCCTTGGTACTATCAATTGCCAGTCCAAGTTGGATATCAACACCCTAATGAGACAGTGAAAAAATATTTTTTTTAAAATGATAAAAACAGGGTGGAAGACAATAACCTAGGAACCAAACAAAGTAATTATGACAGATCATACAATATAACATGTCATAAACTTTTGGATCAGATTTTGTTCTAAAATATTTGTTCCCCATTTGATTCTTTCAGCTATTCTTTTCTATTTTACATTTTCACGTTGGTTTCTTACTGTTACTTTGAATTTTTTGTGCATTTAAGAGCAGCAACCAATATATACAATCATAGAGAAACTCTACGATGGAAAGAACGATTCCAGAAAACATAGTAGGTACTGAACAAAGCTCTATCTAAAATCAAAAGCAAAATGTATAGCCTCAAGATAACCGTACATGCACCTTTTAATGCATACGGTTCCAAAAGAAAATGCGAAAAAAAAATCAATGTTTACCTTTCTGGCTTGTCTTGAATAGAGGAATCAGAGAAGTATAAAAAAATTATCATATTTGAGAATAATTCCAGTAAAGACAAAAAATTAAACAAAAGCCACTTTTTTCTTATTTTTTGTCTTTAGTGGAGATTGTTTTTCAAATACGGATCATTTTTTTACTTTCTCAGTTCTTGTTGAATAGAGGTGTTGGATAACTTGATATACATTATTAGGCCCATTTCCTCGGAGTTTAAGCTTTTGGAATAATTGGTGACTTAACATGTTATCAGACCTCTGGTTCCACGAGGTATTGGGTTCAAATCTTGTAATATGTATTTTTCTGTTATATTTGTTATTTTGCACTGTGTTATTTTGTTATTTTGCACTATGTGTGTTGGTGCACATGTTTAGTTCAGTCTATTTGCTTCTTCACGTGTCAGACAATGTTGCACGTGAGGGGGAGTATTGGATAGCTTGCTATACACTGTTGGACCCATTTACTAAGAGTTTAAACTTTTGGAACAATTGGTAACTTAACACGAAAAATATGAAAGTAAAGAATTTTGACCCAAATATAAAGAAAGTTCACTAAAGACAATAAGCTAGTTAGAAAAGGCCACTAAACCATCACCCCAACGGGGATGGTCAGTTATATTTCAACTTTCTCAAAAAAATTGTAAGTGCAACTACGCGTACAAATTCAGAATGTTCAAATTTCCTATAAATTCAAATTGATCAAAAAAGAAAAAACTCCCAATTCAAATCAAAACCGCGTCCTATGAGTAGAATTTCAAAAATCATAAACTATTTTGCAAGTTGATAAAACAGATAGAACAATTCATTGTTTTATATCCCTCTTTACATCAATTAAGCTATTATGCCATTTAGATTTAAGTATAGTGAAGGACTAGACTTTTGAAATCTTAATATTCATATCGTGACAACTCACCTCTTAATTTAGTCCTCTCTATGACAAACTGGTCCATATTGTATTGTGAAACGATAAAATAAATTCACTTTTGATTGCCTACTTCATCTTGATAACTGTTTAAAATGCCGAGACACCATAACATAAGATAGCCGAGGAGTGCATAACCCCAGCCCCTTTAGAGAGAGAGGTGATGATAAACATTGATATTCCTAAGGCAAATTAGTAGCTCAGCAGCAGCAGTTGAGAAGAGGAACAGCAGAGGAGGGGACAGCAGAGGAGGCTTGGGGACAGCAGAGGAGGCTTCAGCAGCTTCAGCAGTGAGAAGGAAGGCGTTAGCAAGAATTAGTTAAAAGTTAGTTAGCATTAGCTGTCATTACAGAAGTTAGTTAGTTAGTTAGTTAGTTAGTGGTAAGGAGGGAGATGAATATAAGAAAGGGGAAGTCAGATGAAGTTCAGTCACTTGTGTGGAAGTTCAGTCACTTGTGTAATTTCGTTTCTTTTTTTCCTATCTGTGTAATAAGAGAATTGTTCTCCTTCTTCCATTCTATCTTGAAGCTTATCAGGCGACTCTCTTGTGCCCTGAAATCAGCTCCTTAATTACAACGTTCCAGAATCATGCAAAAAAGACTCTAGCCATATTAGTTCAATAGTTGTTAGTTCTATAGTTATTTGTTATTAGTTATTTTTTGTATATCATTTTGTTCAATCAATCAAATGATATTCAAATCCTGATTATGGTTAGAAACTTAGTGTACATCGTACACAGACTGTTTATAAGTGTATGGGATTGTGGTCATGCATTGCTCCTCTGTTTGTATGAAAGCCAGAAGAACTTAAAAGTTCAGCTAAAACCAAGATAATAAGTACCTGCCCTAATGCTTGAAGGCAGAGTGCTCGTAGAACTCCTTCAGCAAGGTCAACTGGTAGGCCTCTCCTAAAATCAGCAGAAGAGTCAAATTAGCAACCTTGCAAAGCGTGAAAATTATTAAAACCATATATATACTAAGCTTCAGCACAAGTCTATTGTATGTAGACCTGAGTTCAGCAGGCAACAACGGGAGAACTTGTCTGACAGCACAATCCAGGTATCCAGCAGCCTTTAGAAGTATATCAATTGAAGAACGCTTGCTCTCTGCCACATCAAAGAATAGATAAGAACACTTTTACAACAGAACTATACGTACCAAGAAAATCCATGTGAGCATCGTTAAAAATTGAAACAATAATGCATAACGGAAATATTTTGAATGTCATACGCCAAATTCTTAAGTACTCTTAGGAATATTAACAGGGAGGACTACAGTATTTTGTGATTTATCAGGTATGTCACTGTCAACGCAAAGAGCTATTTTGTCCAATTATAGGCAATATATAAGCATGTGGAATATCAATCAATATATAACAAAAATCTGCAATATACCGGCATTTCGTTGTGGTTTCAATACTCCTCAAAATGTAAATGTCGTACTGTGACAAGTAAAATGCGATATTTTCTTCCATGCATTCATGTAGACTGTTGGATTGGTTCAACTCAACAGATCTGCATAACAAACTTTTGCACGTGATACCTACCTTCTGATACTTTTGGTTGATAGCCATCAGCAGATGTTCTTGGAAGAAGCAACAAGTTAGCTTGTGATAACATTAATGATGCCATCAAGTGCAAAACCGACAAAACCTCATACCAAGCATTAGACATTGCTGTTTCCTGAAAAATTGTTAAGCATTAGAAAACACATTTACCATATCAAACTCTGTGTGTGTGTGTGTGTGTGTGTGTGTGTGTGTGTGTGTGTGTGTGTGAGAGAGAGAATTCTATTCTAACCTCTGCATCATCCTCCTGGTTAACCCAAGCAAACTGTACCTTATGTTGTAGTGGACTTCCTGCAAAATAGAGGCAAGTAACAATAAGTACTACTCTAGAAACATAGGAAAGTTCAAATGTGATCTGCACTGCTCAAGCTTTACCGTCTTTAACTAATCCTAGAAGAACTGGCAAATAATCTTCAAGTGCCTGCTGAAGATCCGCCAAAGTTGAACCACCTAAGATGACGATTTGAGCATGAATATTTGAGTTTCCCAGACAATTCCAGAAGAAATCAGGTGAAACTATGAACTTACCATGTTGGGTAGCCGTTTTTCTCCTCGTCCTTGTAATCGTTGGAGCTTCTTGGCCAGCCATTACAACTATTCGTGTTCTAAGAGCAGAAAGGCGCTCAACTAAAGTTTTAGACAAGTGATCACCAAGTGACTGAGAGAAGTCCACAGGTTTAGGGATCCGTAAGCCAGGAACAAAAACAGAAACGTCCCCAATGTTTGCTGGCTGCCTTCTGTTTCCTCCGGAGTCCTTTGGGGTCGATACCAGGCATCCCATGTCTTAAGACTGCTCTCTTTTCCAACCCAAATCAAATAGAATCAATGAATTGAATACAGGACATTTAACACGAGAACCAGAAAAAGAAGGGAAGACAACAAAACACAAAGAAACGACCTCTCTTATATGAAACAAATAGTGATTAGAGAACAGAGTACATGCTTTATCATAATATATGGAGAAAAGATGTATAACTCAGAGCAATAAAATTGAATTTCAAAGGATGTATGTATTCACAAGAAAAGTAGAAAATTAGAAAAGTAGAAAATTCTCATTAAATCAGGTCAAAAAGAAGAACTAATAAATGATCAACCAACAAAGTAGTGGGCTACTCACGAGCAATCAGAGAGGGACTGTCAACAGAACTCTCTCTCTCTCTCTCTCTCTCACACACACACACACACACACACACACACACGTGTGTGGTAAAGGAAGTAGTATATATATAAAAGTTAAGTTAGACTTCTCACCTTGTCTCTTTAATCAGAAGAAGATGAAATGACGGGTCAGAACTTCTAGTAATCTCTGCATAAAAAAAATATACAAGTGAGACGAAGAGACGTGTATGAAATGATCATCAACAGACGCAACAAAACTTCACAAGTACCGCATGACAAGATACAGGTGTTGTGCCATTTTTCTGACTTATCTTAATTTCTTTATTACCGAATGCCGTCTTTTCATATCATAGATTTCCCACCAGAAAAAAATGACTTTTCAAACAGAGAATTACAAAAATACCGACATATCAAAAGCTTCATAAGAAAGTAGCATTTCACGCATACATATCAAGATCTTCAAAATCATTTCATCTTGAAACCAAGTTTGAATTCTCACAGGAGGAAAGCCATATGATTTTCCAAATTTGGATTGAATCTACAACAAATCAAGATCCAATCGTGAAACCGAACACAAATTCGAAAGGGGATTCTGCAAATTCTACACAAATCAAATTGAATTCAGCAGCAAAACTCAGGGCGTGCGAGATAATTTAAGTGGCAATACGAGAACTACCTACAGGGACCATGTTCCTTGCGGCGTCTTTCCATAAGAAGCTACGCTTGGGCATATTATATCATATCATTTGTAATGGGAATTGGGAAGCATGTGACATGGTCAATAATAAAATAAAAATAACAAAAGGTGCCCCAACGGTTAAATTGAAATCAAATCAAATCAAAACCCTTGTACCCAAAGCAGCAACAGCGGACGATTAAATCAGTAATTTCCTCACCCCGACAATAGAGAGAAGCTATGGATCGAATTCAATACAACTTCGCTGTGAGAGGAGAGGAGGGGAGGAAAAAAGAGTCTTGGCAGTTGGAAGGTTCAACGTAGAGTGGAATTGTTGAACTAGAAGTTCAGGGAAAACTACAGTATACGTCACTTTCGGAACATGTTACGTATAAACCTAATCACAACAAAATCATTACCAATTCAATTATGGGTAATGTTAACCATATTCCATTGGGCGATTGTTAATACCTTAATAAAGATAAATTTTTTTGATTGTTAATATCTTAATAAAGATAAATTTTTTTTAATATTAATATATTTTTTGTATAGGTTTATTATTTTTACAGATATTAATACATTTTGTACAGATATCTATGCATTATATACCCCTTAACCACCACCGCCTATTAAGCAGTAGTTAGCATTTTTCTTTAATTATTAGTGGAGTGTTTGTTTTTTGTTTTTGTTTTTCTAAATGATGTTTAGATAATAGACGGATAATATAAGAATAAAAATTTCGTTATTTAATTTGATATAATTTTAGTATAATTAAATTTTTTTATATACAAAAATTATCAAAATGGTTTTGAAACTAACTAATTCATTTCTCCCATAAAATTGGAATAATCCCCCTTATAGGCATGTTAAGTTAGTTGAAACTTGAAAGAGGTTTTTTAACCCATTTTCTAAATTATTACCGAACAATATTATATATAAAATTATAATTAAAATAGTTCAATCCCAAATTCTAAACCCACGAACAAACTATCTAAGGGTAATTATTGGTTACTTTCATAGCAACACACATGATATTATTTATAAAAATATCAATTTATTTTATTTAATCAGGTATGAATTTGATTTTTATTCATTTGTAATTAGATAAAAGACCACTCGGTGTGTTTGGAATATAATTATTGTGTATTAAATATTTAAGTTAAAAATAACTATGTGCAAACATTTAGATTAATCCAATAATGTTATCCAATAAACTTCTTTTTAGGAATTTAGAAAAGGTGAATATTTTATTTTTGAATTGATTGACAATCTAAAATTGTCGTGAAAAAGAATGGAAATAAAGTTTTTGCTGAGAATGTGATTACTGGTTAAATAATTACTTCAAAATTTATTCCTTAAAGAAAATCTATTCCAAACCCGAGATGAATCTAAAATTGCATTCTGATTCCGCATCAATATTCATTCTATTCAAACATGGGCTTAAAGGTCATGTTTGAAGTTAAAAAGTAGGGTATCAAATTGAACTATAGTGTGAAGATAATTTTTATCTAATATTTGGTTGGATTTTTTGTGCTCTGATTAATAATTTGGATTGAACTCCTAATCTCTTAAATGATGGATAAATAGTGAGAAGGGGTGGGTGGGATAAATAATCAAAAAATTAGGGACAAGAAAAAATTAACTATAAAATGATAATTTTGTTACTCGATTTACTTCTGTAACATTTTTTTATAAAAAAAAATTTATTGACTATTTTTATTTTTTTTTTAATATGTTCTTAGTGTTTATGAGATAGTTATGAATGTCTTTCTTTTAGTTTCTATTTTTTCTTCCATTTCTTTACATTTTAAATTTTTAAATTTTAGCTTTTTTACTAGTTTTACTGTTTTGTTCCATTTTATTTTAATCTATAAATCTAAAAAGGATTTAATTAGGTTGGACCGGATAAATATTACTTTCTTTTTTACTTGGTTTTAATTTGTAGATATAAAACAACTCTAAAAATGAGTAAAGAACCCTCGCAAAGGAGCAAAAACAACATTCACAAAGAAAGAATATCATAACTCTATGTAGAAAAACACAAACTCTTACGAAAAGAGAATCCAATATTAAAAATAAAAAAAGTCTCATATGTTACTATTCTATAATCTTCATCAAAAGAACTATTACTTTCATCTCTATAAAGACATGAATTTTGAGACCACGAAGCAAGATCCTTCGTCACCGTAAAATCAGGACAACTACGTGATTAGACTCTAAACCTAATGTTTAAGTCTCAAATCCTACAATCAAAAAAAGGTGCACATAAGCTAAAAGTTGAGTGAGCTAAAAGATGTTGGGCCCAAAGATGAAATAGCTTAAACCTAAGGCCCAAAGATGAAATAGCTAAAAGTTGAGTGAGCTAAAATCCTATCTTAAACCTAAGGCCCAAAGATGAAATAGCTTTATTTGGGTCTAATTAAATATTTTATGTTCTAGACCAAAGAAGGCCCAAATGGAAAAACAAATTTAGATTAATGAATTGGCCCAAGTTTTAAGTATTAAGCCCAAATTCATGGCAGTGGAGCAAACTAGCAAACTAGCAAACTAGCAAACTAACTCCTTTTAAGCCCAAAAATGAACTGGATTAGGCTAATATGGTTCTAAATTCTACACTAAACAATTTGCCCAAGTACTTAAACCCAAAACAAAATCAAAGGTTGTAAGGACCCAGTCCCTTTTTATTTTAAAGGTTAATTAAAACTTATTATAAAATCTCATGTGGGAGATGAAAACGGGTTTAAGTGTGTGAAGGAATTGAAATTTTATCATGGTAACAGTAATCATATGCTTGGTATTCCATAAGAATAATTATTGAGAATTGTTTTAATGAGTTCTGAGATGTTTGAATAAAAATCAAAATTTTACATGATTCTTTTCTTCAGATTCGCACACAGCAGTGACCATTCGAGCGATCACGAGTCTGCTCAAATAGACGGTCGGCAAACAGCTTTTTAAAAAGCGCAAGTGAGCCCTTTTTTCTCGTTCTCTCTTCTTCTTCTCTCTCTCTAAAATTCAAACCATAAGCCCTAGAATCAGATTTTAAGCCCTAGAATCAGATTTTGAGCCCTTACCCTTTATGGATGATTCTACGCGTTGGAAGCTCCCTCCTCACCGAACGATTGGTGATTTGCTTACTACAACCTTCCCCTTTTAAGAAATTTCGTCCCCGAAATTCGTTATCCGTTACAATCCAAGCGATTCTGAATATTTAAATTGTACCTCTAACTCTCGTTCCCACATTACATCCTCTATTCTATAATGACGCCACAATATTTTCACATATGAAAGAGCTTTCCCTTACCAAATCAGGTTTATATATGGACGCCTCTTATTTTTTGTCCAACACACTAGTAATCTACATGGTCTCTTACGCGGTGCCTCCCAATGTGATATTTAAATGCTCCATTGGTAACCATTGCTATAAGCAAATGTAACTAACGACTGATGATCTTTCCACCAACCTCCATTCTTATTCCAGCGGGACGGTCCATCTTCTAACATATTCACTATCTATTCGTACGAACTAAAATTCCTATGAAAATTGCCATCCTAGACCATTCCCTTTCCTGAAATTTGTTTCGTAGACCACTTCTGTAGACAAGACAAACATTATCAAACCTTGACATCGTATGCATTACTTAAAATCTTGTTCAGTTCACATGTTTGACAGGTGAATACTAAATTCCAATTCTCCTCTTTATTCTTAGGCTGAGATAATAAACTCCCAATCCCACAGAAAAGAAGTCATTCAATTTATAAGATAATAACACAGAGACATTAAGAGGAATAAAAGTCCCTAGGATAAGTACGGTTAACAGCTGTAACGGTTTTTCTATACTCAAAATGAAAATTGAAAAATACCATTTTCGAAGCATCTCTCAACAAAGATCATGCTCCACTGCCAAGGACATAACTTATAACAGTAAAAAGAATCGATCATAGAGTGTAACAGTTGTATACTACCAACTAGAACGATAAACGTATATCTCTAAACGAAATAAAGATTGCATAGAGAACTAGTCACCAGTGCGGTTACGAGTTTATTTCGATATGAGCCACTATCAAAAGATTCTCACTTTAAAAAGCCAATTCGAGAATTCAAAAAAAAACAACACGGATTCCAGGTTAGGGGTCGAGCCAATAGAAGATTACTAATACTTTCCCTTATCAATCTTTATGGCAACGTTTATACCATTCCATTTAGCTACTTAATCTGTTCCCTTCGTAATACCATCGCTTTTCCAAACCTGAAGCTCTAGCGGATTGAACACCATTGGAAGTTTTTTTGTTTTTTTTCACCATGAGAAGCATAGTTGCATTTAATTTCAAGCTTTGGAGCTTTCCAATAAAAATTTGAATTCATTTGCAAGTATCGAGATTTTGGCTTCACAGGTATTCAGAATATTATAAGTTTTTACGTTTCCATAGTATTTTGCATCAGTAGCTGCATGTTACAATCAGGGAGTCTGCACAGCTCCTTTCAAGTATCAGTGTCACTGAACAGATTCCTCCCTTTTAATTGCAAAATCAGAAAACAACAAAAAAAGAAACCCTACCTACATTTCTCTAAACATTAATGGATAACCAAACAGGGTTATCTTTTACCTTTTGAGGATCCACTCATCCACAAAAGAACGAGCTTTTATCCCATTCACATAAATTGGGTGATATGCATTTTTTTTTGTGAACCAATGGTTCGCAATGACACATTAGGACATCAGCCTACTCAAACTCCTACTGCCTGAGCCCCTCTTTCTCATATTCATCATAACCAATGAACAATAGATTGGGACCTATACTGCCCCATGTCACGGTAATGCCCCAAACAAATGCTGCAAATGTGAATAACTACAAACTCTTGCAAATATGAGCAGCATATGAAGCTCTCTTTCTTAGTATTGATATCAAAGACAAAGATAACAATAAGAATCTTGATCATTTCTTCACACTTTGGTGGATTTACAGTTATTTTCTTATTTCAGTTTCATCTAGAGTTACTTGGGCTCCCTCATTTGATCCTAATCAACTCTACTCCAAACTTTGGAGGTATTACTGGTAGAATCGGAGAAAGCTTGCATTGCTTGGCATTAAGGTCACATGAAAGGAAAAAGAAGAGAACTCTAAGAAACTTCTATATAGTCCTACAAGGTGATGCCCTTTGATATAAAGAAATCTGGTGCACAACCAACAAGCACCAAGTGTTTAGTATCCATTAAGGGTAAGATGAGAATCACGAGATTACCTACTATCTTTAGGCCTAAATGCTCTAAAATTAGGGAATCTCTTATAACAATTTCCTGAAGGAACTAGGACCACCACGTGGTGTTGTTTTTGTCACTGAGAAAATCCTCGAGCAATCGGTCTCACCAAGGTTAATCAAATAAGAAATAACAATAAATTTGATTAATTTTCTAGCCTTTTAAGTTAATAACAAGGGTATATTATGCACAATTTACAAATCACATCGCCCGCATGGCTAGAGCCTTCTTAGCTTAAAAGAAAGATATCTGATCTTTGTAAGGTACGATATTTTGCAGGATTAATGTTTTCATATTTAATAGCAGCCAAGTAATTAAAACTCCAAACTAGTAAGTCACCTAGGACTGTTTTTGAACCTTGCTAAGAAAAATGTCTCTCCATTAAGGGTCATTAGCAGGTGCAATGGTAATATCTTCATCAGCGTATCTTGTATATCTAACAACATAACTAGCATATCTTGTAGAGACATTTTTGCTAGCCCAGACGCAAACCCCTGCTGGACACTTAGCCACTGTTCACAGCGATTACCAAGCCGAGTACCTCCTCTAGAAGGAAACCGCCCACCACCCCTGCCTCTGGACAGAGGAGGATTGAACAACTGTTCACGAACACAGCCGAACGGCAGAGAAGCACAGACCTCTTAACGACTCGCATCCACGCTCATAATCTCACATTTATCCATCTCAAGAAAACCCCCATCGTCTATCCTCGCATCTCCCCTAACTATAGAAGGAGTACCATTGTTCATGTCGGTAACTCTTGAGAGCTTCATGGTGTTCGACTCCCTAAGCAGAGCAATCCTTGCCCGAAGATTTGCAAAGACCTCCTCTCAAATAGGGCTTACTCCAGATTTTGAGAGAGCAAGCTCACTCTCCAATGTTTGCTCAAAGAGGCCTCGAGCTTCCTGGATCTTGTTCAAAACATTAGACTCCGAAAAAATCTGATTCAGCACTGCCAGAGACCGTTCAGTAGGAGAGTTCGGCGCATAGATGCTCAGAGGACCCTCATTCAGAATAGACTGTTCCCCACTGACCATTCCTGTGGACGAGACTGTATCCATGGAACTATGACTGGAATATCAACCGGAGCCCTAGTTCGTAACCACAGAAACCATCGCAAGTGCAACCCGTAAATTGCACCTACAAACGCACCATAAATCGCACTTACATGTTGGCGCCTGCAACATTGTAAAAACCTCAAAGATGCGGTTCATCAAACCTATAAACGTTACCGGGGCATTCGTCAGACCAAACGACTGGTACCCCGACCTCAGGTCAATCTTTGAGAAGCAACTCAACCCCTTCAACTGATCAAACAAGTCATGAATCCTTAGCATAGGATACTTGTTCTTCACTGTCACCTAATTCAGCTTTCGATAATTAATACATAAGCGCAAGGACCCGTCCTTCTTCTTAGCAAAGAGAGCTGGAGCTCCCCACGGTGACGTACTTGGATGCACAAACCCTTTGTCAAGCAACTCCTGAAACTGTACCTTGAGTTCTCTCAACTCAGCTGGTGCAAAGCGGTAAGATGGCATAGAAATGAAAGCAGCTCCTGGAGCCAGATCAATAGAAAATTCTACCTCACGGCTCGGTGGCAACTCGAATGGATCGTTAGGAAAGACATCTAGATAGTCACAAACCACTGGGGGTAACTCTCCTCGAACCCCAACCATCTCGTCCAACATGAGAGCAAAGAAGAGAAACCCAAATTCCCTCGACCCCGAGTTAAACCAGGCCTAGTTTGGTTTTATTTTTTACTATCTACTGTATTTTGGGATGGCTAAGAGTTTTCCTTCTCTTGGATTAACCTCCCCTTTTTGTTGTCATTGTCTTAGCTTTGTCTAAAGCCTTCCCTCTACGGCTTGTGCAGGGGACCAGGTGCGTGTGTTTTGGGTGTGTGTGCTTAGTCTTATTCTTGCAGGGGTGGGTGTGTTTTGTATTTTCTATTGTTGCTTTTTGTTTACAGGGCTGCCATCTTGTTCGGCTATTGTGGCTGGTTTCTTTTTTGGCTAGATTCTGGCTGTTTGGTGCGGCAGTTCTTGGTCAGGGTGCTGGTCCATGCTTATGTTTTGGCCAAGTTTACTTTGGCTGTTGGATGGTGTTTTGCGGTTTTTGAAGGTTAGTTGGTCAGCTTTTGTTTTGGTTTTTCTGATTGTATACTGGTGGATTTTCTGCTACGGTTGGTTGATGAAGGTTGGACAGTGTTACTCTCAACTACTTAGGTTCATTGTTGCACCTGCTGCAATGGTTATTTTGTATAGACATTTCAATTAGCCCCTTGTTTGCTCCTGGATGTAATTACGTAGATAGGGTTATTACTTTGGATTATGGCCTCTGGTTTCTTTTGGTTGTTGCTGGTTAATCCAGTTTGTTTGGGGTTTATTATATGCTCTTGGTTCCCCAGTCATTACTATATTCAGTTATGTCTAGGGCACCGATCTTTGGCAGTCTTGTTTTCTTTTGGTTTCAGCTTAGCCTAAAGTCGGGTTGTGTTGCTTTGGTTTTTGTTGTCTTCTTTGTTTTATGTTTTGGGTTTGTAAGACCTGGGGTTTGCCCCTTGTAAACATGTGATTTTTTCTTTCTTTTTATGTCATAATTAATTACCCAAAAAAAAAACTCTCATCCTGATCACCCACGAAGCGAAAGCAATCACTCGGTGGTGTTCAAATTGTAACCCTTTGTCGATCACAATCGATAAAGGCACGATAGGTGGTCAGCCAGTCCATCCCTAGAATGACATCGAACGTGGTCATGTTTAGAATGATAAAGTCAAACTCTACATAACAACCTGAAACCTCTAGCACACAAGATCGACAAACACGACTCAACATCACGTTCCCACTGACCGGGGTCTCTATACTCAATGCACTACCCAATGCACTACCCAACAAGTCCGTCGTTAACCCCAATGCAGATACAAAAGCAATGGAAATAAACGAATGTGATGCTCCCGTGTCGATAAGGACACTGGCCCATGATCTATATACTAGGAGAGTACCTTTGATCATGGATGTGGTAGCTGCAGCATCGGGTACGATCGGTGCTGTGGAGGAACTGGGATGAACAAGGGCATATGCTCTGCCCTGCTATGCTCTGGCCTGCCCACTGTGGTAGTGAACTGTTGACTGTCTGCTAGACTGTATTGAGGTGTCCCCTTCTACAAATCTAGATGGCTGGCGTCCCTAGGCAGATGGAGTATTAGGTGCTCCCGCTGTACTCTGCATAGTCCCTCCTCTAGGGCAGCTCCTATGGATATGCCCAGGCTGGCCGCACTCAAAACATACTACTGGCTTCCTTCCCTGCGCCTGCGACTGTGACTGTACCTAAACAGGTGCTGGACTCCGGCATTCTGCCGCACGATGCACTGGTCATTTACATCTATGAAAAATAAGCTCTCTCTGATCTGACCTTCCCATTGAGGTTACAAGAGGCGTGGGTGCAGAAGACTGCGGCTGATACGTCCCCACTGGATAAGAATTCAGACCAGACATCATTCGGCGCTTGTTCTCCTTGCGCCCCTGACCCGGTGTACGTCCCCCATCTTGCTGGCTCCTACTATCTCTGTCTTTGCGTGTCTCGTTTAGGGTGTCTTCTACTTTCATGGTCGACTCTACTAACTCTGTAAAGACTTATATCCTAAATGCCGCCACCCTATCTCTAATAGCAGATCTCAAGCCTCTTTCGAATCTCTTCGCATGAAATTCATCAATGGGCACAAACTCCTGTGCAAACTAAGATAGGCTAGTAAACCTGACCTCACACTCTACTACTGTCATCGTTCCCTGAGTAAGAAAAATGAAGTCCTCTCTGTAACGATCCCTTAAGGTTGCAGGAAAGTATTTCTCTAGAAATACCTTCGTGAACGTCTCCCAAGTGCCTCCCACTGTAGTCCTGGAAAACTCCCGCCGCATATGGGCACTTCCCTTCAGCTGGAAGGCAGTAAAAGTAACTCTCAGATCATCTTCCTTTATCTGTAGCGTGTCCAAAATCCTAGTAACCAGCTCCAATCATTATGTGGCCACGGATGGGTTGGGATCTCCAAAAAAGGTAGGAGGGTCTAGGAAGCAGAACTCGCGCATTGTGACCGCTGCCCTCGGTTCGAGTACGCTCTCCCTTTCCCTAGCGGCCTCTGCCAGTTATCGAATGGAGCCTACCATCTCCCGTAACAATATTTGGGACTGGAACATCCCTTCGGCCAGAACCACGGCCACGGCCTTGACCACGGCCTCATCCGCACCGCGTGGACATATTCTATACGAAAGCAACATACTAGGGTA